>VIBL01000191.1:600000-801682 GCA_008271625.1 Lutraria rhynchaena
TCCCCATCAAAAACGTGCTGCAGACTGAGCAGCTTACGAAAGTATCAAAGAACCCCAAAGACAGCAAAACCCCCAAAAGAATGTAAAGAAAATATGTATGCAGGTCAGCACATTACTCAAATTAATTTGTGCGGTTCTTGTTTAAAGATAGCTAAAATAGATTTTTTAATGATATATATGTTATTTGAATGAATTTCAGATATTGACTATTTGTTACCTCGATCACAGATTGACCATGAACACTCAAAGAATATGTCAAAAGGTTTGTAAATGACTTACCTATCAGTTCATTTGTTTATAATGTTGAGCAGTTCAAGTTGTTACTGCTATTCCCAGTTCTGTTTAGTTTGCAGGGCTGTAAGTGAGTAGTTATCCCTAGAAAAGCACATTTCGTTATCTGCAATGATACACCCTGCAAAGATGACATGGAAGCATGGTGTACATAGAGTTGAAAGTATGAGTAAATTCATGTCATGGAATAGAATGTTTAAATCCTATGGTAAAAGGAAGATTTGCAATCCATGTCCTGGAATAGAATGTTTAAACCCTGTGGTAAAAGTAAGATCTGCAAGTCAAGGCTTGAAACAGACTTTATTGTGGAGGACTTCAGAATTAGAAATGTTTACGTAAATTTTGTCTTGAAAACATTTTATTATCAATGAATGGTTCCTTATAAATAATGCCTGGCAGATACGCTAGCTATGAGATTTCTTGAAAGGAATATTTCTAATGTCTTTAAAAATTTTTCCTTGGAAAACAATTTGAATTTTTGGTAAAAGAATTTTGAATGAAGCATATGTTGATTTGTGGCATGAGCACCAAAAAATGTGCATGACAATGAATGAACTTGGAAAAGTGTGCATACAGCTAATAAACTCAAAAATTAATAATCTATTTAAATAAACTATTTATAAAATTAAAGTATATTTGGTATAATGATAACGAAACAAATATGCTAATTTATGGTTCCAATTTTTTAAGTGAAAGTTCAAACATGCTGGTGAACAATTGTTATCTTTTTCCATCCATCAAAGCTGTTTTTGGGTCCAGCACATTGCAGGGAGTATGAATTGCATTAAGCAGTAGCTCTTGTTTTGATAATTGAAGAATTATGCTGATGTTGACAATGCTGAGTGGTAAAGGGACATCATGGTCGTCTTGTTTTATTGAGGCTTAAACCAATCATATTTTATACATACCTCTTTGATTTTTTTCAGATTCTGGTCTGTCTGATGACTCTGTAAAGGATCCAGACTACAACCCTGATAAAGAACTGGAGTTTCTGGACAGTGAACATTGTGATGAAGAAGAAGAGATATCACTATAACAGTTAGTCAGCCAGATTAGTAAAGCAAATGTTGATGTGCCTACAGAAGACTTAGCTTTGCATGTTTAGCCTACAAAAGACTTGTCTACTTATGTTGAGTCAGCTACCAGTCATCATTGTGAGATAGCATCTGAGAGTGTAACATTGGACAATGTTATCTTACCAAACCTGGGTAAGCCTTACCAACGTTCACTGACTGAAGAATGTATGTTGAGAGATAAAGAACTTCCAAATACATACATTAAAAGACACACGTCCATATGATACAGTACATGCATGTAAATTTTGTGGTAGATTATTTACACGTATTCAGGATCATCTTGAGAACAAACATCGAGATGAGTCAGAAGTGAAAGAAATTCTGGACTTGAAAAGAAAAGTTAAAGAGGTATCAGGTCAAGAAGTCAAAGAAGACATTAGGACTAAATGGTTTCTTGTTATGTATAAAGGCTACCATATACACAACAGGAATGTCATCCATAACAAACAAGTTGACCCCTTGTTCAAAGAAAAGCTTGTAGTAAAGAAAACCTTGACCACCATCAGTATGGACCATATCCTGACTGTCTTTTGTGGCTGCATCTTGACCATAGTTTGCAAGCTCACAGAAAAAAAATGTCCTAGAGGAAAGGAAGCTTCATTAGAAAGATTTTGGACAGAGAAAAAGGGCCTTGAAAAATCTGTTTCACAAGCTATGGTAAAAATTGGTGAAGAAAACATTGACAGGTCGTGTCCTCTAGTGAAGAAACATGTTTTGCCGATAATGCAAAATGATGAACTCAGCAGACTTGCCAAAGAAGATCTGCTAATTATTGAACTAGGAGAGGTGTGGATGGTTAAGTCATATGGAAATAATTGATAGACTCAGAGAACTTCCCCACCCAATTGGTATTGCCTCTGTTGCAAATGCTTAGTCCAAAAAGCACAGGTATTGAATCTATCTAATACTGATCAGTACCATAATGCAGTGGAAGTGGCACTGCCTCGTCTGATGGTGTACAATCGTAGAAGAAGTGGGGAAGTTGAGGCTATAAGTTGAGGATATTTATATGTTCATGAAGCAGTGTTTGGGTTGTAAGAGAGGTTATGATGTATCTATTAATTATTAAGGTAAAGTTCTACCCAGAAATTTATGGTCAGTTACTTACTTCTTTATAGCACATTTTTATAATAGAAAAATTGATGATAATAGGTGTAAAATCATGTAAACAATTAAAAAGACAGCCAAACATTTTGCGGTTGCATTATATTTAAATGTATGGTATTGTAAATAAACAAAATTCAATATTATTGACCTGCATGCACCAATCATTACTGTACCTGTATTGCAGTAAAGTGATGTTGAGAACCGTTTTATGATTTTTAACCAGTGCCATCTTTATTAAAAAACATTTTGAGGTATCAGAAGAGGACCAAGAAAATAGATGATGTTGAGGAGAGCCTTCTTGGAAAGTTGGCCACATTGGAAAAGCTAATCCTTGAAAGTCAAGAAACGAAGTGGATAAGTGGAAAGGTAAAAGCTTTTTGTTCCATTTTTAAAAAGTATCTTAACAGAAAAAAGGATTAAAATTGCTTGCAGCAAGACATTGTCAACTGCATTAGGAAAGCCGTTTGCATGAAAACGTTCTTAATTTTGTGTGCCAAGTTCCAAGAAAATACTCGATGCACTCCTGTCACTTGTCAATGTTAGCTTTATCTCTCCAGATTATTTGAAGAAAAGTATTATTTTACACTTAGTGTTCATCCATTTCTCACCTTAGTAAACATGGAAAACTCAATTGTTGCTTGAGGAGAGGTCAAATTATGTACTGTTTAGAGCCTCGAGTATTTTGGTTGATAAGACTTGCAGATTTATATTGCTAAATATTGTTGAAAAACTGCATACTACTTAAAATCAAAGTGAACATTAAATGTTGTTGATCATTCTGCAGCAAAGCAAAAGAATTCCTGTTCTCATTCCACCAGACATCCAAGGAGCTTTGATTTACACTGCTGATGCAAGTGTTAGAAAGGCTGCAGGAGTGATGACTACCAGTCCATATTTCTTTGCAAACAGGGCTATGTGGCACTATAAGCAAGTATTTACTTACAAAAAAGCAAGTTTTTTTATCATTTTGAGCCTGATCTTGTGAGAACCAATCATAGGAAATTCTTGTGAAAACTATAATAAGCTCATTTTCTGCTAGAAATTATTCTTTTCAATGAAAGAATTATGTTGATGCTATGTTGTCTCAGGTGAGCCATAATGGGGCATCAAGACACTCTTGTTTTAGTTATTCGTTATTCAGTAGATGAAAGAGCAAGATACATAGTAAACTGCAAAAATGAATTAATTTAAATTGCAATGATGTTTTGTGGATTTGTATTGTGAATATGATAGGGTGTAGTGTAGATTGCCTCATAAACGGACATGAAAAAATGAGAGAGGTTTAAATTGAAATTAAAAGCATTTTTCGACATTTCGAACTATTATTACACCAGAATGACGGTTGCATTGTGAACTTTTCTACTGTGGTAAGAAATTTGAAGTTAAACTTGAAATTTTGTTCAAATTGTATAGAAATAAAAAAACTCACAAAATGTGAGACAACAGAACTGAATATTTCAAAAAAGTCTTGGTATAACCATTTTAGTAAATTGTTATCTTTCAGAAATGAAACTAGGTTGTCAATAATGGAAAATAATCATCAAAATGAGATAAATGATGAAAACTATTGTGAAACAGTGGATCTGATTATGAATTCACCTATAAGTGATGATGAAATAATTGAAAGTATTAAAGAATTAAATGTAAATAAGGCTTCTTCCGGTATTTTACACTCTGAACACTTGAAACATGGTTTGAATTATATCCATCCTTTCATTTGTATACTTTTTAATAGACTTTTTGACTGAGGTGAGTTTCCTACATTATGGGTAACACAAGTTACAGTACCTCTACATAAAAAAGGTGATACAAATTGCTCTGATAATTATTGTGGTATATCATTATTAGATGTATTTAGTAAAGTGTATATATCCATTCTTACGAAGAGGATTACATTTTATGTAAATGCTTATCAAACACTTTCTGAGTCACAAGCTGGTTTTCATCAAGGCTATAGTACGCTTGATAATGCTTTTATACTGTATTCTGTTAGTAAAGAATACTTATGCCACAATAGAAAGCCTGTTTATGTAGCCTTTGTAGATTTAAAAAGAAATTTGACTCTGTAAATAGACAATTGCTATATGATGTTTTATGCAGAAATAGAATTTCCGGCAAATTATTGTCAGCCATGGAGGCTATATACAAATCCGTCACGGCTTGTGTAAGCAAGTATCATGGTAATACTGATAGTTTTTTTTGTCCGATCGGTCTACGCCAAGGATGTAAAATAAGCCCGATTCTATTTATACTTTATATAAATGAACTAGAATCTGAATTAAAAAATGGTAACATCAGAGGTATACAACTTCATCCAGATCTTAATGAAATTTTTTATTGATGTTTGCTGATGATGTTAGGTTAATATCAGGTACTGTTAGTGGGCTTCAAGGGGAACTAAACATTTTAAGCAAATTTTGCAATGATTATAAATTAACTGTCAACATAGGACAGACTAAAGTGTTGGTTTTTAAAAACGGGGGTAATTTATCATCCAAGGAAAAATGGTTCTATAAATTAGCAGTGGTAAATAACTTCACTTAAGTAGGGGTCTTATTTACTAACAGATTCTCACTTTGCAAGTTGGCTGTATCTGTAGCGGAAAAGGGGGAAGAGGGTATTTCTTTATGTATTTGAATCCTTAGCCAAGTTAGGCTGTATACCTTATAAAACATTTTTTAACATATATAATTAAAAAATTATATCAATCATGCTGTATGGTTTAGAACTGTTGGGCTTGAAGAAGGTATCTTCTAGTGATGAAACGATAATCGGATACTATCGATTAGCGGCGTGAAAACATCTGCCGATTTCAATAATCAATAGCAGTTTTTCATAATCGATTATCAGTCTATCTCATTTAGGCGCCATAAACTAGCTACTCGTGGCGCAAACTAAACACGCATGCAAGGGAAATCATTCACGCTGCTTTAAAAAAAGATCGCGGAATCGTTGACCAAGACGAAAAAACAAATATTTGAGCATCCCTGGATGAAGGCAAAGTCTCGGGTTTGGAAGTTCTTTGGTTTCTACAAGATAAATGAAAATCTCCCTGCGTCAAAAGTGAACCTTGCAATGAACACAGCCATTTGTTGGCTGTGCAAGTATAAAAACACCGGTGAGAATTAATTTGTTTGCCAAGTTGTGCAAGAATCAAACACTAGTGGTCTACTTATGTTACACTACTACACTAGAACCGATTATATTATCGGAAAATCACATCAGATGTACCAACCAATTCCAACTGATAATCGATTATGATTTTGAGCCGATGTTGCAACACTAGTATCTTCAATTGGGAATGTATGCCTATGCCTGTAAAAAATTTATGAATGTTAGTATCAAGAGTTGTAATAATTCGGGGTCGATTCCCCTTGTACATATTAGCTTCCAAAAGATGTATTTAGTACTGGTTACGAGTTATCTCTTTACCTGATAACAGATATGTCGAATTTTGTTATAACATGCTGAAGTATTACGACAGTTTAGGTTATAAAAAATGGGTATCTGATGTATGAAAAGAGCTTCAAAGTAATGGTTTTGGTTATGTGTGGAACATGCAAACTGTTGATCAACCAAATTTGTTTTTTTTACCAATACGTAAATCACTTGAAGGACCAGTATATGCAACTGTGGTAGAGTTCATGCTATGATTTTTGTAAATTATAGTATTATAAATCATTTAAATAATCCTGTTGCATAGAAGAATATGTGTTAAATGCTGATGTGCTGAAATTTAGATAATGTTTAGCAAGTTTTCGCGCTTGTGGTCATAACTTGATGATAGAACAAGGTCGGTGTTATAACATTTCAAAGAATTTAGAACATGTTTTTTTTTGCAAATCCTCTGTAGAGGACGAATTCCATTTTACAATGGTTTGCCCCCTTTATAATGATATCCATACGCAGTACATGAAAGAGTATTTTTTGGAAAATTCCGACTCCTGATAAATTCTTTCATTTTTTTGCCAGTACGAAGGTAGATACAATTAGAAATTTGGCTGTTTATTTATGTAATGCATTGAAAATTAGAAAAAAATACATAGCTGTTTAAAATGTGAATTAAAGTTACAATTATATTTTAGAAAACTTACATTGTATGTTTATGAATGTCTATATTATGTTAAGTCATTGCTAATTATTTATATTTAAATCTATGTTTTGTGAGTATTTGTATTGTAAATTTGGTATATTTCTGTATGGGCTGGTGGCAGAAAAACAGTATAAATAAACTGAACTGATATTATATTTTTATGGTGAAAAAACTTTTAAAGGGCACAGGTTTTCTGCTCTGCTATGTCTATGCAGCTGTTGTACAGAAATTCAACTGATTCATCCTGAACACTTGGCATCAACAGGCCAGAGAGCCTATATTGCCACAATAGCACATTTATGAATCATATTATAACTTGGTGAAAACCATTGCAATGTCGAAATTCTTCTGTTCTTAGATAAAATGTTTACATACAATTGCCATATTTTTCTTTTTAGCTCACTTGAGTGCTAATGTGAAACATTATGATCATTGTTATGACTTTGAAAGCAAAATTCATTGCTCTTTTATCACTGGGTTTAATGCAGTTTTTCAACAATTTTTCAGTTATATATGAACCAGCTGTGACCGGGATTTGAACCCGGATCTCTTGGTCGCAAGTCCAATGCACTGGACAAACATTGGGGCCAAAATTAATTACTAGACAAGAATTACCCTACTTTGAACTTAGAGTATTATGAACATTTCCGTTTTTATCTTTTTCATTGCTTAAGGGATTTACTTGAGACTTGTAATAATTGTTCATAAATCTCTTAATTAATTTAAGAAGAAATCCTCTGAGGTTTACATACCACCTTACGTTTTCACTGAACCCTTTGAGATATTGCTTTGAATCTTTACATACTTGTTTGTGATTTTTCCACCTGTGCGCTAGTGTACATTACTCTTTCTTGGATTTTGACGAAATTGCTCCCTTTTTAACGGAAGGTTTGCCTGCTCAGAATAGTTGAGCTTGCTGTCATATGGCAGCTTGTTTCAAAGTCCAATAGCTGTAATTCTATGAAATTTTCACCTGAAACTTAGCATACATAGTCACTGGAGCGTTAAGGCCAATAGTTCTTTTATATATCAGGTGAGAGATTTATGGGCATCTTGGCCCTTTAACCTAAATTAAATCTTTGTTCTGAACTTAGAATTTTGTCTTCTGTTATCTTTACAGTGTGTATGATGGAAAGACCATCTGGTGCAGTGGTTGTGTGAACACCTTGGTCATACTGAAGATGTTCATAGAACACACTACAGACACAACAGACGAAACCAGGTTTATTGGGTAAGGAAAGTCATAATATTTCTAACATAACTTTTAATGAAACAACCTAAAGTTCTTAGTACGACTACATGTTAACTGTTCAGAATCTGAGCTCCGACTCCACACTGAATCTACACAGAATGAATATCCAAGCAACATGTATTTCACATGTTTGGTTCTCTGATCAGGGCTACCCGTCTATCTGTATTATTAATAATAATAGAAAATTCTGCTGACTATAGTATCTCCCTGATAAAACATGCAGGATGAATTAAGAGGCAGAAATAATCCTCTGCTGACCACTGTGTACAAGAGATAATATCAGCCTGTAAACATGTGAAATTAATTAAGAAGCAGAAGTAACCCTCTACACATACAAAATATCTTCATTTATAAATCTGTGAAATTCATATAATTGGGTTACAGGGCATTGAGTGAACTCAGCTTGGAAAGCCGCTGATGATTTAGGACAGAAATCTGGTGAAAGAATACCAAGGCCAAGGACTGGACGAGATTCAGTTTACAGGTTTGAACAAAGTTGCTAATTTTCTTACAGCTGTACAGTTCTGTTTACCACTTTAATATAACAAATATCTCTTTTTTAAGGGATGTTTACTTGACCAACATATATTTAGCTGGACTTTTTGAAGAAAATGAGTGCTTTGCTCATGTGAGCTATTGTGATTGTAGGTTCTGTCCCTGGGCTTGGCTCAAACATTTCTTTGTGACCAGTTATCTTTGACATTGTGTTTGATGGTAACTTGTCTTTTACCTTTGATTCAGAGCATATCATAAGGGATGAGTTGACAGTGACTTGCAGAGAAGTTTGTTGTAACTGGTTAGATATTCTGGAACAACAGTCAGGTGGACTGACTGTCCGGATGTGACTGATTGATTTTGAAATTAAGGCATTTTCCCCCAAAACAAAATGAAATTGTAAATTTGTTAAATCTACATGTTTTTAGATATTGTTCAACATATTGATGAGAGAGCAAAAAAAGGACCAGTTTAAGATGATAATATCTACAGTTTGGGTAAGTAATTTAAAACACATATGTCATATTGTGTGAGATTTAAAGTATTGGTGGGCTGCATTTAGTATGTAGTTTTAGTTTGAGTAGCTTCAGATTGAAGCAGACATGGATCAAGGAGTGTATAAAAAAATCAGCCTAAGTCCACTAAAAAAGGTCAACAGAAGAAGAAAATGAATTACACATTTTGTTTAGCTTCAACTTCAAAAATTTAAAATGCCTAATACCATGGAAATAAAAAGGGCAATGGAAACAAGCCAAGAAATGGAGGATATGTTTATTCCAGAAGGTGGAAACATTAAAAAGAAAATGAATGACATAAAACTAAAACGCCACTGAATCCATAGATTCAAGCACCACTGGGGCCCATTGATTATCTCAAAATAAATATTTCTAAAGACAACAAATTTCTGACAATTTTCAGGCTTCTCAAAACTGCTGGAATACTTGTCTTACGATTGGTCAGGCAAAGTTAGAATATCTGTCTGACCAAATGAAAATTTGTCTGACCAAATATTATTATAAATAAGTAATAAATGCTGTAAATTGTGCATGACTGCCAGACATCTGGTCTGGTACTCGCTGAAAAGTTATTGGTCCTGCTCAAAATTTGCCTGACATGTACAACAGTCCGGCAACTTTTGGGAAGCCTGATTTTTATCATATTTTTTATGGCAGATCATCAGATGACCTTTGGGATTTAAATGGCCCTTTAGGTTCATGGCCCCTTAATGTATGGACAGACATATTATAACTTTTTATTGGTAAACTGTATGCAGTTTCAAGTACTTGTGTTGTACCTGTGTGCTTTTAAATGGGCTAAAGGTTGTAATATTTCTTGTTAAGTAAAGCTGTTTTTTTTGTCTTAGGCAGACTACATGCCGTGATTAATAGTTTTTCTCATTTTCTTATTTTAGAGATAGATATATTCCTCATCGTAATTATCAAAGAGTCCATAGGTGCATCCTAATGTGCATCTAAGAGTTAATTCATGATTGGTTTCTGTATTGAGATATCAAAGTATGAAGGCCCTTTGTTAGTTTGCAACTGGCTTTAATTTACATCAGATGGCCCTTTTGTTTCAAGGCCCCTTAATGTATGGACAGATGTATTTGAAGGCCCTGTATTTTTTGGCCCTTTGTTAGTTGACCGTTAGCTTAGCTTTTAGTTACATCAGAAGATGGCTGTTTAGGTTCAAGGCCCCTTAATGTATGGACAGAAATATTTTAAGGCCCTTTGTTAGTTGGCCCCTAGCTTTAAGTTACATCAGAAGATGCCCATTAATGCAATTTAGTTGCACATGTACTTGAAGATCCTGTATTTTTGGCCCTTTGTTGGTCCTTAGCTTGTGTGCACTTCTTCTCCAAAATGGCTTGTTGGATGTTTATAAAACTTCACCAGCACATTAGGCATTAGGTCTCCTTGCACATATTGTAGAAAAAATATTCGGATATATTCTCACAGAGTGATGCCCCTTTTTCTTTGTCTGTAGACAAAATCTTTTTGTGTACCTCTTCCCCCAAATTGCTTGTTATAACTTATTAAGCTTTAAAAAAGGGGGTTCTTTGGGGCATATTTAATCACCTTCCATGATAGTTCTAGTTTACATAGGGTTTTACAGACTTCAGTTACATCAAAGTTGTTATAGATTTTCTTCTGGTGTTTTGCACCCCAAAGGAAATGATGATGGTTCATGATTAGTTTGAGACTTAATTTGTTTCTTGCTCTTACCGGCAGTTGAAATTATGTAATGTCTGAAATACTTATCTACTTTGTGCGTTTCCATTAAGAGATATAATTATAGTTATGGAAACTTACTTTGTTTCAAACGTCCAAAATTTACCATGAATTTACTAGAAGTATACCATCACCATAGCTGTGTTACTGTTTCTGTTGTCTATTCATTTTAGAAAAGTTCCTTAAATAAACATGCAGTTAGGTAAAAATTTCTCATTTTAGATGAACCTTGTGCTGTAACAGATCACTGAAATACTTCTTGGGCATCGCTGATTACTGTTGGGTTCTTGGCCACTGCTATGTGGAAAGGTGATTAAAAGCAGGATACTATTTGCTAGAGGTGGGAAACAATAATCATTTAAATTGCTTTGAACGTTATATATGTATCTGAGCTCCCTACAGGAATTTTAACGTATTTTTGTAATAGGAAACATTTGGATTTTCTGATAAAGTGATGTCCTCCTTCAGGTGCATAGCACCCTGTACGCAGAGTTGTGTACACATGGTAACAAAACTGAAGGAAAATACATTTGTCTTTTAGTCTGATAAATTGTACAAACATAGTTTTTATGCCATTTTTTATGCCATTCACATCTGATATTTTGGTAAAACTTCCTTTTCTAAATCAATTGAAATTCAGTTGTTTTTCAGGGACATTAAGATTCTAGAAATGACTGTTTGCTGCAGAATTTCCCCGAGTCAGCATTTTCTGACAAATGTTTGTTTTTTTATATCTCTGCCATTACTAAGGGTATAGCGCTGAAATTGCACATGCTAGTAATAGACATGCATAGAAATCTGAGGCACGAAAGATGTGGCCATGCTACGTTAACATTTGACTTTATTAGCATTCTAGAAATGACACTTTTCGACCAATCTTTATCTTTTGCTTACTCTTTAATTGTAGATAATACAGCATTGGAACTTTACACACAAGTAATTGGCAAGAAGAGAAGTCAGTGGTGAGGATGGATTTGGTATGGTATGGTTGCTTTTGGCTTTATTAGCATTCTAGAAATAAATGACTGTTTGCTGCAGAATTTCCCCGAGTCAGCATTTTCCGACAAATTTTGTTTTTTTATATCTCTGCCATTACTAAGGGTATAGCGCTGAAATTGCACATGCTAGTAATAGACATTCATAGAAATCAGAGGCACGAAAGATGTGGCCATGCTACGTTAACATTTGACTTTATTAGCATTCTAGAAATGACACTTTTTGACCAATCTTTATCTTTTGCTTACTCTTTAATTGTAGATAATACAGCATTGGATCTTTGCTCACACGCACACGCACGCACACACACACACACAGAGGTATCTGCAGACACTCCCAAGTTTGTCGCATTGCAATTTTGAAATTCTTTTAACTGATTTATCTTATTAATTAAATTGATTACATTTTTTACCATTTAGCAATTTATGTTACATCTATTGTAGATAATGATGCAGTTTTGCCAATATATCTCTATTTTAATTTTCTAATGTTTTTAACTGATGTATTTTTTTTATGTCTTAACACAATATTTTGATGAAAAATTGAATATTTACTAAAAGAATGACAAGACCAAAAATATTTCAGATTTTATTGCTTTAAAATATACACACAACATACATGTAAGAAACATATAAGAAATGGATCCACAATACACACCAAATAAAGTTGAGGTAACACCAGGGCTTGTCTTATATGACTCCCTGTCTTATATGACCAAATTTGGTGACTCCCTTGGAAAGTCATATAAGACAAGCTAGACTGTATATATATATGGTATATATATATATGGTATATATATACAAAGATCCAATGCTGTATTATATATAAATGAAACATTCCACTGACAAATCTTTGTGTAATAGAGCTGTACATACATATGTACAAAGCTATCAATAAATGAAAAAATAGCTTTGATTTAGGTATTAACCATGTAGTCAAAGATTCAAGAGTTTTTCTGTATGCATGTATGCAATAAGGATTTTCTTCATTAGTATTGTGTGGGAAGTGACTTTTGTGCTATGAAAAAATATAATTTTGTCCCATTTGTCTTCCCATGCATTTATATTGAGATCTAATCTATTCCACCTTGGAATATTTTTTTGTCATTTGTCCTCACATGCCACTCAATTTTATTATTGTTATTTTAGGTTTGGTGAAGGCTAGAAAGGTGTATTGGCAGGACAAACTTTCTTCGAAAGTTGGCAGGTTGGAGTATACAGGTCTGCCGTTTGTTGTTTTGGGCAACAATTAGTTTGACTGTCAGTTTGGGAAGGACAGGAAGAAGGCCGAAGAGGAATGAAAAAAGGCAACGGTAAGTTGTCGCGAGGGTAGGAAGAAAATTTTTGTTCCTAGCATCCTGATTTTGTCCACAATGCTCCCAGCCTATGAGATGAATTAAACAATTGTATGTTCTTGAATATTCATGTACCTTTGTAAAAAAAATGCTATAGCATAAAAAAGAGGAAATTGACCAAACATGCAGACATATTTTTTCTGTAAATTTATCTTCATAATGCAGAGTTGCAGAGATAGTTGAGGTTAACTTATTCCAGTCATTTTCCATATAGTTTAATTATCTAAATTATTGATAGATGCAGGTAGACTTAAACATCATGTCATTCAATTAGCCTTTTTTCTATTCAGTTGGCTCATATAATATATATATAATAATAAGTAATGTACTCTTGGAAGCCGATTTCTATTAATGAAGGAATTGAAAATACATTAACAGGACTAGTGTTTTTTACCTTCAAGCAAGGGATAGTATATATATTTAGGTACTAGTAATGATATTGGTCACATTTTGATTTAATATCTTTAGAATTAATAAATGATATGTTGTCTTACTACAAACGTTGGAAGATGTTCAATTCCTAGCTGTTTTAATTTTTTTTACTAAATACCTGAAAATGGAAGTTTTTTATTTCTCAGAGTGACAATGACCATTCTCAGTATGTAAGGGGAGGAAGTTTTTATTTTTCAGAGTGACAATGACCATTCTCAGTATGTAAGGGGGAGGAAGTTTTTATTGTCAGATTCTAAGAAGTTTGGCTGTCTTGCTAGTTGTGTTTTTCTGGAAATTTGCAGATTCCCATCATACATCATAAATTTGTATATATTTATTTATTTATTTATCTATTTATTTATATAAGGTTATAATGGAGCCTATTGACTATGGCTATTGTGCAAAATTGGACAACTTGTTGAAGAGGGCATTACAGATCCTGGCTTGATTAGAGTGCTACTGTGTCATTATGTCAAGTCGACCAACAGTTCTACCCACCTGAGAGGACCCTCAGGAACCACATATATAAATCAAAAGAAGTTAAATTGTTAGATGACCTGCAGAGGGTAGGAGCCTGGGTATGTGTATGAATTAAAATGTACTAATATTTATTTAATGTTTGCTCAAAATACAAAAACTTACAATATGTGCTCAGCCACAGCTGAATTTCATTGGTACTAAGGAGCTGATAATATTTCTAACAAAAGTTGTAGGTAAAGTTTACTATCAAATTAAAGCTATAAACACAACATTGTTTAGTGTCATACATGAGATTATTACAGACATTCATGAAATCACAATAACTGTGAAGAGCGTGTATTGCCACAATTGGGGCTATAGTTCATTATATGCGGATATACTTGATTAAATTTGAGTTGTACATTTTTGCTCATATCATTGATCTTTTTCTCTGGGCTTTAACATCACACAGACAGGATCATTTAGTGATTTTTCTTGGTTTAACGGTGGAGGAAGACTCCAGGCATTCACCTGAATAAAACCACAGACTTTTTGTAAGCTAGCTGGACAGGTTCCTCGCATGTGACATTGTCTGGTCTCAAATGGGATTCAAACTCGTGAGGGTTAGAGGCAAGTTATTACTAGACCATTACCACTGGACCATTCTGTGCCCCTCTCATATCTTGGTTTGTGTTGTATGGTTTTATTCTTCCTTGCACATAATTATATCAATATATAACTTAGTGATTTGACCTGCCAGTGCTTCATGTTTATTTCTATAATTTCAGTTTCAACTTTATCCACTCATACTTTTCAATGCAAATTCTATTGTTTAATTAATTTGATGTTATATGGAAATATTGTGATGTATTCTTTCCCAATATCTCATAGAAGCCTGTGTTATGTTTATGTTTGAACATGTGACCTTTATGACCAATTGTCATTTGCTCTATGGACTGAATTAACTAAATATTTACATCCTAAAAGAAAGATCATTTGAAAAGAAAGTGATTCTGAGAACAAAATAATCTTCTTGTTAATAACTATGGACAGATTTGTACATCCCAGGCATGGTTGTGAATTCAAAATTGTATTTATTTATTTGTAGATAAATCAGTTAATGGAAGACATTGAAGACTTCTGGTTTTCTTGTCTGAAAGCAGACAGTGACAAGTAATCAACAAGTCTGTTCAGGTAAGCAAATAACCTGATGTTTTCTTACCATGCACTGAATAATGGAAAAAAGAAGATAATATCATTTTATATTATATTTTTTAATGTCAGTTCTCAAATTCACAACATAGGCATACTCCTATACTAGTTCAAAACTGGAATGCCATTTTCTCTCAATTACCTTCATGAGTAATCTAGTTCATGAAATGTAATTGATTCCATTTGATTAAAAGTCTTTGATCTGTGCATTATGTGATCTATGTCTATCAGTAGATGTATGTATATAGTTTTGTCTGTATTATAGCTATGACCAACAGACCAATATGCCATGTTATGAGAACAAGTATATAGACAGCTCACAGTCACAGGGTGTAAATAAACTTTATTGTCATTTTCACAACACTATAATGCTTTTTTGAGGTGCTTCCGTTTTGTTACACTCCAATGCACTTTGATACAAATAACCAATTTTACTAGATGTCTATTCCTATTTCAGTATGAATCCAAATTTTTGTTGATGTACCAGTCCAAAGACCAAAGTCGATTGCTCTCGAGGTATGGTGGCCCTGTATTTTTAGATGCCACCTACAAAACTACATTATATGATTTACCTTTGTTTTTCCTTGCTGTGAAGACAAATGTAGATTATCAGATTGTTGGAGCATTCATCACTGAAGATGAAACCAGTGCAAGTATTGAAGAGGCACTTTCAATCACGAAACACGAATGCTTTGTATACTCGCCCCAATTCTTCACGACAAACTTCGATGAGAGCAAAATTTCGGCTATTGAGTGTTTTTCAGGGTAACTAATATCATACATACAACTTCTCAATGATCCTACACAAAGCAAATCAAAATGCAGTACCAAAAAAATACAAATTATTTGTATTGGTTCAATAAAACTCATGCACTATGAAATAATATCAAATCTGTCTTATCATAATGTTAAAACTGATGCTGTTTGATAAATTGAAAACGAATGCATTGTGTTCATGTCGCTTTGTTGCTCACTTGGAACTTACATTGTTTGGTTTGTCATTATTTTTATGCATGTATATTCAATTAAGTGTTGAGTGAAACCAATCATGAAGGTTTTCTGCATGTAAAGGATCATGGTAATGGAATTAGTACTTCAAGCTAAGTTCAGCATTAGTCACAAAGTAATGGAATTTGTACTTCAAGTTAAGTTCAGCATTAGTCACAAAGTAATGGAATTAGTACTTCAAGCTAAGTTCAGCATTAGTCACAAAGTAATGGAATTAGTACTTCAAGCTAAGTTCAGCATTAGTCACAAAGTAATGGAATTCGTACTTCGAGCTAAGTTCAGCATTAGTCACAAAGTTATGGAATTAGTACTTCAAGCTAAGTTCAGCATTAGTCACAAAGTAATGGAATAAGTACTTCAAGTTAAGTTCAGCATTAGTCACAAAGTAATGGAATTAGTACTTCAAGCTAAGTTCAGCATTAGTCACAAATTTTCATCTTGAAAATAAATGAGGCCAAGCTATGCTAATTTATATTATAAAAATAGGTCTTATATACTCTCTGATAAGAAGATCTGTCAAAGTTCAACTTGTAGGATTTACTCATCATAGTTTATTTTGTACCTATTGTTGCCAAAAAAGCTTTTCAGTTAACTAAAGCTTCAGTAAAATGGCTTTCCTGTTTTTTTTTATTTTACATTAATATTTTATGCTTATGGTATGTTTGTACAAACTTAATTTCAGTTGCACAAAATATTAAGCAGTATGAACTATGAACTACATATTTATTTCAATAATTTAAATACTTACTTTTGTAAAACATTTGTTTCTTCTAAATACAATTATATATCTTCATGAATTGTAATTGCCAATGCTATGAAATTTTTAAGCTATTTGACATGACTATATTTTGTAAAGCATTGGGTAAGGGCTTTCAGAACAGGAGAAATGAACATAGTTGCTAGTACCAACAATGTTATGGAATCACAGCACAAGATATTCAGCACCAGCTATTTTCATTGCAAGACTAAGAACAGTCTTTCAGGGATGCTAAAAATTCTTGTGACAGAATTTTTTCCAGCATGGTACAATGGGTATGTAAGGTTGTATGAATTTTATCTCACTAGGTCATTTTGCATGTTTCCGTGTGTGACATATTATGCTCATCCATCATTCTATTAATATCTTTGTCCATCTGTCATATTTCCATATAAAAATATTTAAGAAATATTTGTCATGTGGACTGATGAAGTATTTAGTTTACATAAAAGGTATTAATTACTTCAAAAATTCTAAAACATTCTTTGGTTTTCCAGCATGTTTGTTTCAATAGGTTGCCTGGACAAGATACGCAGTATTGGAATAATTGAACATTGTTGATATATAACAAGTCTATACAGCAGGTCTATAAATGGAAGTAAATGTGTCTATTTGAATCTTGACATTACCTCTATACATCAGGTATGTGGATTTAAATACAATTTGAAGTGGAAAGTTTCGCAAATTCTCTTCTGATGTCCCAGAACTTCTACAGAAACGCCCAAAGAAATTTGTGAAGCATTGTATGAAAAGAATTGAAGAGGCCAGATGCATTCAGAGGTAACTTTTTACCATGCTTATTTTAAGTTCAACTATGATTTTACCTGTATTTGCTAGATAGTGTCTAGATAGTGCTCTGTTTACATATACAGGAGGTATGAATGCTTTGTATCATTTACTGCGCTCTAGGTTTATCCTAATGTACATTGTCCTTGCATGTTGCATTTCTTGCATAATATTGCTACTAATTGGAGATTGTATGAAAAATATACATATTACACACACTTTGTCTCACAGATCTTATATGTATCATTCAGCTTTGTTTCTTCTGAAGGCTGTTTTATTTCAGGTAAGGATACATTCATCCTGAATCATTAGAAGTGAATACCACATTCTCCCAATTTGCTATGGACTAAAAATGTTTTTTAAGATGGTAAGTCATCTGTGTTGTACTTTCATAAACACCTTGTCAGTAAATGTTACAGTAGGATTCTGTCTGTATTACAGGTGTAAAGTAAAAGAGGAAGAAAACAGTGTTTTTAGTGTTATTGTAGCCTGTAGGACATATGTTGTCAATTTAGGAGACAAAAAGACTTTCCCATCTTGTAACTGTAATGACTGGGATGTACATCACCTGCCATGTTGTCATATGTTTGTTGCTATGAACATTAATGGGGAGATGGACTTGAAGCTGATATCACCTCTGTATACGCAGTCTTTGTACTGTAAAATTGATGGTAATAGCTTTTATCATACAGTTCATTCTCATTTGCACAAAGTTTTGTAGTCCATTTGAATACATTGTGTTATTTTACAAAACTTTGAAGTTATTGGAAATTGCTGTCTGTTTCTTGAGAATACTATTTAAATGCATTTACGGAAGAAAGATAGCAAAACTTGTATAATGTTTATAACTATCCCCATGGATTTTACACTGAACTGCTTGGCATTGCGTTTTTTGGATATTTATTAATGATGTGATCATTCCTTTTGAATTGTGTGATATGATAATTGAAGTGCTAAATATGTACACAGTGTTATAAACCACTCAGTGTGGCATGTTTTACTGTCTTGTGCATTTCTGTATTAATTTGTGAATACACTAATTAAAGATGACAAAGGTTAATAAAGATTTAATTGGGACTTCCAAAAAAACAGCATCATGAACAGACAGAATTTTAAATAGAAAAGGGATTATTTGGGAAAACATCGAGGTAAGAAATCTGATGTGGGTCCACACTAATGAGAGTGTACTATATCACAATTTACATTGTAAATTATGACAGTATGTATCAATTTCATGTATACAGTTTAATATACCTTGCACAAGCAGTTAAAAGTGATGTTAACATGTTATTATGAATGCTGACAATGCAGCTTATTGTAAAATTCTTAAGAATGACCTTATTCCTGGTTTTAGAGTATTCACTATCTACATTCAAGTTATTTTTACTGATTACAGATTTAGATAGTGCTGTTAGTGATAAATCTTGTGTGATGACATTAACCCTCAGGATATTGAAACTAGCTTTGATTGTTCAATTACCGATAAAGCAGGTATGGCAGATGATTATCTCAAAGGGATTCAAAATCGCCATTGTCCTCATAAATCTTTATTTCATAATGCATTGCTATTATGGCTTTATTACAAAAGTCAGACAAGATGGCTTATTTTTGTTTATTTGTAATGCTGCAGCATTTATCCATAGTGCTATTTTTTAAACATCTTGTAGAGAATTTATTCTACACCTTCTTTCTCATAATAATTATAGTATTCATTAACTGAAAAAAATAAGTTACACTCATGAACCACTTTTTGTGTAAACAGAGAATTTATATGATACTTATTCACTTCTTTAGTTTTTCATTTCTTGACAATGAATGCAAATAAACAGACATAGATTGTTATAATGTTGATTCAGCATAATGCTTATTGTATATGTATTACAGGCTTTCCTGTCTTCCTAGTTTTTTCCTAGCCTTCTTTGTTTTTCCTGGTTTTTGAAAGTGCTCTTAGTTTTTCCTATTTTTCTTAAAATATGCTAGCATTCCTAGTTTTTATGGAATTGTGTAACATTTGGGAAAAGTCAATGTTTTACATGTGTTAAAGAGCTTATATTGCATAGGAAGTCAAATAGGATTTAAACTGACAGTCTGTGTTGCTGACAGTGTGGTTTGGTGTCACATATGGAGCTTCCATAACTCTGTCCATGGTTATACATGTCTAAATTGGTTCTAATGAACCATACTTAAAAAACTATGGTGTGCATAAACTGTTGTCAAGTGATCAGTTTTGAAGTCATTTCTGTTTGGTTTTGATTTTTTTTCAAATATGTTACAATACATGCACATAACCTTAAAATCATAAATGAAAACATATCAGTTTTTTGTATGTTATTTTGTATCCAATTACAATAGTATCTGTTTTGTTTATTCTAATATTATGTTATTTACATTTTTGAATATTGTTTCAAAATCTGCCAGTCTACAGCTCTGTTTTGTTTCTATTTAGTTGAGGCCTGAAGAATTGTCTAAAGGATGTATTATTTTAAAATATTTTTTATATCATCTTGATTCCTGAGGAACAGAGTAGTATCTCATTATACCAATCAGTAATTACTAGATATTTCAGCTTTATTAGGAGACCATCTAAATACATGTTTAAAGAACTTTTTGGGGTTTCTAATATCAAGTTTCTTTTACTGTATTACAAGAACTAGGCACTGGGATATCATCAGGAATAATGAACAGAGACATGCATTCACGCTTAGCAGTCGACATATATTGTTGTTGGAGTTGCATGCGGTTATTCCCTTGATTATATGTGGACGTAGCTAAATGTGCGCTATCGATTGGACAAATGTTAAAGCCAAGTGTTTATCAAGTAGAAATTATTCTAATGTACAACCTTTTGGCTTTTCTTTCTTATGAGTTTGAAAATCATGGTTATTACATAGACTATATTGGTGGCAGGTTGGACAAGAAGAGATGTCCAACAGGTGATTCTGGTTGATAAATTGTTGAAGACCTGGTACCTTGCAAAGTAATACATTTTTGTTTGAATCTTGGACCTGACATTACATACACTTAATGGTCCATATATTTATTTCCATAATTTCTGCAGTCAAGTCATCTATTTTGTATTTTATATGTTGCTTATGATATAAAAATAAATGAAGTGTAAGTTAAGCTTTTTATTTATACTATCTTGTATTATATAATGTTTCGTATAAATATCTATACAATAAATGTATACATTTGTATGTACATGTAGTTCAAGTGTCCTTTTTTCCATTGTTCCTTCATATGTCAATCCTATTGATACTTACAGGTTTTGAACATATTTACAAAAGCATGCTAACATATAAAGTGATCTCGATCTCTTAAGAGTTCCCCAGAGTCCATTGTATGTACTTATAAATGTATAAATGAGTAAAGACATGTACAATATCCTACGAATGAGGCCCTGACAAACTATAATAAAGTTCATTTACAGACACAGGAGCTGTTTGGAGTTGTTTTATGCTTCTAAAATTTCCAGTTGACGAGTATTCAATGTTACATTTGTATTTCCCAACCCCATATATCAACAAGGTGCACAAATACCTCACTATAACAGTCACTACAGTAGTGATTGCTTCAATAATAGACCACCTACCTATTATTCACTACAGTAGCGATCACTTCAATACAATGGACTACCTCACTGTAACGACAGTGCAGTGTGGGAGCAATGAGAATGCCATGACAGGGAATGGCGCTTACATGAAAACTATACCACGTTCCTCTGTGTTTCTACTGCGCTCCTACAGCGTTCGTACTACGATGTTAGGAATGAGCATGACAAAGAGAAAAAATGTTTAAATGTATGAGTTGTAAAAATAATCATTCATTTCAACATGGCAGATGAACAGCAGCAAGCCAGATTATTGCTAACTTTAGTGCAAGAGCAACAGCTCAAGGCTTATGCTGATATAATACAAGTAATCCCCCAGTCCCATACCCAGTATCACCTTAGCTCCTATTTCCCCAGAACTATAAGGCACTGGAATAGTCTCCCATACCAGGTCAAATCCAGTCCCAGCCTTAATATCTTCAAGGAAAGGCTGGAGACAGCTCCTTTCTAACTCCCTATATGTTTTTAATCTTAACCTTGCACTCATTAATCTGTAAACTTTTATCTTTTAACTGAGCACTTAATACTTTTTAACACAGTTTTCCTGACAAGCGCCTCCCAGTTATAATCAGTATTGATTGATCGGGAGTATCATGTAGATGTAGATGAATTCTCTGACAGCGGCGGAGAAGGGCACCAAGGCATAGGAGGATTTGGGTTCGAATATGGCTGGACGAGGGCAGGCGATTACAGCAGGAGCATTACCATAAACTTACGCCAGAGCTGCAGTATGAGGATCCTGCTAACTACTCTATAGTGCAATCCCAAGCTGTTTGACAAGCTCATAGACAGGCTACGTCCTAGACTTACCAAGAAGGACACACAGTACAGAAGGGCACTCAAACCATGATTGAAATTGGCCATGGCAATGTATCATCTTGAATCTGGGGACAGATATGCCAGCATGAAATTTGACTCTAGGGTGTCGCATAACACAATTTCTGTATTGAATTTGATGGAGAGCTAGCACCATACAGCAGATTACCATGAATATACTTACAATATTATACATAATTTGTATATTTACAAGTACCAGGTATTAATGTTTTTTTTTAATTTCCAAATATGGAACAATGGGGTCAATTTGACTTCTTTGTGGCCTATTTGACTATAATAAAAATACAATGGTGTACATTTGACTTATTTTCGACCGATCTGACTTGGGGCTGATTTGTCTCGCTTCCTATATGATTACACAGAGTGAACATTATCCATAAAATGCTTAAAAATAGTTTTTTTCCACCAAAAAAATCGACTAAACACATTCTTTTGCTCGTCTTGTTGTTATGATATGAAAAGATTTGGAAAAACTACATCAAAGATATTGAATAGAGAGGTACAGAATAACTTAAATAAATAATTATGGAACGAAATAACTAGGGATCGAATTACTCCAGCGAACAAACAATCAATAACCTATTGGTTCCCGTTCACAACTCGGTTTCTACTAGTTTCCGCAGAGTTGATAACAGACCGGGAACCTACAATTAAGCTCATATGTAAACTGGTTCCCTTTGGCGCTGCAACATGGAACGGGAACCCGCTGAATAAGTACGTGATTACTTATTTCCATCGACGAGAAGCTGTTGAAGGTTAAACACCGCTAAATTACATGTTATGTAATTGTGTGATACAAAGATCGTAATTCAGCGGTGTTTAACCCGTCGCCGATGCTCTTCGTCGATGGAAATAAGTATTCACTAAAAAAAAGCGTGCGTTTAAACCTGAACGAAGTTCACTTAGCGTCCCTTCCATGGACATTAAGTTGTTCTAATGGAGGATGATTTGCGGAAAAAGAAATTTCTAATGGATTCTAGTCACTGGTGACCTGCTCTTGCATAAAACTGAAAGGATGCTTATGTCTAGAAGACCTAAAAGACACTTGAACATTCATAAATTTGACGATTGATGGCAACTGGTTCTGAAAAAAGAGATTACGGACGAATTTCTTCATTTGGCATGGTGACATTTCTTTAGTGGAAGTGAATGTTTTGATTCTGTTTATCTGATGTGACCAGCTGATGAAAAATATCAGGTTAGTTTTTGTTCTTACAATGAAATTAATTGCCCAGTATCGAGTTTTACTCCCATAAAATGTGATTATTGTTGATTGAAAGTTTTCCATAAATGCTTGAAAGATGACGATAATATTACGTTAAACACTACTAGAAGCAACAAGATTTATGGATATGCTTTTCTGCACGGCAGATGGATACATGTTGCTGCCATATTGTCACCTCAGCGCAACAAGGATGTATATGCATGAAAAAAAGCCATACTCTTTCCATTTATTTGGTGCAGCAAGGTTTAATTTAGTAAAATAACATGTGATTATTGCATTAATAAAAAAATAACAAGAAAATTCAAATTGTTTAAGAATAATACCTAATATCCTTTTATGAGATTAATAATAAATACCATTTATTCTCAAGAAAATGTCTGTGTTTCACTTTTGACACAAGATATGGAGAAAGCAACCAGTAACTTAAATGTTTTTGTTGAATATTTTATTGTTGATAGTTTGATTAATTAATAAACACAGTTTGGATCACTTGAATAACTTATTTACCAGAAACTACTATAACATATTAATCTTACAAAGACAAACAATTATATAGTAAATATTAAATAAAGTGTATTTCTGCAGTAGGTATACTAACTAACAACTATAAATTTTCTCTGTTCATAGATTTAAGTAAACCCTGTAATCATAAGCACTTAAATTATTCTCAGTAATAAAATACACTCAAATTATGTATTATTTTTTATTGTTTATTTTATGTATGGATATATTTTAAATCAATAAATGCATTATTGACTTGTTTCATTGACAAATGGTAAATTATTGAAGAAAGATAAAACATATGAAGATAAAACAAATTTAATCTTTAATAATTATACAATGTACATTATGATGTTATCAAATATGGTTTATTATTACATTTTTTATAAATTTTCATAATTCTCTCATCATCTTTCTTAGAATATAGAATAAAATTCTGTTTATAGCACAGTTTAGCAGCTATTTTTATGATATGATTTGAGATAAACTTTGTTGCACCAAACAAAGTACTTTTGTGGTTGTATCTTGATACATCCCCATTGCTCCAAACAATTTAAACAATTTGAGATACAACCTTTGGACAAATATTGTTTTGGCTGGTTCAAATTAATAATTATGTACATTAGATCTTTCTACAAAAAAAGTCAATTTTGAAAAATATGTCAGATACAACCTTGTTCCAGTCTGATGTGATGATATTTCATTTTTAAAAAGTAACATTGCCTAAGACACAAAATGGCCAAAGGGCTTGTTGTACGTTGCCAAGAGAAACGCTGGATTGATCAGCCTCTTGTTCGACTGGGTTTAGAAAGTGTGGGTGAGAAGCTCAGGCAAGATGACAAAAGTCTTTGCTGGTCATAAGATGCATTCCGGGCTTATCAGACTCTGGTTGTGAAGATGATGTTAATGGAGGATTGTGAGATGACGCTTGCTGTCATTCCAGGTGGAATGACCTCGGTTTTACAACCCCTAGATGTGTCCATCAATGAGCTGATAAATCCTTCAACAGAAGTGGACTTAGCATACATACAAGTCAAACTTCCATGCAAGATGAGATCTTCAATGGGTTAAAGATGCCTGGGATGAATTGTACCTTGCCATCATGTTTAGCTTACTAGAGCACAAAGTGCTAGGAGTGAGCTATATTGATGGGTCTATGTCTGTGTCCGTTGTTGGGTGTCATGATATGTGCATTGTACAGCGTCGGCATTCACTTTTTGAACATTTTTGGTTCAAAGGGTTATTTTTAGTCAAAAGATGAAAATTGGTCAGTTACTGTTGCTTAGTCTTGATGATATCTCAGACAAGTTCGAAAAAGGCCTACGAGGGGTCAAAAACTTGGTCACTAGGTCAAATCACTGGAAAACCTTGTGAACACTGTATTGGTCACACTTTTGATTGGGTGTTCACCAAACCTTGTCAGAATGTTTGTCTTTATGATATCTTGAACAAGATTATATGTGGGTTTGCTGGGGTCAAAAAGTAAGTCTTCAGGTCAAATCATGGAAAAACCTTGTTAACCCTCTAGAGGTCGCAGTTTTGATTGGAGGTTCATTAAACCTTGTCAAAATGTGTTTCTTAATGATATTTTGGTTACGTTATCAAGGGTCAAAAACTAGGTCACGAGGTCATTTCATTGAAAAACTGTTAACCCCCTAGTGGCCACAGTTTTGATTGGATCTTTGTTAAACTGTGTTAAAATGTTTGTTTTCATGATGTTTTAGACAGATTCCTGGGTTTTTTCTCAGCATTTTGGGAAGATGACCTGAACCCCAAGAATTGGGAATTTTCGTAAATTTTTGACAAAATTTGGGTAAAAGTTACACTGTAAAAATACCGCCAGAGTGATGTACTTGTCTAAAAATACATAATCAGTGATTTTTTTCCACATAATATTTGCATTCGCTACTCTCGACCCCAAAAATGGTGAAATTTTTTTTTCTCATTTGAATTGGGAATTTTTGCCTTGCAATTGGGAAAAAACATACTTTTTGCCATATGGACTGAATATCGGTCGTCAAAACAGCCCCCCCCAAAAAACTGGGTTCAAACATGGATCATCTGAGGTCACAAACTAGGTCAATTGGTCAAATCTCCTGGAAACTTTGTAAACCTATGAGTCGCAGTTTTGATGGGATCTTCCCCAAACTTTGTCAGAATGTCTGTATTGATGATATCATAAACGCGTTTGAACATGGGTCAACTCGGTAAAAAAACTAGGGCAACCGGTCAAGTCACAGGAAAACCTTAGATGTTGCAATCATTACTCAGATGAGTGAGAAGGGGCCATCTCGGCACTCTTGTTGAAATATTACCAGTGCTTCAAACTCACAAAAGAATCAGTCAATATTCACCAGTGTTTCTTCCAGTTCTGATTTTTAGGGGGTGGGTTTTGACCCCCTTTGTCAGAATTAGGGGTCATTAGAATTTTAGAGGGCCATGCACTAAAATTGAACATGGGCATCTATAACAAAACACCATCTTAGACTCAGTATATACAGCTCCTAAGGCAGCACAACAATTTTTCTGAGTTTTTACCCTATTAACTGTCAGTTATAGTTGAAGCATTCAGCAAATTATTGTTACCCTAAGTCTCCTTTTCAGTAGACAAATTATTATTTATATAAGTCTGTACGTTATCCGTGGTCCCACTCTGACAGAAACTGTTAATCTAAAATGTTTTGGAGCAGACATAGCGGACATTCATTTAGTTTGCTGACAAAAATAGAAGACTACAAGCTGTATCACAGACACGATAATGCATGGCTTTGAATAATCTGGCGACGAATAAAAACCTGCATCATGGGAAATGCACAGACTGAATTTCATTGCGCCTTTATCTAAAAAAGTGCGCCAGAAAACACACTGGAAGAAACACTGATTCATTTTATGCCATATATTCCCTTATAAATGCACCTCCCCTAACAAATGCCCCCCCCCCTTTTTGGACAAGAGAAAACAAAAGTGACTTACCATGACAGGCTGTTTTAATTTTAGATGAACAATAGAAATTAGTAGAGAAGTAGACTTTTTAAATCCAAGGAATGACACAAACACATTTTCAAAAATATAACGCCCCCAGGGGCATTTATTAGGGAATATATGGTATATTGATTTATTTTCCGTAGCCTTGTTCTGACTATTTGCTTTATACCACTAATAAATACATGTTTTTTTTGCAATATTTACAAAGCACATGAACTAAATGGCTCTATTTTTTTATTTTTCATTTATTTGATAATTTTCTTTGCACAGAAAGTATATTAGTTTCATTCATGAATTTTTTTTCCCAGGATTTCATCTGATTTTTACCTGTGTCTTACAGTGATTTTATTGGAATTTTCAAACCTACCTTTGGCTTTCTGAAGGGGAAAATATAGAAATCAGCGAAAAGGGGAAAATTAAAAAATTGTCATTTACTGATATAGAATTTTTAAGGGCAAATATAACTTTTTGGGACTAGGGGAAACAGCTGTTGTTTGATCAGCTTTAAAATATACAAAATATTTCCTGCAATTGAGTTAGTTTGTGACCTGTGCTCTAGAGTCTATGTTTTACACAAGAAGATTGTATGTATGTGTTGAATATGTTGTAATGTTTATCATTGAATAGTATCAAATTATTTTAGTCTTCTGTGGATCTTTATTTGCACCATTCCTGGAGTTGAACTATCATACCATGTATGAACTTTGTTTTTGTTGGTTGGTACTATAATAAAAAAATCATGACAAAGGCATCATGAATGAAAATAATTGCTTTATTCATTAAGCTCATGTTAAATTACATATTGGCATAATAAAACATAATCAACAAACATTGCATATTTATAGTGAACATAGAATAACATTAAGAAAACATGTCACAATGTAAGATATACATTTCATAGTGATCAACATGTACATATTTACAAAATCACAAAGTGACACATAGTTGTGTCTTAACACATGTCTATTGCCAGTCATTGTTTATAAAGCATTAAAAAATTCCTCACCAACAATCTCTGAGTCAAGCACATTGGACTTGAGGGTCTGGTAAATTGTAATATCGAGCTCTGGGAGTGATTACTCAATTAGCCCTTTTTACCCCTCAATAACATCCTAGATAATACACACAACATAGAGAGTTCATTTTCACTATTATTTATGGATTTGAATACATCCCAAAGAATATCTAAAGCTTTCAATTCATGGTCAATGGTTTTCACTGCACCCTCCTCCTGGAAGTATCTTTTACTTCCTCTTCTGGAATCGTTTATGTGAGCTGTCCAAAACACTTTGTATGATGTCATTGTCCAACCGACTTAGGTGTTGGATCTCTTTCTCAAACTAGATGAAAGTAGCCACCCTAGGACTGAGAGTAGTCAATTTGGCTAATGGAACATTGTCCCGCTTTTGTTAATCTGATGTCTGGTGTTCTGATGTCACAAACCCTGCATGTTTGAAGCAGTTTGTAATGGTTGTTGTTGTAACACAATTTCTTGCTGTCGAAATCTTAGACCATCCAGGAAAATTTCTTTTTGTTCTCAATGGCATTGATTCAAGTCATGTCAAGTGTTTTATCGGCTTTTAATTATAGTTCCCCCAAAAAATTATACACAATGTACAATGATGTACATGATTACAATGTTCAACATGTTGAGAAATAATATAATGAAAATGTAAATGAAAAAGCAATGAAAAGCTTAATAATTATACCTAATACTGCTGACAAATTGATAAGAAAAGTAATAAAAAAAGGAGCAGTACTTTTTGGATCCAATTATCTGTGTTAATATTGTATACTAGTACAATATAATGGAAGATGATAAATCTAACTGAAGACAATTAATTATAAAGTACAGTCTAGACTGTTATAGTGACCCTTAGTATACAGCGAAATTCTGTTCATAGTGACCCTTTTTTGCTATGAAAACTGTCCATATATAACAATGGTCTGACCATATGATATGAAAATGACCGTGATTTCATCTCACGAATGCATGAATAAGGGAGAATACTTTAATATTCTTAATTTTTTAACATTTTAGAAACTAATTGATTTTTAAAATGATTTTATTTAACTTTTAATTTTATCTTGTGAATCTTAACATATTACATGTATTAAAATTTTATATTTTATATAAACTAATACTCTAATGTAAATAATACACAAAAGTAAATGAACACACAATCTTTATTTGTCCTTGAACAATAGCCTTGATATCAAACATATTTGAGTGAAGAACCATGCTGGAATGACTTAGCTGTGAATAGTGACCCCTATCTGCAGTGACCTTATTTTGATTCTTCCAGAGGGTCACTATAGAATGTCTAGACTGTACATTTAAAACATCAAAAAGTTGGTTCAGGAGTGCGATTTCAGTTTAAGAAAAATGATTACATTGCTGGACATAAGAAAGATTCTCAATTTATTGGTGTAATAAATGAAAGATGCAACTTTAATTAATTTTGTATATATATATATTACCTAAGATTTGACATATTAATACTGGTCTTCGGTAATAGGTCTTAAGATTTAATATTACCCCTTGGTCCATTAGCTGGGTCTTACATGTGGTGTTGGGAGTGAGGAACACCAGTTCAACATTCTTCAGCTTATGACACTTGGGATGTGATTGTAATTTTCACAACTCATTAATATTACAGCACACATATGCTCATACAGTGTTGCCGATATATATAAAAAATAAAATAAAAAATCCCTACCTAACGACCCCGTATTTTTGGGGGCATATGACAGGAAACAAACTATTTTTTTAGGTCTTAGCCTGGAAGTCTGAGATTCTGAAGCTTGTTGCAAATTGAAATCAGCTTTTTGCAGCATCAAGGCACCAATGAGTATTGTCCCTTGATCAGGAGCATTTGAAAACCATTTAAGCGAGGCTTTCATGGCTTTATATTTTAGGCCATATTCAGTGAACCCTTCCATTATTGATTCGCTTTTAGCAAACCAACCACCTAGAGTACTTGTGCTGATGTCAAATTCTTTTGCAATTTGGGCTTGTGATTTCAATTCCTTATTGACTTCAAGAACAGCTTTGTACTTAAACTCTATCCTTTGTACTTTCTGCTTCTTCCTGTCTTCTGAGTCACTGACATTTCCTATCCAGTTACTAGCCACTTAAACAGAAAAACTTTAAATAGTTATACTTGTTATCTATGTTGAACATATTCAATGGCGTTGTACATTAATAGATAAGAATAATTAAAATAACAAGATAAGTAGAAAATTTGTTTGAAATGAATAAATTTGAGGACTGAAGACCAATTCTTCTTTGGATTGGCTTGTGCAACAACTCTTGGAGATCAAGGGGTGCATTACCAATCGAACAGCTGTAAATATGGCATATTAAAAGATCTTTCTGTGTTTGATTTTAATGGTTTCCATCCTTTAAAATAAAAGATTTTCACATGGTCAGCAAGAAGTTTGTTTGCCTGTGGAGGAAATTTTCTGAAAACTGACATATATGCTCAAAAAAACATCCTCATGAGCAAGTTTATGTTGACAAGAGTACATTTATCTGTATTTTGTGTTAACAAAAAGTTTTATTATCTGTTTAGTACCCAGAGCACACACACAATTGTTTATTTGGAAATGAAACATTGAAATATGGGGGGTATGGATTTGTAGAAGTTAAACAGTCATTTCTGTCACTTTTAAGAAATGAACCATTTTTTTGTATGTAAATCTTTTACTTATTCTACTTTTTAGATAAGTATATTTTTACCTATTTTACTTTTTAGATAAATATATTTTTTACCTATTTTTACTTTTTAGATAAGTACATTTTTACCTATTTTACTTTTTAGATAAATGTATTTTTTACCTATTTTTACTTTTTAGATAAGTACATTTTTACCTATTTTACTTTTTAGATAAATGTATTTTTTACCTATTTTACTTTTTAGATAAATATATTTTTTACCTATTTTACTCTTTAGATAAGAATATCTTTTTTCTATTTTAGAAAAAGTAACTTAAAAAAACTTATTTTAAATGAATGGACACAGTGCAATATTTAGCACTTGGGTAGTACATGCAAAGGAAGTGCTACTTACCTTCTCAATATATATTTACAGTACAGAATAAAATCATTCAGGCACCTGTGTTACCATTTTCTAAAAGGAACCACTCAACCATGTGACTAAAATAGAACAAAGCAAAGAGCACAAAGTTACAAAACAACAGACAAAAGAATGTGAAATAACACCTGATAATGTTTTAAAACAGAAATATATTAGAATGCCATTTTTAACACCAAATGGCAAGAATTTGTTCCTTGACTATTTACCTGTGATGGTCAACTGATATATATGGATGACAATATGTATCAACAAAGCACTAGGCTTAGATGATACATGCTAGTATTTGGGTACTGGCAATGTTCAGAGCCCAAATTTGGAGTATAATATTTAAGCTATGATGTGCAGTTAATGATTAATATGATCATCAGTGTATTGGGTAAAAGTCATTAATGAAAAGAAAAAGGTATAATTGACATGTTTGTTGTGTAACTTTTTAGGAAGTGGGTGCTTGGAATACAGATCTTCGGAGATTGCTAATAATAACCAGTGTCATAATCAGTCTTCAGATGTTTTTATTCTTTACTGTAAAACCACTGTTACCTTCCTCTTACCTTGAATTAAATAACTTCAAGAAATATTTGTATTGAATTTACATTGTAAAGATGAAATTTAATAAAAAATGCAATGATTTCATGGAAATGGAAAAATAATATAAATGACTACATATTATCAATATAATATAGTTCCTCAAAATGTTGAAATACAGGTCCTTGAATGAATAATGGAATGGCAACTGCTACCTTCTCCTTACAGATTACATTTTTTTTTCTTTTCTTCCTTTCTCCTGGGTTTTTGTATCCCTCTGTCCTTCTGTCATCTGGCCTGATATCTTATTAAGCTTGGTATAAGCACCTTGTACATTTAAACACTGTACAAGCAGGCATAGGAGTTGCCTGCTGATGCTTTCTGAACCTATCTTAAAGAATCCAGATCTTCCCAGGGTTGCAAGCAACCACGAGCCGCTCCATGCTTCCATCTGGCCATACTACTCTACAATACACAATAAATCAATAACATCCAGTACCTTGCTTCCATACAGAGATGCATACAGTGTGTCGACTTGGTACAAAACTACAAATCACATTGTGGAATGATTCTAATGATGATGTCTGTTCAGCGGGTGACAGTTTCTTGACATTATTCACTAACAATCTGCCTTTCTTTGCCTTTGTCAGCTCTGCATGTAGCTTAAGCCCTGAAAAGTAGTATTACTTACAAATTTTCATTTACCACTGTCATACAGGAACCAAAGAATAATACCTAGAAATTGTTCACTATATGTTTATCTTTTATTTATACATGGGTATGTGCACCAACTCCAACCAAGTATTTTCAATAAGAAATATATTATCTCATAGGACTCTTAATACTTTAACATAGGGTATGTACTTTATTAAGTGTTTTGTGTGCTTTATAAATATTACAGAATTTTGATGTTTACTTGTGGTATAAAATAACTAAATTGTCAGAACAAGGATACTGAAAATAAATCTATAAGACTGAATATTGACTTTGTGTTTGTTTTTTGTGTGACAATTTGAAGTATTTAAACAACGATAGCTGGGTCCATTTCATCCCAGGCGTAGACAATCCATTTGCTGATCTCATCTAGCTAGGGTTGACAAATTCAGCTTCCGGATGTGTATGTTGCTGTCTGCATACCACTCCATCCATCTCCGTTGAAGGATACTCATCATCAGCTTATTGATGGACATGTCTAAGGGTTGTAAACCCGAAATTTTTCCACCGGGGATGACAGCAAGTGTTGTCTTACAATCTTCCAACATCATCTTCACGGCCGAAGTCTGATGAGCACGGAAATGCATCCAAGACCAGTAAAGACTTTGTCATCCTGCTTGATCTTCCCACCCACACTTTCTTGAGCCAGACAAGAGTCTGATCTTCTCAGCCTTTCCCTTAGCAACGTACAACAACCCCCTTTGTCCATGTGTTGGGCAGCATTTGTAAAATAACAATTGTTGGTTTGCCTCCATTTGCCATGCAATGAAAAAAAACATCTACTTAAAAAATGCTTAAAGCTGCAGGACATTTTTTCTACAAATTTACAATATTAAAATATTTTGGCACAAATCTATTAGTATTCTTCTACTATGAAAGAAATGATGTTTTATTTCAATAGTTTTTTTTCCTTAGTTGGAAATAGGTGTTTTTTATGCTCGAGTTCTCCTGATAACAAAATTCTAGTTAATGAATAATGTATGAAATGCTGATTCTTTCATACAATCAAGGATTTTTTATTTATGAAAAAATGTCCAGCAGCTTTAAATATATTTAGCCGTATAGAAAACTTTAATAATTCAATAAAAGAAAATTCTAATATATTTAAAATAATTTAAGTATGCAGTAAAACCTTGATAATGAGACCACCTTCGGGACCTGAAAAATTGGTCATAACAATGAGGTGGTCTCATTATCAGGTTGAATTTTAAGGGAGTAATAGGAGAAATGGTCATTATAACAAGGTGGTTGTAATACTGTGGTGGTTGCTATGTGAGGTTTCACTGTATTTATTGGTTTATTATAAAGAAGAAAGAAGTATATTTGCAAAATATCCCCCCCAAAAAAACCTGTCAGTATCTTGTTTTGGAATCTGCAGCAGCATAAATTAGACATGCCCCTATGTGGTACACAAATCAAATTTGAAAAACTAACAAAATTTTTAGGCATGATTTGGATAATAAATTAACTTTTAGACCCTATATAGATTACTTTATTAAAAAGTGTACCACAAACCTTAATATGATGAAAATTCTCAAAAATACTGACTATGGAGCAGATAAAAAAGCTTACAGCTCGTATACAAATCTCTCATTAGATCCAAAATTGATTATGGTGCAGAAATTTGTGCTGCTGCTGTTGCCCCAACTTTATTTAAAATATCGGATAAAATTCAATATAAAGCCCTTAGGATAGCCCTGGGGGCCCTGAGCTCCAGCCCTACTCACAAACTAGAAGCAGAGTCTGGTGCGTTTCTTTTAGCTATCAGGTGCATGACCCATACTGTCAAATACTTGGCCAGAGTACAATCAAGGGGAAATAACCCTGTGAACTGCATCTTTGGGACCGGACACCTTATCAAGAGCTAACTCAAAAATAACACTCCCCCCCCTGAATTGGGTCTCTTACCCAAAATTTTATCTGGCCTCAAAGACATACAGGTAGCAGATTTCAGGCCAGTAATGGAACATCCTTGGTTGATGAACCCCCTTTATATTGATCAATCACTATCTTAAAAATTAAAAAACTGACTTTCCACACCTAACCAAAATTCAAATTAATCTTTTTTAAAATTGTTTCTTCTGTTCATAGACTTTCAGATAACCTTTCCATATATTCTGCAGAAATGATAGATTTAATTAATTCAATGAGCTGGGTATTTTATAATAAACCCAAAAATTCAGACACTAAAGTCCAACTCTCACTGGCTGAAATAAATTCATTGGTCAGGTCACAGTCCATTAAGCACTAGCAGAGTTACTATTCCAGCATGTAACCAGATGGCTGTGATTCTGTCCTACATTCAGTGCGGCTCAGATGGCCGTGCGTGTATTCCACAGATCAAATGATGGACAGATATATCACCCGTCTGAGACTGGGAGCAAATCTGTTGTCTGGCACGCAGGGAAAACATATCCTAGGACTGGACCCTATTTGTGCCCAGTGCAGAGTATTGAACACAACCGGTCACTATCTGCTACACTGTGGGGTTCACTTCACTCCCAGACTTGAGCTAAAGGCTGCTCTGGTAAACTCAGGTTTAATCTTCAACCTTGAGAATATTCTCAATCCTAACAGGGCAGCTAAACACAAGCCTTGGAAATATGCATATAATCATGTCAAATGACAGATAAAATCTAAGATCCCAGGTCCAGACATGTGTGCATAAGTAGCCTGACTGTTGTGAGTCCTGTTAACTATGAACATGAAAATATAAAATAACTTAAATATAAAAGTAAAATACTTTAATGAAGAATAATCCTTTTTAAATTTCATGTTACCTTCATTGATACATGAATTATCTAAAGTATGATGTAATGTGTTTTAGTGTAAATGAATCACCACATAAATGACATCAATTATGTATTTCACATTCAATTGGGCTGCTAAATATCTTTCTTTGCAATACTTAATAATTAAAAATAAAATCAAATTTTAATTCTTAAGTATACTACTGTTTATACAGTAATAGTAATAAAACACAAACAATTCTATAAGAAATATTATCTTTATTGAAGAGGTTAATCCATGCCTCATACAGTGGAAACCCTCTAAACCAGTTCCTCTATAAACTGGTTTCCCCTCTGAATCTGCCAAATGTTCTGTTCCTGACTTTATTACAATATAATTCACCTCTGTAGACCAGTTTCCTCTCTATTCCATAAACCGGCCAAGATTATGTACAAAGTGGCTGATTCAGTGCAAAAGTTCTCCTCTAGACAATTTTACCATGCCCCTTAGTGTTCATTAGTTTATTAGCTAGTGTTTGTTTACATAAAAGTCAGTGGTCAGTCGGAGGTGTGAATAACTTAGCATGTCATTAATTTGATAATTAAGGGTCAACATGGGACTGTATTGGTGATTAGCAAGGAAGTGGAAAATTGATAGATTTTAATGACACTTCAATAACAATGAGAATAATATATGCTCCTACATTAAACATTTACAACTTTTGTTGCAATCAAATGAAATGTCACAGTGCATAATGATGCATGAAATCATAAGCACATCTTTAATCAGAACAAACAGCAATTTACATGCTAAAATGCTGTAAGTAGCTACAGGATGGACATTACATATGCGCCCACATGCTAAAGATCAACACAAAATTCTCCTCTAACCAGTCATCCCCTCTAAACTGGCAAAATGACTTGGTACCAGGCTTGGCTGGTTTAGAGGGGTTCCACTGTAGTAAACATTACTGTCTATATTAATTTTATTTTTTTCCTTCTTAATCACTATATACAATGGTTAAAACCTTTAATATAAAACTTCTTCCTTATAAATAAACACATGGTATATGAAATAATTTAATGAGAGATAATAAAAGTAAACCAAAAATACCATTTTTTTCAACACTTTCAGCACATTTATGTCTGGACTGGGAAAGGGAGCCCACCCAATACAAGAATAAATAAATACAAATACAAAATATTTATATAGCGCAAAAATGTATGAAATATTCGATTGCGCTGTACTGTCAACATGAATACAATTTATATACAGATATGCTTCTTCAAGTCACTCCTGAATTCAGAGTTTGTGGCACAGTCATATACATCAGTTAAAAAACAGACCAATCAAGTGTGTCTTAAGTTTGGACCTAAACTGATTTTCATTTGTTATGTCCTTCAACTGGTCTGGCAATGAATTCCACAATTTAGGTCCCACAACTGCCAGAGATCTATCTGCAAGTTTAGATTTTGTTTTTGGTATTTCGAACTGAGTGTGGCCTGATGTTGAAGATCTTAGTCTTGTTCTGTATTGGCCCTGACGTTCAGTGAACAATTCACGAAGGTATAAAGGTGCAGTGCCAGTGACAACACGAAACACAGTTAAAATTACTTTATACATAATTCTAGCACAAACTGGAAGCCAGTGAAGCTGTTTAAGGATATCGGCACTGGGTTGATCGTAGGTAGCCCCGGTGACAACTCATGCAGCATGATTTTGTACATGTTGTAGTTTTTCAAGTTGATAGGCAGGAATATCAGTGAACAGGCCATTGCAGAAATCTAAATGTGAATGTATTAAACCATGAACAAGGATTTCAGCAGATTTTTTAGTTAGATGCTTCCTGATTGCCTTCAGATTTCTTAATTGCATGTGTGCTACTTGACACTTTTTTTGAATATGTAGATTAAAATTAAGGGTACTGGTCATCTGTACACCAAAGTCTCTCACATTATTAACACAGTTAATTTCAACCCCACCAACATTAACGCTGGTAATGTTCAGTTTAATAAGTTGATGTCTTGTGCCATATACAATGATATCAGTCTTGCTGTTGTTCATTTTCAATTTATATCTGGTCATCCAAGACACACCGTCGTTAAGGCAATCAGTGAGGTGTTGAAGAATGGTCTCTTTGCTGTGGTGGTCACCAGCTTTAATTTTGAATGCAATTTTATGATCATCTGCATTTCTGTATAGATCAGCTGGATATTTCTGGACGACTTTGTTAAGAGCTGCTATGTATAGAGTAAATATCACAGGCCCGGCACAAGAACCCTGGGGAACCCCGAATCTCAGTGGTTCAGTATCCGATGCGGACTGTTCAATGACGACTTTCATATCTCTATTGGTAATGTAGGATTCAATCCACTTCAAGGGAACATCTTGAATGGCAAAGTCACTCTGTAGGATCTCGAGCAAAATTGGGATATCAATACTGAAACATAAAACAATAAGCCCCAGTTAAAACCCTGCCAGCTAAGTTACAGTTGTTATTGAAGATAGCTCAATTAACAGTCACAATCCAGTAAACATGACCAAGCCCATATTGAGCTTCCAGGCTACACTCTGGATCGATATTAATGACAGGCCCTTTATTAGCTCATCAGAACCAAAGGTTCGGGGTGAGCTGTTAGGATGGATGGGTGGATGCTCTGGCATCTGGTGTCAACAATGGTCTTCTCCTCAGAAACTACCAGTCAGATTTACTTCAAATTTGTTGTGTAGAAGCCTTTTGATGATCTAATTGGAATTTGCTGATATTATACCAGTTGACCCCTTTAGGGGTCACTAGAGCTAAAAATAGAAAAACCTTTAAATGTCTTCTTTTGATGAACCAATGAATGGATTATCACCAAACTTGGTCTGTGGCATCCTTAGGTAGTCTTTTATCAGATTTGCTCAAATAAAAATGGTTGGTTCCTTTTACTTTTGGGGCCGCTGGATCTAAATTAGAAATACCTTTAAATATCTTCTTCTCATGAACCAATGGATGGATCATCCCTAAACTTGATTTGTGGCATCCTTAAGTAGTCCTCTCTCAAGTTTGCTCAAATAAATTTGGTCAGCCCCTTTTAAGGGCAGCTAGAACTAAAAATAGGAATATCTTAAAATGACTTTTTGTCATGATTCTATGGATGGATTATTACCAAACTTGGTTTTTAGCATCCTTAGATAGTGTTCTATCAGATTTGCTGAAATAAAAATGGTTGGCCCCTATTAGGGGCAGCTAGAGCTAAAAATGTAAATACCTTTAAATGTCTTCTTCTCATGAACCAATGGCAGCATTATCCCTAAACTTGGCCTGTAGCATCCTTAGATAGTCCTCTCTCAAGTTTGCTCAAATAAATTCGGTCAGCCCCTTTTAGGAGCAGCTAGAACTAAAAATAGAAATAACTTAAAATGACTTTTTCTTTTGGTTCTATGGATGGATTATTACCAAACTTGGTTTTTAGCATCCTTAGATAGTGTTCTATCAGATTTGCTGAAATAAAAATGGTTGGCCCCTATTAGGGGCAGCTAGAGCTAAAAATGGAAATACTGTATATGTCTTCTTCTCATGAACCAATGTCAGGATCATCCCTAAACTTGGCTTGTAGCATCCTTAGATAGTCCTCTCTCAAGTTTGCTCAAATAAATTTGGTCAGCCCCTTTAAGCGACTGCTAGAGAAAAAATACTTTAAAATGACTTTTTCTCATGAAACATTGGAGGGATAATTATCATACTTGGTTTATAACATTCTTACATGGTCATCTATCAGGTATGCTGAAATAAAAATGGTTGGCCCATTTTTGGGGCCTCTAGAGCTAAGAATAGAAATACCTTAAAATGACTTATTTTCATGAACTAGTGGTTGCATCACCAAATTTGTTCTGTGGCATCCTTCAGTCATCAAGAATATTCTTTTGTAGTATCCTTTGACGGTCCTTTATTAAATTTATTATTGTTTCCCATTTTCTTCTCAGAAGTGTACCTTTATTACCTTTTTAGTAACAAGTGAACTTACATTTATTCTGGTGAGCGTTGCAGGCCATCATGGCCCTCTTGTATTAAAATCCCCGAAATCTGATTGGATTGAAAAAAGTGCGAAGGTCACTATCAGACCATCAGTACATTATAACTGTCCCTTTAAATCCTCCTAACCCTGTAAACACCAATAATATATCTCTATACAAATTGTGCATGCCACCATTGTGTTTTGTAGACCATAACGCCCATAGTCTTTGGATTCATTGCTGGCATTTTCAACACTGAATTCTTCCTTTCAATCCGTAGTCCAGTGGTCAGTGAGCTGGACTTGTAACCCAGAGATCCAGGTGAACCGGTCGCCATATATAAATGAAATATTGTTGAAAAACGGCATTAAACCCAAGTGACAATAAGTCACATAAAAACAAACAATCCTTTAAATCAGAATCACACAAGAGTTTCCATCCTCTTATATATATGTTGTAAAACAGAATGCAGACTGATATTGGAAAGTATTTGTTTATTATGGTATCCAACTGCTATCCCTTTAATTACAATATACCAAAGTTATGTGAATATCGGGCTGGTAGTTAATATTCTATTACAACAATTACATGATATATTCTTACATTTGCATAGCTGTCAAGGATTAATTTGGCATAAGAATGAGATAAAAGGCTGTACGAGGGGGTCTGGGTGGCGGTGTCCATTTTGACAGCTGACACTTAAGATAAGTACTGGGTGAAATATAAGTACTGGGTGAACCTATACACTGGTAGTTTGTTTACAATGACAATGGAAAAATAAGTCAATGAAATCTGTGTTATGTCCCTGCTGAAATTTCATTGGTTCTGCAATGATTTATGCCAGTCAATCGATTGCACAGTGCAGAATTTTAGACAAAATAAAAACTAAAACTTCTGAAAAAGCTGTATAATGTATGAGATTTGAGTGTTAAAAAGTGTAACTCTCATGCTGAACGTACAAATGACAAAATAGAGAAAACAAAAAAAATAGTAACCAAACTTGAAATAATTTTAAATACTAAAATAGCTATTAATCCCATCTTCATAGTTCGAATTAAAACAGTTAAATAAACGCACTATAGATACCCCCTTTTTAACTACGTATTAGTGAAATAGAGTAATTATGTCATAACAAGTAAAAAATTAGACATAAATACAAACATTCCTTAAAATAGCCTACCCCTACAAGTTTTTTTAATTTTTTTTTTTTATAAAAATAGACTAATAATACATTATAGGTTATTGTTAAAGATAGTGAATGCTTGCCCATATGGGAAGACTCTGTTGGCATGGGTAAACAAACTCAATATCCTTGAACATGGGTCAACTTGGGTCAAAAACTTGGTCACCAGGTCAAATCATAGGAGAATCTTAGGGGTTGCAGTCCTTACTCAGTTGAGCGAAAAAGGGCTATCATGCCCCCCTCCTTGTTTTGAAAGCATGCACGTATATATGATACAGTTTATATCAGAAAATAAAATTGCACACTCAGTTTAATTTGACTTAACTACTGCGTAATATACAATAAAAATGTATAGCATTCTCTTAATATACCAATACACAATTATTCTAGTAAACTATTTGCATGCCCTGTAGAAATGCTCACTTTGTCCACTAACTGCATTTTGTGGGGGTATTTAATCACAATTCAGTGATAGGTCTAGTTTATATTGATGAGCTCCACCATATCCTCAGGTTCGAAAATTGAATCTGAGCAAAGCTTGTTAATGTCTGCAGGCACCCAGTTAATGATCATTTCTGTGACTCAGTCCTGCTTGAGTAGTGTCACTATTACCCTGTATTCTCCAAGCCACAGATTGTGGGTTGTTTATTACTTTTGCCGGAGGCCCTTAACATGGTGTTGGTTCATGGGGTCCAGAGTAGAAGCTATTAATTTATTAATGTTCAACCAATAGGTAACAATTAGGTTCAAGGTCCTCAGTCTAAGAAAATGCGTACTGAATGGAAGACTGTCATAAGTCACTTATAAAAAAAATTTCAGGACGTATTATTTTATTGCTGAAAAGTATTTCCTAACATATTCTTATATGAAATGTTATAAATAAGCTTAACTCATGACTGCTGTGCTTGATATAGAAAGAAGTTAATTTCCAGTGTTATTAACCAATTTTTTAGTTACGACGGTCTTCCAGCAGAAATTTCTAAAATAGAGTTCTGAAACTATTGGAAAACTGTCATAAATCAACATAGATTCACTTTTCCATTCATCAACTTAACACTTAAGGTACTGGACCCAGTAAGATAATTTTTTATAAAAATCTTTAGATATCTTGTTGTGTTATGTCCTATTCTTTTGCTGTACCTTTTTGGCATTTTTTTTTTAAAGCTTCACCCCATAGTTTGGCTAAATTGCCCTTGATTACAGTTATTAATATAGTGCAAACTCTCCAGAGTGGCCCTCTCTTGGGCAACAACCTCCCTTCAACAACAGCATAATATTTCCCACTGTACAATATAACTATTAATTTAACCTCATTAGAGCAACAACCTCTCAACAGCAACAACATACTTTTGCTTCTCCCAAAGGTTGAGAGGTTGCACTGTAGTTGACAAGATGTTACGTTCTCTTTAATCACTTGTTTCTATGGTTCCAAATAATCTTATCTGTTCGCTTTCTCTCATCCATTTCATATTTCTCACTAGCGTCCTAAAGTCTTTGGATGATCTCATGTTGGTCTTCCAAATGCATTGACATTGCAGATACATCTGAATCCGTATTTCATGTTCATGTTTTATTTGATCAAGTTTTGTATTTTTGCTTTCTAATCAATGTCCATTTTGTGTTGGTGTTGTTTCAACATGATCCAACTTTGCTTTCATAATTAACATTCAATTCCTCATCCTATTCATATCTGCTCCTTCACCAGATAATTCATATCTCAACTAATCAAACTGCTAAGCTATATTTGCATTTGATGCTGAAATACCTTCTGATATCTGCTGAGTCTCTAATAAACATCATAGATTTAACTCTACACCCCCTGATAACAAAATCATCAAATTAATTTTTCGGGCAGCCAATTACAACATCAGTACTTAAAATAAGTTCTAACTTGTTAAAAATTTGCTTGTATTTCACCAATAATACACATCAGTGTTGAGCACAGTTTTTCTTCAGTCGTTCGTATAGATACAATTACATGTTTTATTGCCAAGACCACAAAATTAGATTACCAGTCCAGATGCAAAGGTTTTGTAATGAATATCTGGTGAATCACTATAAGAGTTATATATATATACTTCAGGGTACTTGCTTATTTCTTATTATGTTTCCTTTCACCATTAAATAATTCTATTCTGATACAAAAGTTTAGAAAATCTTATCCCCATTTTGTAAATCATTCTCTACACCCCTGTATTTGTCCAATTATCACTTTTTCATAGTGGTCTAAGTAATCCTTACAGTACCCATATACTGTATACTACAAGATAGTTAACAATTCACTTCACTGAACACTGAGTACATGTCCATTAGATTAAATTTGTAATGCATTGAAGATATTCTTTTCACAAACCAAATTCCAATGTATTCTTTTTATATACTGTTTAATGAGATCCTAACAAGGATGCTGGTATAAAGCTATATGCAATTATCAATTTCAACACTTAAATTCATTTCTAAATTAATGTGCTATTTATATCAAAAACACGAACACAAGGGAAAACATTGATTGTGACCTCACAACAAAATAAACTAAAGTTACATTATTCTTGACAGGTATGATATCTGTTCTTTATCTGGTTAGTGTGTTGATATCTATTTAACTCAATTGTTTACTGCTTCTACTCTTGTTATACCGTTGTGTCTGTAAAATATCCATTTTCAAAACTCAAACCTTAATTCTTAGTTCTCAAATATCAACCCTCAAATCCATGCTATCAAATCTCAATACCCAAAGCCTAACACTCAAATCTCAGTGCTCTAAGCTTAGCTCTCAAATATATGTACTCAAATCCTTTCAAATTTCAAAACTCAAATCCTTGTTCGCATATCTCAACATTTAAATCCAAGCTCTTAAATCTCAACACTCAAATCCTTGCTCTCACATTTCAACACTTAAATCTTAGCTCTCATCTCTCAATACTCAAATCCTTGCTCTCAAATTGCAACACTCAAATCCTTGCTCTCATGACTCAACAATCAAATCCTTCTCAACGCTTAAATCCTAGCTCTCATATCTCAAAGCTAAAAGTCTTGCTCTCAGATTGTAACACTCAAATCTTTGCTCTCACATACCAACACTCAAATCCTAGCTCTCAAATTGCCACACTCAAATCCTTGCTCTCACATCTCAACACTTAAATCCTAGCTCTCATATCCCAACACTAAAAGTCTTGCTCTCAAATTGTAACACTCAAATCCTTGCTCTCACATACCAACACTCAAATCCTAGCTCTCAAATCACAACACTCAAATCCTTGCTCTCATATATCAACACTCAATTCCATCCCCTCACATCTCAACGCTCAAATCCTAGCTCTCATGTCTCAATGCTCAAAGTCTTGCTCTGAAATTGTTACACTCAAATCCTTGCTCTCACATACCAACACTCAAATCTTAGCTCTCAAATTACAACACTCAAATCCTTGCTCTTACATTTCAACACTTCAATCATAACTCGAATACATGCTCTCAAATTGCCACACTTAAATCCTTGCTCTGAGATCTCAACAATCAGATCCTTGCTCTAACATACCAACACTCAATTCCAAGCTCCCATATCGCAACACTCAAATCCTTGCTCTCAAAATTTTCAACTCTCAAATTCGCCCCCTCACATCTCAACGCTCGAATCCTAGCTGTCATGTCTCAATACTCAAAGTCTTGTTCACAAATTGTAATACTCAAATCTTTGCTCTTGCATACCAACACTCAAATCCTAGCTCTCAAATTACAACCATCAAATCCTTGCTCTCACATCTCAACACTTCAGTCATAGCTCTCATATCTCAATAATCCAATCCATGCTCTCAAATTGCGACACTGAAATCCTTGCTCTCAGATCTTAACAATCAAATCCATCCTCTCACATCTCAACGTTTGAATCCTTGCTCTCATGTCTCAACACTAAAAGTCTTGCTCTCAAATTATAACACTCAAATTCTTGTTCTCAGATCTCAACACTTAAATCCTTGCTCTCAGATCTCAACAATCAAATCCTTGCTCTAACATACCAACACTCAATTCCAAGCTCCCATATCACAACACTCAAATCCTTGCTCTCAAATTTCAACTCTCAAATTCACCCCCTCACATCTCAACGCTAGAATCCTAGCTCTCATGTCTCAATAGTCGAAGTCTTGCTCTCAAATTGTAATACTCAAATCTTTGCTCTTGCATACCAACACTCAAATCCTAGCTCTCAAATTACAACCATCAAATCCTTGCTCTCACATCTCAACACTTAAATCCTAGCTCTCATGTCTCAATAATCCAATCCATGCTCTCAAATTGCGACACTGAAATCCTTGCTCTCAGATCTTAACAATCAAATCCATCCTCTCACATCTCAACGTTTAAATCCTTGCTCTCATGTCTCTACACTGAAAGTCTTGCTCTCAAATTACAACCTTCAAATCCTTGCTCTCACATCTCAACACTTAAATCCTAGCTCTCATGTCTCAATACTCAAAGTCTTGCTCACAAATTGTAATACTCAAATTTTTGCTCTTGCATACCAACACTCAAATCCTAGCTCTCAAATTACAACCCTCAAATCCTTGCTCTCACATCTCAACACATCAGTCATAGCTATCATATTTCAATAATCAAATCCATGCTCTCAAATTGCGACACTGAAATCCTTGCTCTCAGATCTTAACAATCAAATCCTTCCTCTCACATCTTACTAATTAAATTCTTACTCTTATATCTCAGCACTCAAATCCTTGCTCACAGATCTCAACAATCAAATCCATCCCCTTACATCTCAACACTCATATCCTAGCTCTCATGTCTCAATACTCAAAGTCTTGCTATCAAATTGTAACTCTTAAATCCTTGCTCTCACATACCAACACTCAAATCTTAGCTTACACATCACAACACTCAAATTCTCACTCTCAAATTTCAACACTCAAATCCTAGTGGTGAAATCACAGCACTCAGATCCTAGATCTCACATCACAACACTCAAACCCTCACTATCAAATTTCAACAATCAAATCCTAGTGGTTAACTCACAACACTCAAATCCTAGCTCTCACATAACAACACTCAAATCCTCGCTGTCAAATTTCAACACTCAAGTCCTAGCAGTCAAATCACAACACTCAAATCCTAGCTCTCAAATCACAACACTCAAATCCTAGCTCTCAATTCACAACACTCAAATCCTTGTGGTCAAGTCACAACACTCAGTTCTTAGCTCTCAAATCCCATCTCTCAACTCCTATCCCTCAAATCTTAACCCCCAAATTCCATCTTTCTACATATTCCACTTTTGTGCGTGGCTTCTCAACATCCTGACCTCTTGATTGACCTTTCCACTACCCTTCTGTTCAGAGTTTGATGGTTTTGTATGTGCATACGACTTTAACAACCATTTAGGGATATGTAGTGGTTAAAACGTACATAATGTCTTAACAAATGTGATGAGAATAAACATCATGGGACTTTTTGGATGCCAAACCCTTTGCACTCAAGTCTTACAATAAATCATTTTCCAATGTGGATATTATTTTTCTCTGAAGGCGTTACAAGAGCGATTTGTGTTGCCATGACACCGTTTACTTTGCTATGATGCTGTTGCTAGCAGAAAAAATTTTGGAATCTTTCTGCAGTTATTGTTAATTTTAATATTAATGCTTAAAAATTGAGTTTGTATTTATTTATCATTTCCAATAAAATTTCTTGTAAAAACTTACTATGCTTGTATACAAAAGATGTCTTAATACACTTATAAAATATACACTAATAAAACAGCATTCTCACTGACTACTTTTTTGCAAAAACTCTTTGGAAAACAATGCATCAAATTTAACTTTCTTCTGAAATGAAAATAATCCAGTTTGGTTAACCAAAAGCGAGGGAAGTCACAACACACTTGACCCAGACAGAGCAAAACAAAAACTGTTCATTTTATATGTCCAGGTTTACAGACATTTTGACAAATTATGATGGTCTGTCTGCCTTGCATTCTTATTTACAACATAATGCTTTCATAAATCTATTGGTTAAGTACACTAGTGACACCTTATTGGAAATACAAGATATTATTGGATGAAGTATTTTATATTCCCTTTATTCTTATAAATTCCACCCATTTCATGAACTTCTTTTGAGAAATTTATCTCCAAAACTGATTAAAGAAAAAGACTGAATGAAAAAACTCAGTTCTAAGTGTGTAAATTTACATACTGTTTTTATTATGAACATATTATTACAATTTTTATGGCAAGAACATACTATAATACAAGTGAGCTAATTTATACACAATACAGAACAGAGCAAATTTCTGTACTACAGAAGAAGTTTCAGTACTACATAAATTTTCAGTGCATAAATTTACGAACTATACAAAACTGTGGAGAATTCTGTTTTTTACTGATTTTATTTATGTGCGATGCTAAACAGAGGAAATTTCTGTACTACACAAAAGTATGTAAATTGATGTGCTGTCCAAAACAGAGAAATTCATGCTCTATACAGAAATTGGTAAAATGTGCTCTGAGGCAGAGTTAATAACTTCACATAATAAAACATAAAATACATCAAGTTAGTAATTACAATCAGTACAGCATGGGTTAAAATATAGGAGCATACAGAACTGTGGCAATTTTCTCATTTTGCAGTACTTTTCAGCTGCATAGGTTTACACACAGTCAAACCTGTGATCAAAGACCACTCTAGGGAAAGACAAAATGTGACCTTTATTAACAAGTGAACTTTATTCAGAGGTCATTTGGTTTCTAAATAATCAATGATGATTTTTAAAGAATGGCCTTCATTCACAGGGTGATCTTTACTCAGAGGTGGTCACAAACACAGGTTAGACTGTGTTTCTAAATGGACAATGAGGCAAATGTTACATTTTTACAGAATATAACATAATTCAAGTGAGAAAATTTACTCACTGTATAGAATAGCATTCATTTTTTATCCTTTAAGGTGGTTCACAGATGTACTTATTTCCTATATATATATACACAGAGAGTGAACAATCATAAAAATAAACTACCACACTATTTTCACATAAACTTTCTAAGAAAAAAGTCACATTTTCAACGAACATAAGTAAAATATAAAAGAATAAAACTATGTAATACTTGCAGAATCAAGTTTTTAGTACATAATTATGAAAGAAGAAATTGTCCCAGCAAAAATAATTAAGGACATATTTTTTTTCTGGAAATATCAATGTTTGAAAAAAGTCAAACTCTGAAAAATCAGTAAATATAGAAAAATCTAAAAGTTTTTTTGCTACAAAAATGAAGTAAAAATCCACTGCATGTATTGTTTTTTAAGCACTATTTCTTGGAAATTAGGCAAAAACTCAAAACACAGAGTAATCTCCCCTGATTTCAACTTAGAATGAATTTATCACCACACACACCTACATAGGCACACACAAGATTTACTGGGTACTGAACAAATCTGCTCATTTGTGTTGATGGTTCACAAAACTTAAATAATCAAATGTACAAACTGGAAACTACAGAAAACAAAAAATGACCAAAAAAATACTGAATAACAAAATATTTGAAAACAAAAATATTGAAGACAACACTTTAAATAATGCTACTCATAAGATATTTATGAAATACTATTAAGAAATTCATTGTGCCTGTAATAATTTTTTAGTTTTTTTTCTGTAAAACAAAAATTTAAATCCTTTTTCTGTGTCTCTCTTACATGTTGATTTTAATGAATTAAACAAAAGTCCACTGTGTCAATTTTTTAGCCATAAATTTTGTGAGGTAGGATTTGTTGATCATTTCACTTAAAGAATTTAAATTTTCTCCTCTGCTATATAGGAAGCTCCAATACTTCATTTCACTCTAAAACATGCACTCTCTGAGGCTGAGTAATGTTTTATTTCATTTTTGGTGGACACAACATTAGTAAAGCATTCATTTCTCTGGGAGCTACTGAAGTCAGATTTTCACAGTTACGAGCATAATCTTCTAAAATATTCACCAGGCCACTTTTCAAACTACAGTTAGTAAGATACTTTTTGTATGGCAGGCTTCTTGGTACATAACAATTTGGTGATGGTTTATATCCGCACCAACTACTGTCACATAATTCATGGTCCCCAAACAAATACGGTGTTATGCAGTTGGTCTGCATCTGTGATGTATCATTACCATTTTGCTTGATAGCATACATAAAACACTTTCCAATGTATTATCAGCTGTTCGTCACATGTTTTTTCCACTGATCCACCCACTTCTGTTCTCACTCTTCCAGTTTTAATTCCTATTTATTCAAACCCAAAACCATTTACTAATACATGCTGTTTTCCATTGCTTTTGTTGACCCCAGTCTTCCATTTCTTTAAGCCACCTGACTTGTTCTGTTTTGTTTGCTCCATACATCTAAAGACATGATTTTTCCAATCTCTTTCCCAAAAAAGAGATGCATGACCTTCAAAAGAGAGAGTAAAACTAATTCTGAGTGTTTCAATAAAATTCTGAATCAATTCAGGCAATGTAATCTTCATATTGACTGATGATGGCCTAGACAAATAATTTACATTACAGTGTCTAAGTAATACACACTCTGGCAGGTCTTACTCATCCCAAATCAAGTCCTGATGTCATGAAAGACAGTGAAATGCCCAATAAATACATGAAATAAGTCCTAGATATATGTTGGTTAATACTGGGTTATCTTGGTACAATTCATAGACACAACATGTAACACCTGACAAACTATTTATGAATTACTACTTCCTCTCTTTTGCCAACCTCCATTATATATGTACTGTCCTTCCCATCCTCATTTGACTTTTGCTTATTTCGTATTCTGAAAACATGTTATTGACCAAATTACTTTTTTCCACTAATCTTTACATCCTTTACTAAAATAGTCATGTGTTGAGAAATGAAATGATGAAGCAATTTATTCCACTCACAAAGTTTGGTCATACCAATGTGTTGTAAATTGAATTAGTTTAAAATATTCAGTGTTTTTTTCATATAGTGCTCTGTGAACTTCAGTGATCAGTAGGTCCGCTCTGGCGTCCGTTGTCCGTCGTCCACACCTGGGGGTTATTAATGCTCTAGTGGTCACACTTTTGAGTGAATCTATATCAGATCTAGTCAGAATGTTTGTCTTAATGATATTTTGGACAAGTTAGAACATGGGTCATCTAGGGTCAAGAACTAGGTCACCAGGTCAAATAGAATGGAAATTTGGTTAACACTCTAGAAATCACAGATTTGATTAGATCTTCATGATGCTTTGTCAGAATGTTTGTATCAATGATCTCGTAAAATTGTATGAATATGAGTCTTCTCCGGTCAAAAACTAGGTCACTAGGTCAGCACACCAGAAAACCCTGTTGAATTTTGTTTGAATCTTCATCAAACTTTGTCAGAAGGTTTGTTTTTATAAAATCTTGGCAAGTTGGAACATGGGTCATCTGGGGTCAAAAACTAGGTCACCATGTCAAATCATAGAAAAACCTTGTTAACACTTTAGGGGTCACAGTTTTGATTGGATCATCACCAAACCTTGTCAAAATGATTGCCTTAATGATATCTTGGTTAAGTTCGAACATGAGTCATCTGGGATCAAAAACTAGGTCACCATGTCAAATCATAGGGGTCACTGTTTTATTGGAGGTTCACCAATCCTTGTGAAAATGCTAGTCTTAATGATATCTTGGACAGGTTTGACCATCTGGGTCATCTGGGATCAAAAATAGATCACCAGGTCAAATCTTTGGAAAACCTTGTTAACCCTCTAGAGGTCGCAACTTTGTCAGAATGTTTGTATTAATGATATCATGAACAGGTTCAGATATGGGTCAACTCAGCTTTAAAACTAGGTCACCAGGTCAAATCACAGGAAAACCATAGACATTGCAATCTTTACTCAGGTGAGTGAAAAAGGGTCGTCTTTGCCCTCTTGTTTTAGTCCAGTTCCAAACCTAGAAACACTATCACTGTAGTTGGACCAACTGTTTTCTCTTTTGCTAATGGTACACCTTATTCTGACATATTCCATAAAAATGTTCATAATTTGTTGACATGACTGTTTTATTGCCTCCAAAGAAATCATCTAAATAGTGAATTTATTTCCCTTTATTCATTCTTTGTTTAACGAAAAATTCTAAAAATGTAGAAGAGCTGGCTTGCCTTAATCTAAACTGGCACTCATACATAATCCAGGCGAAACCTGGTTGTTTTGCACATTCACAAATAGTATTGGCATAATGAAGAATAGTTTTACTACAATAATTAATATATACAATAAAAAAAAAATAGATTTCCAGTTTGAAGATTCTGAAGTTTAACTGGAGGTCATGCCTATCAGATAGCCTCAATGACCAACTACATCAAGGCAGTTTGACCCTGAGAGTTTGAACCTGATCCTGCAGTGGTTCACTAGTAGTCCTGTAGTGTAAGGCAGAGAGACCATTCTTCAATGACTTTTTCAAGCCAAAGGTAATTTCATTTTAAATCCATTTCAGGGATGCAAAGAAATGTACTTAAATATCAGTTATATTGCAAAATACTCCTCTAGATGATTCTTTGGTGTGAATGCGATTTGACTGTTAAACATGAAGTAGTCATCCCAGATCTCAGTTTTAACTTTGTTGTTCAGTCACTTAAAATATAATTACATATATTTCTACTTATTCAGTGAAAAATATTTCTGCATATACATTACTCATATTTCATATTTCTACATATACATTACATATATTTTACATATACATGACATATATTTCTATGTATACATTACATATATTTTTACATATACATTACACATATTTCTACGTATACATTACACATACAGTCAACTCTCGTTATGTCGATTTTTTTTCGGGCCTGAAAAAATACTTTGTCTTAATGAAAATTTGACATAAAGTCGGACGAATACAGATATTGTATTAGACATTTTGGCCATTGTTAGTATCACAAGTTCATGATAACTGGTGTGTGTGTGTTGTAGGAATTATTTATTTGTGATATTTTATTATTATTTACTAGTAAATAAATAAATAAATGATATTTACTTGATGTATCATAATTTATATAAAAATATAATAAACTACAAATATCTTTCATTGTGACATGCTTTACAAATCCAACATTTTGTCTGCTATTAAGTTACATATGATGATATGTTTGCATTTAAGAGTAAACAATAATAATCTCCCTATTGTTATTTACTAAAAATTAAATCGAACTCGTTGTACGCTCAGTGAGATATGAAAAACATTGCGGACAAGTGCACAATAATTTGTCTGAATCGTAATAAACAATGCAAATTAGGTGTAAAATTGTCCATTCAGACTTCAAAATTAGTTCGACATAACAAAAAATTTTGAGATGGTCTTGAGCGACAGAATTTTATATACTTTTAGAAGGAAAATAATTGGGACTTAAAAAATACTTCACCATAACGGAAAATTTGTGTTAACCGACTTTGCCGAAACGAGAGTAGACTGTATTTCTACATACACTTAACATGTATTTCTACTTATACATTACACGCATATTTTCTACATACACATAACATGCATTTCTACATATACATTGCGTAATTATGTTTCGACATTCACATTACATATAATTCCACATATACATTACACATATTTCTAGATATACATTACACATATTTCTACATACACATAACATGTATGTCTACGTATACATTACACACATATTTTCTACATACACATTACATACATTTCTACATATACATAGACAAAAAATCTGTAAAAATTGGAAATCGCCCCTTCTGTACCCATAAGTCAATGATCATACTCAAATGATGTTGACTTTATGATATAACGCCCTAGGTTGAACCATGTCAGTTTAATTGATTAATACAATATGATTTGTGAGAATTCTGAAATTAAAGTCCAATTTATACTTCGAATTGAATGTTAGTAACTGTCAAGCATTTAAAGTAGGGGTTGGTGCTGGAGATCAAGATGTTCTTGCAGTAATATGAATTATTTTGTCATGAAAACAAAAAATGGTCCATTCTTAATGTACTGGTCATAGGCGGATCCAGGATTTCTAATTAAGGGGGGGGGGCGGAAGCTGAACAAATAGGCTGAGGGTCCAGGTCCAGGGTGAATTGTATGTTATGTCATTGCCTCACTGTACTTGCAACTTATTGCATTGCATTGAAAATTTTTTGACATATATATATATATATATATATTCATGTAAATATCATATTTCATGATAGAAAAAAAACTTTGCTTGGGTAATTTTAGGATCCACCTGTGCTGGTATGCAATGTTTTTGAAAACAGATGTAAAATCCAACATATTTTAAAAAAAAGATATGTATTCATAATTATATGTTGTTTAGTGGTATAGATTTTGAATAAATAAATTGTTGTTTCCATGATTACCAACCAGCTGTAGGTAAATTTAGGGGTAATGTTTTTCTTCCAATTAGAGTCACCTTTTCATAGAAAATGCAGTTATATAATACTTGTAGAATGTAATATTGTATTCAAAATTGATTCTTTTCTTGTTCTGACTTAATTGTTTTTAATACAAATTTTTCATGATTATTTTTTTAGGATGACGTTGAGGCAGTGCCATGAACGCTTTTAACAAATGCATCCCAACAACTCTGGTGAGAACTAAGTAGGTGCACAATTTTTATCACCTTTGAAATGCTTTTTATTATAGTCAAATTTTCATATTTGCATCTGAATGACTGATATGCATAAAGGCCTTGTTGTCTGACTTTGGATTTTATACTTTAATGTCACAGAAAATATATTGAAATATCCACTGGCAAAATGTGTTTTTACTGTACTGTACTGTAATGATATATATTTGTCATTTTCACTATATTAATTTTGTTCCCAGAGTGTTTCATTTTTGACAAAAATGAAGTATTGTGGATCATGAAATTAACAGTTTTGTTGGACAGATACATACCCAGGCTGCATTGTTCTGAAGAGGTTTTCCTGTACTATTGGTCTTAAGTAAAATATCACCTGTTATATAACATCATGTACATCTGTTGCGGACACTGCAAGTAACTATTGTTATATGCAGACAGGTCACAAAATACAACCTATATATTATAAATTTCTATGATTTTGAGCAACTACAATCAAAAGGATATATTTATCACAAAAACAATTTTTCGCAAAGAAATTATGAACCAAATTTTAATGAGTCAAAACTTTATCAAAAATACACAAAAATATTGTCATCATCATTACGTAGTTTTTTCAGCTTTACACCTGGGCCTGAGTAGAATTGTATCCAATTATATCAAACTGTAAGAACTGTCGGTGAAAGCAAAAGACTATAATTATGACACCTGCTTATAGACATTTAGTGGCAAATTTGTTGTAGACACATAGTTGCTCTTATAAGGTCTACATACAAAAATGTCAATAATTTTAAATTTGTAATAGTTAATGTTCATTTTGTTTCATATGCATACTGTATGGCATTTTTCCACCCATACTATTTATACTCCTGCAAACGAAGTTTTCAGGTGTGTACTAGAAACACCTTGGTTGTTAGTTGGTCGGTTGGTAAGTGTTTGGATGGTTGGTAGGTCAGTTGGTCGGTCATTCAGGCAGTGGGCGGTAGGTTAATTTGGTCGCGCAGTCTGTCCCCAAATGAAATTGGAGCATGGGATGAATATTTCTCTAATCTTTTTCTTTGCGAACTTTTTCAAGTTCTTTATATACATTGTGGTTGGATTGATTGGCATGGCATTATTATTCATGCCAAAAGTCACATAATTATGTTGTAGAATTATGTCCCCTTGAATGTTGGTTGGTTGCACAGACTATCCACAAATTGTGGAGAATATTTCTCTAACATTTTTTGTGAGGACTTTTTCAAAATTTTTATATACATTATGGCTGGATAGAGGATTTGTATGGCATTATTATGTATGCCAAATGTGAAATGTAAAGTTGGTGGATCCCTTGGTCTATCTCCAAATGGTATAGAAGCTTGTAGTTAATATTTCTCTTAGAATTTTTGTGGGAACTTTTGAATTTTTTATCTCCTTCATTTTTTAGTGGAAAACTTTCTCCAAATTTTTTAGATGTATTACATTTGAATGGAAGATGTGCACAATGTATTGATAATGTTGAAGTTGCCATACTTTGCAGCACAGGGGGCTAGCACGTTGAAGGGATGGAGTATAATGGCGTATTAGGCCTAAAATGGCACACGGACCAAAAACACGTATATCATATATATACATATACAAGGGTTACAACTTCTGAAATGACTGTTTCTGCACCAAGTCTGTTTATAACTATGTAACTTTTTAAGGAATCGCTCAAATTTCAAATAACTGGTGTCTACAGATAGCTAATGCATTATACTACGCATAGCCAGTAATCACTTTGTCCAATTCAAAACAATGAAGCAGATATTTCAAATCAAGCAGTTTGATAAACTTTGCTTGCCGTATTAACAAAAAATGATGTCAAAGTCATGTGGTAAAACATGGTTTTTATGCTGATCATGAATGAATGATTGTTTTTATGTGACTTATTGTCACTGGGATTTAACACTATAGTGTCTGCAACACAAAACACAGAAATAAATATGTATTAATCATTTGTTTGTTTCAAGAAAAGTCACAAATGTTTTTTTTTCTTTACACATTCTTGAGCAATCCTTCTCCTTTTGAAATATATATTTATTAAAATTGCTAGAATATTTCAAATGTCCTTACCAGATCATGGATAAAGTACACTTATTTCATTGTTATGTCATTCTGGTCAGAAAAAACAAATTATACTATGGTATTCCTTTAATATATCATGACTCTAATCGAAACAAAGATAATAAGACAAGAAAGCATAAAAAATCCTGATGAATCTAAAAATTAGAGGCCTGTTTAATATTTGTGTTGCGAACACTACACTGTTGCGGACAAAGTTTTTCACCATTTGTGATAAAACTAATAGACATATGAATGAAGCATTTCATTTGTGGAAACATGTGCCAAACGCATTTTATATAGGAATAAAATTGGCTCTGTATCTCATGCTTGGTGGAGTGAGAGAGACTGTGCTGCAGACACTACAAAATATGACCTTTTTAGTGACCAGAAATAACACCATAATACAAATTTCTCATGAAGTGCAGTTCAATGTATGACTTTTTTTGTTTCAACAGCAAATTGATCTGCAACATAAGCTGTTGATCATGATTATTTTCAGTACTGCAAGTATTTTTAAATGCTGTTAAACATCAATTGGCAGAATTTGGCAAAATCTATAACAAGTTAGTACATTTAGTTAAACCCATACCATTTTTTTTATTTTTTGTCGACAATTGATTAAATAAAAAAATATATACAACTAAAATAAATTGTTTTTATAATTACATAGGTATATGAAGTGAAGTGTCTAAGCAAAGTATTCTATTTGGTTGTTCAAAATTAGTGATTTTAAATGAAACAACATAACACTGAAAAAATCACCATTTTTGGCACTTCATTCAGGTATTACTTAAAAATAAGAGTATATAGGCATGTTATATATCATTTTCAAGCTTTTGCATGAACACAAATCACTATTTTCCTTTAAATTGACCATACCAAACCTCTACAGGACTGTATAACTTGGGTATTGTTTTAGGGGGACAAATATAGTGAAAATGGCGATTGAAACCGTCTCATGAGCATCAAAGTTATTTTGACCATAAACATACTGTTCACCAAGCTGTATTAACTTTACCTTCAGAGTTTTACTAACAGGGTCTGAGATAAGAAAACTTGAGCTCGATCTCAGAGTTCAAATCATCTTGTAATGTTTCGTAGTTAATTATGATTTAACAATGATGAAATTAATTATACAGTATTCTATCATTTAAACAAAATATACTACATTGATGGGTCTGTGTCTGGCGTCATTTGTTGTGCGGCAGCAGCATTCACCTTGTAGACAGTCTAGAGGTCACATTTTTGGTCAGTAGCTTAGTCTGATGATATCTTGGACGATTTGAAAAAAGGCTAGGTGAGGGTCAACAGCTAGGTCACTGGGTCAAATTGAAGAAAAAACTTGTGAACACTAAAGGCCACATTTTTCATCAAAGGGTCATTCACCAAACCTTGTCAGAATGTTTGTCTTAATGATATCTTGAACAAGTTTGAACATGGGTCATCTGGGGTCAAAAAAGTAGGTCATCAGGTCAAATCAGTTGCAATCTTCTCTCAGATGAGCAAAAATGGGCCATCTTGGCCCTTTTGATTTCAGTATTTGTCATTTATGTTTATCAAATTTAAAGCACAATAGTACCTGCCATATCTTTTAAGCCAATCAGAGGACAGACTGTTTCTGTCTGCAGAATAATTTTTTGGTATGCTATTAGTATGGTATATCTGTATGACTTTATAGCATTTAATGGGATGTAACTCTTGCTCTCAGTTAAAGCAAATCTGTACCGAGCAGCAATTGGCAGTTACTTGTAAGAAGCATATCTGTTTAATGAACCATGGGCAGTAACTCTTGTTCACTGCTGTAACAAATCTGTTACAAAAGGAAAGAGCAGTAACTTTTGTTAGCATTGAATCTTTTTATGGGCCATGGGAAATAATTCCTGTCCACTGTTGAAGAAAATCTGTCTTGGATTGCAAGGGGGAGTAACTCTGGTTAGAAATGAGCCATAGGGAGTAACTGAGCTTCTCGAAATACTAGATATGTATTTAATGTTTAGTATTACTGTTATAATTTATTCATCTAATTAACAGAACTAAAACTGTCCAAGATTTCTTTGAAATTTTGCTAAAATTGTTGCCTATTTTATTTTAGAAAATATGCTGACATCTCACCATTGTTAGATGTAGAAGATATGCTCCATATGCTGAAGCAAGATCGGAAATGTGTATGTTTAAAGTTTCTACAGAAACTTGTGTATCATGAAAGAAATAAGATTATGTGTGAACAATGTTGGGGTTAGAAAACTGTCATGTGACTTGTTTAAAATTCTAAAAATTGACTCTACTTGTGATGCAAAAGACTGCAATCATGTTGCTTGTTGCGATGTATTTGTAAAGAAATGAACTCAGAAAATCATCCAGTATACTGTATATTTATTCATAAAAATAACTTGATAATGAATGTCTTCTTATAATCAATCATCAAAAATAATTTTGTATTTAAAATTGGTCTCATCAAAATAACTTCCTTTATTAATATTCAAATTATTAATCAAATTGTACCCATGTAGCTTAAGCTGGTGTTCAGAAAATATGGTGCTCTTGTATTAATCATGAGTTTTAAAATGTGTTCTCATACAATATATATCATGTTGTGAGGCATTTAATGTTCTGATTTTTGTCAGTGTACCACATTAATTTTTTTGTATTATGTGTGTATTAAGTTGATTTTGTCTACATTGAAATCTTCTGTACAAGAATGATGCAGAAATTTCATTCTCTAAGTCAATGAAGTGTGACATTGAATGTTTAAGATATTTATATTTTATTCAATGTGTGCTTTATTATTAAACTTCCAGCAAGGAGGCATGCATGTTACTATGCTATTTTATTCTGATAACATATTAATTGAATTTTAATTGTATTCCTTAGTAGCATTTTTTGTATTCTCAATGATTGATACATACTTTGTTAATGCTAACTATATATTTATATATTACATGTATTACCTTATTTGGTCATATGTCAATAACATCTGCAACTTAAAACTACTTACCCCATGCAATATACTAAATATACTGTATATATGTTTTACAGTTTTGTAATTGTGGTTACTATGATAACATAGTCTGCTTTCATGCGTACATACATATGTAAATTATCATTATTGCATGGAGTTTTTAGGCTGTTCATAGATATGATTTCAAATGTTTTTAAGTTTTAGTTTAATTGTTATGCAATATACTCTAAACCTGTGCATTTTAAGTGATTTTATTGATAGTTTTCTATAGTCAAGTCATGTATGTTGCATTGGATTTTTCATGTCAGCAACTGGTTTATTAACCGTATAATCTTATTCAATTAGCTTTATTGTTGAGTTATTAAAAGATAGGTATGCATTAAGTTCAAGTCTTGTACACAGGAGAGTGGTGCCTCTTTACCAGCGATTGCTGCGAGGAATTGTATCTTTCAAACTTGCTGTCAAGTTATTGTTGTCTAATTGAAGGGTTGTTCAAGAATATTCATCTAGTCACTTTAACCTATCTTAATGCAAGAATGGATCACGTAGAGGGCAACCATTTCATTGCTTGTTGGAAAGTTTTAACATTATCAGAAAATATTTTTATTGAGAATAAAATTATGCTTTGCTTAGTAACATATGCATTCCAAGTTTTTATTCAGCTATGATTAAAGGCTTGTTGTAATATCATAGCCTTTCTGTTTTTCTCCAGCTGGTCTAATCTTCTATCAACCCTAGTGTTTTGTAACTCTTCTGTGTTTGCAGTTTGTCAAGTTGTGAAGAATCGATTTACTGGTAGGGTTTGATGTTGTAATTAACTACCAGCAACTGTTGAAATTTACATAGAAAATATGTATTCTAGGTCTTTGAGCTTAAATTGTTATCAAAAAAACTTGTTGTTGACTGACTAACTGTGTGTTACTGACACTGAACCTGAGTTAAAGATAAAAATAAAGACTGACCTAAATATTTTGACTTCTACAATATCAATGTTGTACTTATTTAAGTATGCTAAAATTAGTTTTGGCTTTTGCTAAATGTTAGTTCATAAAACATTTCATGCTGTACAAATCGTGAGAACAGGAATAGAATAAACAATTGCCATTTTGTTTAAATCTTTTACTCTAAAACTGCTGCATAATTATCTTATTTAAAATTACAATGTATATATCCACCATTTTTGTTCAGAGCTGAACTGTACTTCCTGTTCTAAATATAGATCCAAAGTCTTCTGGTTTTTCCTTCTCCCTTCTCTGTAGTGTTACTATTTATAGTTTTAACAAGAATACCTCATTCACATTTAAATAAAGCTTATGTTAACCTTACTGTATTTATAGCCTTTAGTTGCTTATTTTGACTTGCTGAAACTCTCTAAAAATTGCTCACCTTAGAAAATATTTCAGCTGATGAATTCACAATACAGTATTGGGTTGATGTAAGAGTTGAAGATGTTGGTGATTTTTTTACATACACAAATAAATGATGAGAAAGTTCTGTGCATTTTTTTTCGCACCATTTTGTTGTGAAACACTGTATGTATGCAGAACTGTAAGTTGGTACTGGTTAGAATATAGTCCAGGAAAGCTGGTTAGGTGAACCAGCCACCATATGTAACTGAAAAATTGTTAAAAAATGGCATGAAACCCAGTGGAAAAAAAGGCATTAACTGACTAAAAACAGTACACAATGGTAATGTCCAATCATGTTTGAAATTATGACTTATCTTAACTGAGATCTGATAGTGAAAGAAATATAAACACTGAAAACTCTGAAGAGTCTCATTTTTCTCCTTATGATTTTCTTTTAACTGTGACTTAGTTCAACAGAACTTCTAAGTTTACTTTTAGTGCCCAATTGTATAAACATTGGTTAACTTTAACCAAATGGTTGATTTAACGCAAGGTTAAATTTAACCATTTTGGTTTACTAATCATTAAAAAAATAATTTATACATTTAAAAAGGGCTGGCATTTTGGTACTGGTTACCATTTATGTTAAGATTTAACCAGCATCTTAGACTTGGGATAGATTTATTTGAGCTTTAACAAAAACAAAATTTGGTAAATTTTAAACAAAATTTTCTACAACAGCTAACCGAACATTTAACCAAAATTTTAACCAAAACTCTGATTTAACCCAGTGGTTAAAGTTAACCAATGTTTATACAATTGGCTGCTGATGTTTTGGTTTCCTAGTTCTACTCTCAACAGAATTTCCATGCACTCAACACACACAGGATGTGTAATGACAGGAAAGCTAAGTTCACAAAAAATGTTACTTCACACACATCATTGGACCCATAATTACAACAAATTGATGGCAGGATCCCAGTTCAATGCTGTAATGGTGGACAGCCCCAGGCGTAACACATGTACAGTTTGGCTGAACCATGAAAGTTTCAAACAAAGGATGATCTTCAGAAATCAGAAACCATCACAAAAATACATAAATGTACAATTCCTTCCTATAAGGAAGCAAGCTATAGCTTCACTGTTTTCATCAACAGCTCTGCATTACTTAGGTAAACCAGAAGATGGACAACATATATACAGAAATAAAATTCTAGTCTAATAGTTTGTCTATAAGCAGGGACGTATATATCTTTGCTATAAGGCAACATATGATTAGTGTAAAGTGAGTTGTGCATTGTACATGAATATTAATGCATGCAACATCTAGATTTTTCAAAGAGACAGTGTTTATTCAATACTTCGTTTATACTTCATTTACTGGGTTTGCACAGGGTTGGAAAATCTGAACTTAAATAAATTATATATTTTGCTACACTATTTAATACATCGTTTTCCGTCGTACCAAATGGGTGTCCCGGATCCGGGTGACCGTGTTTTACACAATGCGGTAGTGATTATCACAGCTTGTAAATGTTACGGCGCCTATTATGGCGTGACAGCACGAGTTAATCAGTAAAGAAAGACAGATTTAAATTAGCGTGAACAGGAAGATTGATTACAGGAGAATGTTGTTGAATACCTCGAAAATAATGTCCAGGTGTATGAAATAGGGCAGATGTTTGAATGCCATGAAACGAACTGCTTGAGAAACGGCGCCATAATTTGCCGAAGTGAAGCGTGCAACTGTGGGCATGCGGTCAGCCAATACGAGTTTAATTGCATTGTTAGTATGCTATGTCTTTGAATAAAAATATATGCATTTAGGCCTTTTTGGGGAATTCTTAAAAACTGGTTAGGACCATGGATTTTTCTAACTCCTAATGTGCTATAATCGTAGCAGGTATTTGACGATTTCATGTAGAGACATGGAGTATAAAACTAGAGAGCTGATCAGCATTAATGAGTAAAAGGGGGGGAGTATAATGATTGTAGGAATATGGGCCACTTTCAACAGCCTTGCTGTTCAGTTGACTCTAGCAACGTAGTTGAGTGTCTGCTTACAGTGCTAATGGTCATGGGTTCATTCCACAGGTAGGACCATGGATTTTTCTCGCTCATAATTTACTATGCCTTAACTTGTAACTTTAGGCCTAAAAAAAGGAGAGGTTTGTTTATTGGACCGACCTAATATATTACCTGCTGACTCTTTAGTTTTCAATTTTGTACGTATCATTAATCAACTCATTAATATTATATATTACTTATTTCCATACAGCGTTGCTACTAATAAGTTTTTGTCAAGCGTGGCCTTTTTTGAGGGGAAAAATTAAGCGCGATATAGCTGATTTGGGGGGAAAAATAAGTGCGTAGTTGGTGATTCTGGGGAAAAATATCAATAACTATGCATATGACATGGTACATAGTATAACGTTTTTCAGCTCATAGTGCTCATTGAGCTATAGTGATTAGTCAGTCTACTCCAGCATCTGTTGTCCACACCTGAGGGTTGTTTTCACTCTAGTGGTCACACTTTCGAGCAAATCTTCATCAGACCTGGTCAGTAGTGTTGCAACATCGGTTCAAGATCATAATTGATTATCGGTTGGTACATCCGATGCGATTTTCCGATTATGTAATCGGTTCTAGTGTAGTAATTTAACATAAGTAGACCACTAGTGTTTGATTCTATTTATGCACCCTTTGGTTCCTAGCCATCCTCTGCTTTATGCTAGTTGGCATTGTAACATATAAGCATCAGGTGAATGGAGTGTCTTATCAATATAAACCATAAACCGGGCTCTATTAACATCAACCTGAGGGATGGTCAAATATTTGTTTTTCGTCTTGATCGATGATCTGCCATCTTTTGACAATGTGAGTGATTTCCCTTGAATGTGTGTTTAGTTTGTGCACCAGTAGTTAGTATACGGCGCCTAAATGAGATAGACCAATAATCGATTATGAAAAACTGCAGTCAATTATCGGAATCGGCAGACATTTGCACGCCACTAATCGATAGTATCCGATTATCGTTTCTTCACTACTGGTCAGAATGTTTGTCTCAATGATATCTCGTAAGAACATGGGTCATCAGGTGGGGGGATCAAAAACTAGGTCACCAGGTCAAATCCAACGAAAATTTTAACACTCTAGAAGTCACAGTTTTGATTGGATCTTCAAACTTTATTTTAATGATATCTTGTTAAGTTCGAACATGGGTCATCTGAGGTCAAAAACTAGGTCACCAGGTCAAATCACTGGAAAACCATGTTAACCCTCTAGAGGTCACATTTTTTATTGGATATTCACCAAACCTCGTCAGAATGATTGTCGTAATGATATCTTAATTTATTTTGAACATGGGTTATCTGGGGGTCAAAACTATGTCACCAGGTCAAATCATTTAAAAACCTTTTTAACACTCTAGAGGTCAGAGTTTTGATTGGAGGTTCAAAATGCTTGTCTTAATGGTCAAATCATTATCTTCGCCAAATTGGAGGTTCACCAAACCTTTTCAGAATGGATCTTTGTCGTAAAGTGTTTGTTTTCATGATGTTTCAGACATGTTTGAACATGGATCATATGGGGGCCACAAACTAGGTCAAATCTGGAGAATTTGATATTAATGTTGTGAACAGATTTGAACTTAGGTCAACTCAGGTTAAAAACTAGGTCTCCAGGTCAAATCACAGGAAAATCATAGATGTTGCTATCTTTACTCAGGTGAGTGAAAAAGGGCCATCTTGGCCCTCTTGTTAGTTTGCAAACTGTGTTTTAGTTATTCTTTGTATTTGTTTCAACAGCTAAAAAATAATAACATTAGTGACAGGAATTTTTACAAAACCAGGTTTTCATTATCCAGACACATGTGTACCCCATTTCTATCTTCAATTCCTGGTCATGGGGCTGAAACATTCTGCCTGTTATTGGAAGGGCAAAAATTGCTAGTATATAATAAAAATGGAGTGGTTTATCCATAAAATCGCAAACTTGCATGTGCTGAAAAAATGTAAACCAGCATTTTCCCTAAGATTTTCACCCGAGGGTACCTGGGACTCCCATCTCCAAGATATTAAGGGTCCCTTGGGAGTTTTGGCGTCCCACACAGAAAATCCAAGGGCAAATTCCAAGTTGGAAGCGTTCACAAGGATGCGTTGGTCACTGTCAATGCGAAGTCCCTCAGCTGCATATCGCGTCAGGGACACAAGAAACCTGTATCAGGGAAATCCCTGGTAAACATACAGTTGATGGTGTTTCACTACAACTTTATAGCAGTTCAAGATTTAAACGAATAGTCGGAGGCTATTAAAAATTGCCTAGACTATAAAATCTTCCTTACATGTAGTCTGATCAGACTATTCATTCTTGGAAACTATGACACTTAATTTTTTCATTGTTACTTAATTAATATAAATCTTTCACAGAGGCGTGTGAGAATACAGTAGTCATGTGACCAAGAAACACATCATCAATGACACGCATTACGTCATCAGCTTGATGTCATTTCAAAATATGTTGCACGCCAGAATGATGTCATAAATTGTGGAATGTGTCAATATTGAGGCAACCGACGGGTCTTTTAATACCAAATTGTCATTTAAGATTACTATGCATGTACCATGAGTTGATTCAGCACATATTTTTATTACAATTTCTATTGATTTCTCGAGTTTATGTAATTGAATGGATGATATGTAGGTCAAAATTTACAAGAATGGGAGAGTATGTGATCAAGGTTACAGTTAACATAGTCTATATGAAAGATGTTGGTTCATTGGTTCTTGATGATAAAATTGATAAAGGACTGATAAATTTTGCATAAAAGCCAGTCCTGTTGACTGGCAAAGAAATTACTGCATCCAATGATGTATTTTTTACTGCAACATTAAATTTGCAAGAGAGACGATAAAAAAATCACTGGCATATTTATCAGTGTATTTGTTTACTATGACACTTGCAGGGTTACGCATGGCATCATGTTTTATTTAAGCGGGGATTAACAAGCGACATCACATTTTATTTATACAGGGATGCCATACATACCAGAATGGTCTGGAATTATGCTTTTCCCATTCCAAACATGTCTGCTAAATCAAATTAAGAATTTTTTTGTGGATGAAGACCAACACAGGAAAGACAACAGCAGAAAAACAATTGCACAATATTTTTTCGGGCTGACAAATTCTCTGCTGGGAGAGATATTTTGTCTTTGTCAGCCTAGCTGACTAATATATTTTGAATTCTTTCACATAGACCGTGATCAGTCTCTACCAGAATCATGAAAACAATATACTGTATGACATTAGTATACTAGCCGTCATCAGAAAGTAATCAGTCAATGATGTTAGTATCAAATAGACAAAGTGCAAGTAATCAAGATGAATTCAAATCTGGAAATAGCTGAAACTTTTCATGATATTGTTGATTGTTATCCATTATTGACCATAAAATTGCTGTATACCATTAAAATTTCAAAGTCAGTCTATTAGGCCAAAATAGAAGAATTTTTATGATGATTACTTTCTTATGATGGCCAGTGTAAATCAAAGAGCATTTGAAAAACATTTCAATAGGGTCAGTATTGAAGGAAATGCAATTTTCCCATTCAAACAGTTCAACAGTAAACATGGAATGATCTAGTGAATAATTCCTTCTTTTTACAAATGTCTATTTGACTGGTCACCTTATTTACAATATCAGACATGGTTAATTTTGGACTGACTTCAGTGATGTTTCTCCTTACAATATTTGAAACCGATAAGAATGTTTTGGTTTTTCTTTTGACATTGACAGTTACACAAACTGCATGCTCATCTGTCTTGTATCCTTGTCAATGCGGCACTATGATTCAACACGTGGTTCCTGATTCTTCATAAGAACAAGCACCATGATGTCAGAAACCAGTATCCTTTGTTGGTACTCGATACATTTTGTGTTTCTGTTTGTTCCATGCTTAATATGTTTCATACATATTTCATCAAAATTTCAGAAAAAAATTTTTGAAAACTTCAGAAAAAACAAACAAAGACAAACAATTTTTTGCAAATTGAATAGGTCCACTACAAAGAGAAATGCATGACAAATACTTGATCAACACCATAGTTGATCTGATCAATTTATATCTACATTAATGATAACCAAAATCAATCTAGAACACTGTTTTAGACACGGTTTTCATAATGTTAAACAGGGAACAATTGAACTATTGCCACATATCTGCCCTGTACATGTACAATTTCAATGCAAAAATTTAGTGGTCACTGTAGTGGACCATAATTTAGTGTGAAATGATTGGTCTGAAACTAGCGATAGTATTGGTGAAATAGTGGAGTGGTCATACAGACAAATGACCATTGAACTTTAGAACATTATTACAAAGAGCTATAATACTGATAGTCTATGAAATCCTAGACTTAATGGTGAAGGCAGAGAGGAAGCTAGGTATGTTAAAGATGATGATTAACAAATATTTACCAACAAAATTAAGCTTAGTGAGATTAAGCGTGGTTGGAGTGGTCCTGATTAGAGAGGTCCCACTGTATTAAACATGTTATTTTTTGTATTATACAGAGATGGTCAAACACTATTTCGCACAGTGTGTGTCTGGGATATGAACCTAGAGGTACAATGTTTGGTAGAATTGAATGTTGAAGTATGTACTCAGGTATGTTTGTTTTCAAATTCTTGTCTTTCAGATTTTGCTTTTTAAAACTCATGAGAACATCTTTCTAACGATTCATCATATTTTCTGTGTTCCCGCTCATTGGACTAGATTGAAAATCAGGCAACACATCTTGTTCTGGTGCGAGATCACACGCATACAAATATGTTTAAGGGCTAATTGCCAATAACCTTTCTGTTTGTATGGAAACAATCGTATGAAATTATTGAATAGCTGTGGTCCAGTGGTTAGCATGCTGGACTTGTAATCCGGAGATCCGGGTTCGAATCCCGGTTGCAGCAGGTCGTACCCTTTGATGAAAATTTGATAAAAATGTCAATTTTCCTCTGTATGTGGAGGTTGCCAGCTCCTTGTAGAAGTGTAAGGTAGTACTGGTTAGTATACAGTCCAGGAAAACTGGTTTAATGAACCAGTGGCCGTATATAACTGAAAAATTGTTGAAAAACTGCTTTAAACCCCACTGACAATAAGTCACATAAAAACAAAACATAAGAACATTGAATCCAAACACATCGTCTGTACATTGGCGCTGCTTACGCTATCGAGTTTTGGGCTTAAAGCTAAGGAACCTTCAATCCCTGAATAAGTATTCTAATTTGTATGCGTATTTGTATTTTTTTTTAAAAATGTTCATATCCCCCAAAATACTTCTCTTACCCCAAGATTTCAGACCTAGGGGGTAAGCTTACCCCCAGTTTCAGAAGTGAGTGGGAACACTGATTTTAGTTTCTACATTTTACCAGTATTAGGTTAGCTATGTTTTCTGTTTTTTTCTTTCACATTTTCTAGGACATGATAAAGAGATCTCCAGTGTACATAATAAGAGAGAATCATCTCATTGTTATTTTTTTCAGTATACTGATGTTATGACATAAGTAATGTTATCTCTTTCTTCAAGTGTCATATTGGACTGACGAGTAAGGGCCATTTTTGGTTGTTTATTTCAGCACTATGTGGCAGTGAAGAATTGTAATTTAAACTCTGTTTAGATGCTCCTTTCAGAATCTAGTATTAATGATGAAACAGTCAAGACAATGTAAGTTTTCAATTTATGGCAAGTCATTTTACTTAAACTGGGGAAAAATGTATGTTTTGATTCTACAAAAATTCATTATACTAGGGCTGTCCTGGTACAAGCCAGGAGTTAATAAAACTTGAGAACATGCTTTAACATAAAGTTACGCACTGAAGGAAAAATATAAATGATATTCTTTTCAAAATAGATCTATTTGTTTCAAACTGTAGTTCTGATTTTCTCTTCAACAACCTATTATCTGATGGTTTCTGTATTTTACCATTTTTTCTTTTTCTATCTGTTTTTTAAGGACATTAAAGAAAAATGAATGATAGAGAATCAGCACACTTAATGTTTTTGTTATATTGAAGTTATGATGTTTTTGTTAATAACCAAGTTTGATGTGCATGCAACATATTGGACTTGCAAATGATGGACATTTTTTGTTTATTTCAGCACTACATGTGGCAGTGAAGAATTTTAATTCAAATTTTGTTTAGATGCTCATTACAGAATTTGGTATTAATGTCAAAGCAGCCGTAGCAAAGTACGTACATTATTTATCTGAATTTTATGCTACCTTTGGTATAAAAAACATCTTGTATACGCATATCAGATTTGAGAAATGAAATTCATTGTAAGTTGTCCATGACATTGGATATGGACTGTCTATTGAAGTACTGATAATGTATACAAGTAATAGATGTCCCATTGAGACTAGACTGTTTTATGTTACCATATGCTTTGGTATGTCTTCTTTGTTATTAGAGTGTAATGTATATGTGCTTGTGGTTGTGTTTGTGAGTTTATATGTTCTATAAATGGCAGTTTAATACTGTAATGATCTGTACATACAAGGTCTCAGTCTGTAGCATAAAATATATCAGCCAATCAGTCTGTTGAATAAAATATATCAGCCAATCAGTCTGTTGAATAAAATCTATCAGCCAATCAGTCTGAAGAATAAAATATATCAGCCAATCCTGTTTTATTACTGGTTAATGTATGGATGTATTACCTTATGATGCATATATTGGAAATATTGCAAACCGTGATACTAGCATGTTCTGACACTGTTGCCCAAAATTGTAAAATTCTCTTATTTACAATGGTAATTTGAGCATTAATCAAGTGATTTTTTTGCATTTTTGGGAAAGGGTCCAGGACCAGTCCAATTGGCAATTGGGAAAAAATGCACGGTTTGATGCAAAAATTGGGAATTTTTAGGTTGGGAATTGGGGAAAAAACAATCACTGTAATCTGTATACTATGTAGGTATCTTTTACATGAGTTATATTTAAATGATCTTTCCTGTGTGTATTTAGGTGATGAAGAACTAGGTTACTGCCCAGTGATGTCTGTCTATAAAAATCCTCGCTATAATTTACATAATCAGTGCACCCTAGACGATGATTGTGACGGAGAACTAAATGTTCCTGACAGTAATGTGTACACCACCTGTTCAGCATCCAGGTAGGAATATAATGGATGATGAATCTTTTATCTCCTCTGGTAGATAGCATTTAGTGTGAAGTATTCATGTGTATAGATGTGATTGAGTTTAAATATATCTTTATCATATCTCAATTTTGTGTCCAATATTCTGAACTGTGACTGATAAATGTTGAGAAAAAAATGAGATTTTAGTTTGGAGACTGATCTCAAGTCTTAATACTTCGGACATTAGTGTTTCACCTCAATATTCTAATATTGCAATATTATGCAATATGTTTAGTATGGTTTAAATAATTCAATAAGGTACTGTCTTTGTCTTGATTAGCAATGATGGCTGATATGAATTCATTAATGATGACTTAATATTTTAAGTGTATGATAAGTGTATGGATTTTGTGAATTATTGGACATTGTGAAAGAATTATTTTTTCCCAGCCGAGGTCTTTTTTAATTCAATGTAATAGATGTAGTGAAATTAGGATATAGTGAGGTGTTTGGATCTGGAGTAATTCACTTTAACTGTAATCTACTGTATATACTGTATATAGTATCAGAACTGTTAAGTATCATTGTTCTTTGTATTATCAGCTGAAACATTGACTTATATTTTGTTGGTGAAATAGATCAAAGTCCTATCTCTGATGAAAAGATAAACTTGATTATTGAATGTATTGAAAACAATTTACAGATGAAGCTTTGGAAAGTTACACTGATTATGAGACTTGTAAGTGAGTAAGTTATTGCATGCATGCTGATATAACATACAATGTACAGTAGAGCCTCTTTAAATGATCACCTAAATGTAACAACCACCTCATTGTGCTTTTAAAGTAGTTTTCAATATTTGGCTCCTTGTGGAAGGGTAAGCTAATACTGGGTAGCGTACAGTCTAGGAAATATTTTAGGTGAAGTGATCAATGTGTAAAAAAAAAAAAAAACGGAAAATGGCATTAAACCCAGTGACAATTTCACATAAAAACCAAACCTACATGTAGTCCATATTTTAAGTTGATAATGAGCCCTTTTTTGATGTCCTAAAGATGCTCTTAATTTGACATTTCTATTACTATGGTCTTCTTTTGTTCATGTTTATTTTTATGTTTAAGTCAAACCACTGTATGAAGTTCACTGTTGATGTCTGTTTTATGTTTAACCCTTCGCCTCATAATACCGTGAAATGTGAACTTTGTATATTTTATCTTCTGATTTTATCTTCTAATTGCAAAAAGCTCCTGTTTTTGGTGAAAAAATTCCGATGTTATTCATGACTTGTAATTTTCTAGAAATAGTATTAACTAAGATATTATCTACCTCTGAGAAAGGGTATTAAAATTTTTGAGTTATGTAAAAATGAAAATGTCCCCTAACCATAGGCTTTATTAATTGGACGGCTTTGGGTTGAATTACGGCGTTTTAAATCATATTTGTTACATTTTACTATCAGAAGTCCATTACTTACACCTTTGGTTATTGGACAGAAGCAGTCCGTGTTCTAGATTTAATCACCCCTTTACACTGTAATTACATATTCATATATCAGTCATATAAGTAGAAAATATTTAATAGATAAAATAATATTTATTTTTTACAGAATTTTTTACTTTGGAGTTGTGTGAGATTCAGAGATTTTTAGATGGATTGTTGATAATTAATTAGTGTAGCGTAATTTAATTACACCCTGACAACGAAATTGATTGGAAAAATATTTTGATGTCATATAAACAATTTTTCCTTACACTTAAATGTTCACCTGTGCCATCAATTGATCATTCTTTTGACTGAGATTTAAGAGTTTAGATTTTTGGAATATGTAATGAATTTTTATCTCAGTCTCCTGTTTGAACATTTCATGTTTATGATTAGCCAGACACCACGGCTGTGGTCCAGTGGTTAGTGCGCTGGACTTGTAACCCAGCGATCCGAGTTTGTGGCAGGTTATACCCTTCTATGAAAATTTGACAAAAATGTCAGTTTTCCTCCATATGTGGAGAAGTTGCCAGCTCTTTGTGGAAGGGTTTATTAGTAATGGTTAGTATGCAGTCCGGGAAAACTGGTTGAGTGAACCGGTTGACTTATATAATTGAAAAATTGTTGAAAAACGGTGTTAAACCCCAGTGACAATAAGTCAAATAAAAAAGGGTAATTAGCCAATACATATATACAGTGCATATTGATCCTTTTTTCAGGGACTTGTTACAGTTTGTAGACAATGTGATATTAACATGGAGAGGTATAGCTAGTAGATGGTATATTGCTTACAGTATTTCAGGTAAGATCATGTGGTATATAATGGAAAAATCTAATTCATCTACTGATAGTCCTGCCTAGGTTTTTTTCTCAGCATTTTAGGAACATGACCCGACCCCCAGAATTGGGAATTTTCGCGACATTTTTGACAAATTGGAAAAAAGTCACACTGTATAAAATAACTAAAAATAATCAAATAAAACTAAAAAATAACAAACATGTTTATTTCATTGTAAAGATAAGAAAAGTCCCTACTATCCCTACTTTTTTATTGTACAAGCCCTACTTTGGCCCTACTTTTTTTTTAAAAATGGCCCTATTTTTCTCTACTTTTTCTACTACGGTCACTTGACAGCCTATATAATCATTGTCCTGAGATTTTCTAAGTAAAGCTTACAATGAATTACATTTTTATGAAAATGTACAGTGAAACCTCTCCAAAGCAACACCCTTTAGTGAGAAGCAAAATCATGTTGTTGTTGCTGAGAGATTGTTGCTCTAGAGAGGTTAAGTTAATAGTTAAATTAAACAGCGGGAAAAAGTCATGCTGTTGTTGAAGGGAGGTTGTTGCTCAGGAGAGGGCCGCTCTGGAGAAGTTGCACTGTACAGTGTTGTTGTTATTGTTACAGCTCACTCTTTAGATAAGTAAACTGTGTGTGCAGTTTTTTTATTATTTGATATCAGTAGGCATGGCTTAAATGTTGTACATCAGAGTCATATGGTGAGGAAGTCTAGAGATAGTGGTTTTGATAGAAATAACCTAGATCCGCCATTAAACCAGCATAAACCAACTTGTTCTTATGTTGTCTGCAACCCTTTGCCTCATGAGCATGTTTTGGACTCTTCCAAATTCAAAGCAAATATACAAAATACCAACAAAAATGTCGATTTTCCTCCACATGTGGAGAAGTTGCCGGCTCCTTGTGGAAGGGTAAGTTAGTACTGGTTGGTATATAGTCCAGGAAAACTGGTTAGGTGAACCGGTCGCCGTATATAACTGAAAAATTGTTGAAAAACGGCGTTAAACCCAGTGAAACAAACAAACAAACAAAATATCAATTTATTTGAGAAAATTGGGTTATTTCTCCTTGACAGAGTGGAAAACATTGTGGCAAAAGAAGCAATTGCTCATTACTAGCCATAGCATTCTTTTGCCACAATGCTTTCAAAAGTTGTCTTCTTCAGGTACAGGGGGAAATGTGGTATTATGAGGCAAAGGGTTAAATATGATGTACCAACAGATGCCAACAATACAGCAGTGATCTATAAACTGTAGCATTTGTTCATCATGAAATACACTAGACCATAATGATCACAATGTAACAATTTTACTGTAAAGAAATAAATATATATTCTTACAGGGGCTGACAAAGATACTATTTCTGAATCACTTCTGAATGGGGAATTTGCAGTAGTCACTTGGCTGTAGAAAATTTCAGACCTTCATTTTCTTCAGAAGAGAATGAGATCATGCTGGGAGTATTAGATAATCCCCATACAAGTTGTGTGTAAGTAAACAAACTATAATTAGGCCAGAGAAAAAAATGATGTGTTTTATGGCTACCTGATAGGCTGTAATGTAATTGTGGAAAAACAACGCAATACAGTTGATGGTTCACAATTTATTTAACTAATTCAAGTTATCAGTAAGTCTTAACCAGAGTCCGCGCCGCATACAAAACTCTGCTTGCTCTTAAAAAATAAACTAATAATGTACAATGTCCTTCATTATAACCTGGTAAATATGGTCGAAGTTACATAAGTTCAAGAGTGCGTTATTAATTAACTAATAATCTACCATGTCCTCCATTTTGACCTGATCCATATGAATACAATCAAACTTACATAATTTTTATGTAATCCCAGAATCCTACATTACAGGGCCCTGTCTTATGGGACTTTCCCTGAAGTTTTAAAATACAAAATTCAAAGTATTCGGGGATGAATTGCACCCCCGAAATATGATAAATTGTTTGGAAATGAATCAGAAAGAAGCTTTGTGACCTACCTGTGCTATTTTTTGTCAAGTAACCAGAAACAGAACTTTTTGTTTCTAGCGATACTGTTAATGAAATATGTATGTTAACAAATCTGAATGATTGATATAATTGTTTACCTTGTTTTGTACATGTGGAGACTGATTGTTCTACCATATTGCAGATAGTATGGTCTTGGTGTCATCTTTTTTATTTCATTCTTAAGTGTGTTGAGAAATCGGGGGGAGGGTGGCCCATCTCTTCTGCATTTGCACTCAAAGCTTGTCTGACCAATAACAAGGGATTGTTTGGGCATACATTCCTTTGATTTGGTATGGACGTTTGTTTGGACCAGTAAATAACCCCTATTGATTTTAAGTTGACTGAGTCAAATATCAAGTTTATAATGACTGGTCAAGGATATAATAACCTTAACAACAAAAAGCTTGTCCAATCAGTTAGAAGAGAATGCTTTGGTGTACAATCCTCAGAATTTGTATGGGTGTTTGTCATGACCAGTAAATGACCCCATTTGATTTTGAGGTCAGCAGGTCAAGTTTAGCTTAGCCCGGACCATAAAAAACTTGTCTGACTGATAACTGGGGAACACTTTGTCTGGCCTGCTGCCTATAGATTTATTAGTAAATCAGTTGGTAGAAAATGATGAATTTGGATGTTAGGGGGGTGGCATATATGTTTCACTTACATTTCTTGTTTTCATAGCGGCTTGTCCCCCTTCTTCCTCAGAACTTGGCTAAACTACTATATTTGAATGAACCATTAATGCACAGTATTCTATGACAGTACTGATTGCAACATCAAATGTTTGCAGATGAGTAAATTTGATATGTTTCTGAAAGTCAAAGCTACCAAGGCCATGGATATATTGGTCAATGATACATGTTTCTAATGCATAAAGAGGCAACAATGGAAATGCTTCTTGTCCTAAGCTGCATGTAGAATACCCAAAATCAGACTTACTTTCCCCTGGTTTCCTTTTCCTATTACAAAATTCGCATCTGTAGGCTAATTCTTTCTTGTGAGGATTATATGTTTGAGTAAGGATGCATTTAATTTTATGATAATCATTGATCTGGGATGAAGTTATGTTTGATAACAATATTTGTGCTTCACCCCTTTGATTGTCGTCAGATATGCCTTTTGTCTTTCATCCAAATTATTCCAATTAGCAACTCGCTCATAATGAACTATTCAATCAGACCAGTCTTTGTATACAGTTTGCCTATCACTGACTGGTTAGAAATTAATTATATTTCTAGTTTATTCATATCTATTTAATTCTTGAACCTGGGATTCTAAGAATGGATTATATCCTTTCTTATCATCATTTTATGAAGTCACCTCATGTTTAATTGTATAAGGCCTAAAAAAGAAGAGGTGCCATTATATGTATAAAAAAATAAAAAAATCCCTACCTAACTTACTTTGGGCATGCAACCAGAAACAAGCATTTTTTTTAGGCCTAATTTAAATTTAGTTGAGGGGAAAAGTATTCTGACCAGTAACTCCAGCAGGAGTATATGTTGGTTGATTAAACATAAGAGTACTTCCAAATTAAATGGAGCAATTTTTTGGGCAAAGTGACCATTTTTCAAATTACATTGTGTTTGACTACAATAAAGTTGTTTAGAAATTTTATTCGCTTAAAATCAACAGTGAACTAGTTAAATTGAGAAATACTCATCTTTTTAATGACTGATAAACAAAATGTGAAAATTAAGTTAAAAATAATCTTATACAATATAATTTTGAATTGATGCCCTGGCGGTAGATATTCCAGGTGCACTTATAATATTCTACTCAATAAGGTGAATGAAGTGAGAATAGAATTTTCTATCAGAAAGGACAATGAGCTATTGGCTTACAACACCTTTTATAAACGGAATAATGTTACACTTGTAACAGAAATTGTAAAATTTAAAACTCTCTATTATGAAACAAAAATAATCAGCACGCAAACACTTGAAAGCTTAAATAGCAATTCATGAATCATGTGGCATTGAGATACTTGCGCACCCTGATAGATCATGGTATAACAGTGCAACTGCTTTGTCCTTGCATTCAATAATTTTTCTTATCATAGATTATCAACATGGGGTTTTGAAATGAGGATCCAGTTCAGAAACAAATGCACAGGATCGCCATACAAAAAGTAGGGCCATAACACTCAGTACAGGACCTCCATATAAATATAGGGGCCTCAACACTTGGTACATGCCATTTGTATTACAAAATGGGCCTCAACACGTACAGGGGTTCAACACCTAGTACAGAGCATATATGCAATCAGTGGGGCCTCCACACCAACAACAACAAAAAAATAAGACCTTTTTGATCAAAATTGTTATAATTTAAAGGGGGACTTGTTGTCAAGTTGAAATTTAAAGTGGTCTTTACGAGGTAGTCTTCATAAAAATTGTCTATAACTGAAGTTTTTCTTTGTATAAATTGATACACTATAAATGCTTTCTTTAAACTAATTACATGGACAATTAATGTAAAAATGAAACACATGACCCTCAGCTTTTGACGTCTAGTGAAAACTTGTGTAAGTATTGATATATTAATGATAATTTAATAATGTTCATTTTTTAAATGGGTATCCTCTCTGTAGATTTATATAATGGGATTAACTTTCAGTGTTTACGATATCAATTTTATCAAGCTGAAAGAAATGTGTTGAAATAAACCTTTGTTTTGATAAGAAAGTCGGTGACTGCATGGAAACACACCGTTTTGTTTGAGACAAGACAAGATTCAGTGTGTTGACCAAATTTGTAAATCAGTTTTTTATTGGTCAACTGAATCTTGTTTTGTAAGTTTCTTGAATATAACGTGGTAATTCATTGGATAACACCAAGAATATTTTGTACTATTAGGTTCACTTGACTAAAAGCGGGAAAAATCAGAAGCTAACAGGCAAGCATGCTGGTCAGACATGGTTTTTGAGTGAGAATTTTTTTGAAGGACTTATGGCATGGAGTTTACAGGTAAGTGGACTTGTTACTTTTATGTGTCAGCTTATGTAAAGTTGTATGAAAAATATGGTTGTTCCATTTGTAGTACCAGTAAAAAGTTTTGTTTCTTTTTATTTTTGTAAAATGGCGTAGTAATGGTAGGAATATAGGCCACTTTGAACAGCCTCGGGTTATTTGTACTTTTTGAATATAATTTTGTGTTTTAGGGCCTTTTCAACTTTTTTGCTCAAAAAATAATTTTTGTTTAATAACTTGGCTGGATGAATATTTTTCAAACAAATTTGTTCATTGACAGTTTGTATGAAGGGCCTTGATGTGACAATTAGTTACAGTCACTTGGGTCGATATCAAGGTCAAGGTCATAGTAAGTAAAATTGAAATTGTTTTTGGTAAGTTTTTGGTTTGTGTGTATAATTTTCAATCATTTTTAACGTAGACAGTATGTATGAAGGTATTAATATGACGCATATTTGGGACAACTAGGGTTGACTTCAAGGTGAAGGTATTAATATGACGCATATTTGGGACAACTAGGGTTGACTTCAAGGTCAAGGTCATTGTTACTAAAATCAAAGTGAATGAGTTTTTTATGTAATATTTTGATTTGGATGGATATTTTTCAACCAGATTTGTTACTTATATGGTTTGTATGAAGGTTTTGATGTGGAAAACAGATGAGGCCGCTGGGGTCAGTTTCAAGGTATTTCCTAGTAAAATTGAAATATTTTTGATCAATTATTCTTATTTTTGTGTGATCCAAAATCCTTGTTCTATGGGCAGCATGATGCAATGATAATATTCTTGGCTGAACCCTTAGTGGCTTTGGCTGATATGATGTACAAATCTCCCTTTACATTAAGTGTTGTTAATTCTATATGTCTGTACTTGTGCAATGATTTAGTTAACATAGTTGTTTGGACATTTTAGGTTATTAATAAGGTCAATCTTTTGATCGCCTGTTTAAAAACAGATTAATACATAACTTCACCATCTGCTCCATAACTTGTGGATTTACTTCAGTTTTGACTTTTATTTTTGCTTTCATTATTGAGGTTACAATTTATATAATTAATTAACATATTTCACAAGCTAGTACCTGATGTAAGTTTTTTTTTGTTTACAGAAATATGTGTTGACTCCTAAGTTTCTGGGTTTCTTTGTGGATGCAAACAATCAATGGTGGAAATACAGCTCTGATAGGTGTTTAGCAATTAAACTATAGACTTAGAAAAGGAATTTAAGGGTTATATACAGTAGAAACCTGTTATATCGAAGTTCAAGGGACTTCGTAAAAATGTTCGATATAAATGAACTTTGGTATAAATAATTGGACAAATATGACAACTGGGTTTACTTTTTAGAGCGATCATATTATATATATATTGACATAAGTGGGAATTTAATATAAGTGAGTTTCTACTGTATTTTATTTTTGTTATGTTCAGTTTTCTGAGTGTTGGTTCGTGGTTGTTGGAGAGTATATATGAGTCTATGACTGTTGTTTTCTGGATTGTTTTGTGAGGTTGGTTGCACAAACAGTAATACAACACTGTTAAAAAAACAAACCCGCCAACATGACTTCTACTCACAGGCAATGGTGACGGGCATGCCAAAGTAAGAACTGAAATTAAAGATGCCCTACTCATCACAAAAATTCTCTTCCATAGAAAACTTGTCTAAGAATACAAAAATAAAGAATTCTGAAGCACCAACAAAGGGAATGATGGTGCACATTAACAAGTTTAAGCACTGGGCTTGTATTCAAAGGCATTTTCCTATGAAGGGAATTTTTGGGTTGAGTTGGGCGTCTGATTCTTACTTTGACACGCCCGTCACTACTGCCTGTGAGTAGAAGTCATGTTGATGGGGTTTTTTTTTGAACAGTGTTGTATTTCTGTATTGTTGTGTACTATGATGATCCAGATATTTTCAAATGTTGCCTTTTTTGCAATGTTTATTCTTGTCATTGTATATTGTGGAAATAAACAAATACCATGCTTTGTTAGTTGGCATTTTTAAATACATAAATAAATTTAGGTGTGTCACTTGCTTATTAGCACAATTTAAGTTGTATAAATTGTTAGTAAACTAGTGACTGACCTAAATCAGAACTGATCAAATATTGTAGAAACACAAGAAAATAAAACGAACAGATTTATTTACCTGAATATTTCAAATACACAATTACAGCACACAAAAGAAAAACAGCATTTTTACTATACAGAAAATTCATACTTGTCATAGCAAATGTATATAAGTATTTACAAACTTCATACTATAGTCAGAAAAGCAAGTTAAATACACAAGCACAGTACAATACAAATGTATAACACAAGAAAAACAGCAAACTGGTAAATATACTGAAAGACATGAAAAAAGCAGGAAGGAAATTTTGCATAAAAAAAAAAGAAAAAACGCCAAAATTCAAGGGGAAAATTTTGATAAGTCCATAATCTGTTCTGGACTTTTCACATGCCACAAAATGTGAAAAAATGGGTTCTCCAGTTTTACAGCTGTACCTTTTTACAATAACCATATTAATACCCATATAATCTTGTTTTACAATAAATCTCAAATCAATTTCTCAACACATTTTTAAAAATGCCGTAGCCTGTTTTCATAGACATATCTCAACAACAGCAGCAAGATCCTTGAATCTAAAAACTGCCATCCTAGCAATGATATGTCTTTGAAACACACTACAGAGTATGCCCATACCAAATGACTTCGGCAATACTGCAAGTCACTCAATTCTAAGGCCAAAATTGTGAACTACTAGCACAATGTAATTTTTTTTCTACATGTAGACATTTAATTTGCAGAATCGTTAGACATCATCAATAAAAAGCTGTAAATTTGGAAAATTCTATGAATTAATTACAATCATTCCCTTAAAGGTGGTCATAATCTTTATTCCTCTTTTATTTCCTTGTTTATCTTGAACAAATTCTCTTATCATATTATTATTTTCAAGTATCTATTAATCTACAACACCATTTGGGTATGTTCAACAAAGATAATACGCGTTTAATCAAATATAACTGGTCACTGTTTACTGCTTTTTAATAAATGAACAGATTTAGCCTGAAAATGGGAAAAACAGTATTTTGCTGAACAAAATTTTGCAGAAAAATACTTTTTTCCCATTTTCAGGCAATTAATCTATCAAAACAAACCATTACATTATGCTTGTAGTTCACACTTTTGGCCTTAGTCTCTGCTTTATTTAGTCATATTTGATAAAGAAATAAAGACTTATGTGAAGTTAAAGATTTCAAATCATGCAGCTTGATAAACTTTGCTTGCCGTATTAACAAAAAATGATGTCAAAGTCATGTGGTATGGGCACACAGCTAAAACATGGTTTTGGTGCTGATCATGAATGAATGATCGTTTTTATGTGACTTATCGTCGCTGGGATTTAACGCCGCTTTTCATCAATTTTTCAGTTATATACGGCGACCTGTTCACCTAACCAGTTTCCTGGACTATATACTAACCAGTACTAACTTACCCTTCCACAAGGAGCTTGCAACTTCTCTATATGTTGAGGAAAATTGACGTTTTTGTCAAATTTTAAAAAGAGTATGGCCTGCCATGACCAGGATTCAAACCTGGATCTCCGGGTTAAAGTCCAGCACACCACTAGACCTCGGCCATGGCTTTTGAGTGATTTGAGGGTAAAATAAAATAAAAAACAACACAAGCACACATGTAAACTGTCTGAAATTCTCCAGCCTAACAGCAACATATCTGCTTTCATACTCGTCTGGTTATTCCTTTGAAACAATATAGGACCTGAAATCACAGTAAAATTTACCAATAGAGCGCAGTATAAAATGAACTTTAGTTTATGGTAATTTTCCATGAAAACCAGGTTTTCCAAAGCACTAGTTTATACTTATTTTTTACATTAATTACAAAACAAGTTTTGGCACGTTGTAGACATACTTAGAGATTGTATTTGGTGCTTTAGCAGTTTGCTCCACAAAATTTTACTAAATTTCAAGATAATTGAATGTACCCAGAAGTCGCGTACAAGAACCCGTCAATTAAAGTTTGATCAGAATATGTGAAGAAATGACAACATTTTAATCCATTAGACTGACTGACTGACTGACAACCTGATTATTATATTGCTCCCACATTTTCAATGCAGGGTCATAATAAGTAATTTATGAACACTAGTAAAATCTATTACTCATACACCAATACAAAGCAATAAGAAGAAGCAATGCATACAAACAATGCATAATTGTCCTACATAATTATCTGGTTTTAAGGGATGTAACTAATGAGAGTATAGTTATTATAAGAGTTGCATCCCTTAGATGAGACTGTCTTATTTTCCTTGTGAGTGACCTTGACCTTGGATCTAGAACTGTCACTAGGTTTTTTCATTCAACACCATTTTTCAGTCATATATGTGGACCAGTTCACCGAACCAGTTTTCCTGGATTGTATACTAACCAGTACTAACTTTCCCTTCCTACAGATTGCAATAAGCATATTCATTCCTCCCTTTTACAGACTCACACCACTGGCTTGACTAATACATCATTATCATCAACTTTGTCCAGCCACTCCTCAGTCCATTTGGTAGCTCAACCTGACATGATTACGTACATTATGAAGTGGTTAAAAGTTCTAGTCTTTCCAACATCATTTTTTTTTCATCCTACACTTTTTTCTCATTAATTATACTGTGCTAGTGTTAGTGTAGTTTACATTGTTAGTGGAAACAGCATCATATCTGCTTCACAGGTAAACTGAAAAGAGATCAGTTCTAATAAACCTAATATTATGTACTTAGCAAGTTTATAAGACTTCCAAACATCTTTAACATTAATTTGTTAAATGTTAATGTCAAAAAGTAAAGGAAGTCAGAGGAATACTCAGTTCCATCTTACATCTGGAAGAGTATTTGAATTTCCCCTCAGCTTTCATATCTGGGGAAGAACCTATGCAAACAACAATTTGCTCTCACCTTTCATATGATGTGTGTATTATCCTTCAAATGTGTCCACAGTGATGAACCAATGATGTACAACAGCACTTCTACAAAATGGTGATACAAGCTTGGGAGTCAAAAGTCAACTTTAAACTGCAAAATATAAAAAATCAATGCAGAATCATGTTCAATGACAATTTTCAGAAAAATATAAGAAAATAAAGGAGGTGTTGAAATATAAAAGGAAATGCAATAAAATGATAAGCTACAAGTTATATTGCACCCAGGTTTGAATTGATGTACAATTATAACTTACTACAAGAATTGTCAAGAACAACTAAACAGTCATATAACTGACTGTATTAAATATATGTTTGTTGAAAACTTCCAAAGAAACTGTTTAAAACTACATAAAACTACCAGTCACTAGAACAAGAAGGCCAAGATGGCCCTTTTTCGTTCACCTGAATAAAGATAGCAACTGATTTGACATGATGACCTACTTTTTTGAAACCAGATGACCCATGTTCAAACTTGTACAAGATGTCAAGCTGACCAATTCAAGACCCTTTGATGAAAAATGTGGCTTCTAGAGTGTTCACAAGGATTTCCAGAGGTGACCATTGTTGGGAGATAACCACTGTTGAGAAGTGATCATTGTTCAGAGGTGACCATTGCTGTGAAGTGACCATTGTTCAGAGGGTAACTACTGTTGAGAAGGTGAACATTGTTGAAGGTGACTATTGTTGAGAAAATGACCATTGTTGGGAGGTGATCATTGTTGTGAAGGTGACAATTGCTGGGTGGTGACCATTGTTGGGAATGTGACAATTGTTGAGAACGCGACTATTGTTGAGAACATGACTATTGTCGGGAGGTGACTAGTTGAGAAGGTAATTATTGGTGCGAGGTGGCCATTGTTGAGGTGTTTATTGTTGGGAGGTGACTTGTTGAGAAGGTAACTATTGGTGGGAGGTTATTAATTGTTGAGAGGTGACCATTGTTGAGAGGTGGCTATTGTTGAGAATGTGACCATTGTTGAGAGGTGACCATTGTTGGGAGGTGACCATTGTTGGGAGGTGACTATTGTTGATATTGTGACCATTGTTGAGAAGATGACCATTGTTGCGAGGTGACTTGTTGAGAAGGTGACTATTGTTTGGGAAAAGACCATTGTTGACAAGGTGACCATTGTTGGGAGGTGACTTGTTGAGAAGATGACTAATGTTGGGAGGTGATTATTGTTAAGGTGACCATTGTTGAGAATCTGACCAGCATTGAGAGGTGATTATTGTTGAGAATACCATTATTGAGAATGTGACTATTGTTGAGAGGGTGACCATTGTTGGGAGGTAACTAGTGTTTGTAGGTGACTTGTTGAGAAGGTGACTATTAATGGGATGTGACTATTGTTGAGAATATGACCATTGTTAGGAGGTGACTTGTTGAGAAGGTGACTATTGTTGAGAGGTGGTTATTGTTAAGGTGACCATAGTTCAGAATGTGACTATTGTTGAGGTGACCATTGTTGGGAGGTGACTTGTTGAGATGACTAATGTTGGGAGTGATTACTGTTGAGGTGACCATTGATGAGAGGTGACTATTGTTAGGAGGTGACTTGTTGAGAAGGTGATCATTGTTGGGAGGTGACCATTCAGAGAGGCTTAACTGTATAACATTACATTTGGGATGCTACAAATTCTAATTCATTCCAGGTTAAATTTAAGAATTTTTTATATGACTGATCACACACAAAACTCAATTACCATTCTTTTCACATTGTTGAAACTGTTACATACCACTTCCGTAAGTGTTGTCAAGGAGAAAATCATCATCCAGGTCATAACCAGGCATTCCAGCATCAATACATCCAATCATATTAGTCAACAGTTCTATTCCTAAGTGTTTCATAAACTCTTCTGATGTGAAATTGCAATCTGGCTCTGAAATTTGTAAACTGATGATGTAAGAGGGAAGTCACACAAACTTACTGGAGTACATGTTTGAAGGATCTGTTAATAAAATATTAAGTTGAATAAACATGTTGTTAGAATGGCCCCTGTATTGTGTCCTTTATGACTCTAAGCACTTGATTGTATGTTTGGTAGTGTCTTGATAAACATAAATAAAGATTTACCAGTTTCATATAAGTGATATTCGTCATTTGAGAAATAAAATATGCCTGATTAACCTTGTTTAGCTTTCAAAATGATATTAGTTCATGTCACATCTTATCATGCTTAGACACATGCTTAAACATTTAAAACTGTTTAATGTGTTATAATTATATCATTCACTACTGGAACTTGAATAAATATTGTGACTTAACTATAACAAGCTTGGTACTTATTACAGCCTACATAGCGGTCTCAATGCACAGTGCTGACTGTTTCTATCTATCTATTCTACGTATGACAGACAACCTGTCATAAAATTCATATAAAACCACAAGTGGGTCGAAAATTCATGCACTAAATCTGGTGTGTGACAGGAGTTGAAAGAAGGATTAACAAAAGGGCCATGATGGCCCTGCATCGCTCACCAGAATAAATGTTTATCAACTTGCTACTAAAAGGTAATAAAGGTCCACTTGTGGGAAAATAATGGGGAACAATAATAAACTTGATAAAGGACCATCAAAGGATACTACAAAGGAATATTCATGATGACTGAAGGATGCCACAAACCAAATTTGGTGATGATCCAACCACTGGTTCATGAAAACAAGTCATTTCAAGGTATTTCTATTTTTAGCTCTAGTATTCCCTAAAAGTGGCAGTCAAAATTTATTTGAACAGGACCATTTAATGATGCTACAAACCAAGTTTAGTGATGAACCATCCATTGGTTCATGAGAAGGCACTTAAAGGTTTTTTATTTTTAGCTCTAGTGGCCCCTAAAAGGGGCCAACCATTTTTATTTGAGCAAATCTGATAGAAGTCTATCTCAGGATGCTACAGACCAAGTTTGGTGATGATCCATCCATTGGTTTATGAGAAGAAGATGATTAAAGGTTTTTCTATTTTTAGCTCTAGTGACCCTTAAAAGGGGCCAACTGGTATAATATGAGCAAATTGCAGTTAGAACGTCAAAAGGCTTCTGCACAGCGAATTTGAAGTAAATCTGACAGGTAGTTTCTCAGGAGAAGACCATTGTTGATGCCAGACGACGGACAACATACGACAGAGCATCCACCTACCCATCCTAATAGCTCACCCTGAACCTTCGGTTGGATTGGAGATTGGACTGATTGATTGAAAAATGTACAAAATAAAAAAAGGGCCATAAATCTGCCAAAAATGATCAAATCACAAAAACCCAACAACATTCTTTGGGTCATTTGAAGTCAGAATATAACGTATGCACAAAATCAAGGGCCGTAATTCCACAAAAAAATTATCAAATCACAAAACCCTGACAATATCCACTGGGGTACTTTGTGCTGATATTTATGTGAAAGTTTGGTCAAAATCCCTTATGTAGGAAGCAATGCACACAGAAAAATTTATGGACACCAGCCCGCCTGCCTGCTGACATTCTCCAATCATTTTTAATATTCGTACCAATTCCTAATTAAAATGTAATTTTAGTGTAAAGGCAGTTGAACACAAAATAAATGCCAAATCAAAATATGAAAAAGATAAACAAAGAAATGAAAAACAATTAAGAAACATAAAGTATAATTCAACATTAACTAAGTCATTAACAACAAAGACTGCTGATCAAATTATATGACTAGAGGCAATGACTAAAACCCACAAGTTGTGAAACACTTTAACAGGCTCCAGCATCCAGTTATCACCTTGTTCAACCAGCAACAAATTACTGACATAAAGAGATTCTGTTGTACTGGAAGGATTGTTCTTGACTTTGACAAGACAAACAACCTTAGAGACTTCAATGTTACCCCAACAGTAAACAAAGACCTGTCAGAATGTAAACAAAAAAACAAGTCAACATCCAATTACTCTATGGCCAACATTCATTCATACAAAATTATCCTCCAGATCTTATTGTTCATTCCTCCATGACATAGCAGACAATTTGTATAGAGAGGAACTTTCAAAACTTGTAACTTGAAGGTACAAAATTTCAGGAAAGCAATGGAACCATGACTACCTGGTTCTACACACATATCTGGTGGATCAAGTTGGCAATCCTGTTTCATCTAGCAAACCTGACTGACGGAATTAAGAAAGAGACATTAACTTGGGCAAGAAAAAGTCCTTACTATATTTCATGGACAAACTCCAATGCTGAAGAAATATGTAATTGAACCAACTAATAATAAAACAAGCCCTTTTTTGCTCACCTGAGTAAAGATTGCCACATCTATGGTTTTCCTGTGATTTGACCTGCTGATGTTGTTTTTAACCTGAGTTGACTGATGTTCAAAGCTGTTCACAGTATCATTAATTCAAACATTCTGAGGGAAAACCAGTCAAAACTGAGACTTCTAGAAAGTTAAAAAAATTTCAGGAGATTTAACCTAGTTTATGACCCCATATGATCCATATTCAAACCTGTACAAAACATCATGAAAACAAACATTTTGACACAGTTTAACAAAGATCCAATGAAAACTGAGGCCTCCAGAGGGTTAATAAGGTTTTTTTAAATGATTTGACCTGGTGACCTAGTTTTTGACCCCAGTTGACCCATGTTCAAACCTGTCCAAGATATCATTCAAACAAACATTCTGACAAAGTTTAATGAAGATTCAATTAAAATTGTGACCGCTAAAGCATTAACAAGGTTTTCTGGTGTGTCGACCTCATGACCTAGTTTTTGACTGGAGATGACCTATATTTACACAATTCTAAAGATCATTAATACAAACATTCTGACAAAGTTTCATGAAGATCCAATAAAAACTGCGACTTCTAGAGTGTTAACAAAATGTTCATTTGACTTGACCTGGTGACCTAGTTTTGACCCCAGATGATCCATCTTCCATCTTGTCCAAGATACCATTGAGACAAACATGCTGACCAGGTCTGATGAAGATTCGCTCAAAAGTGTGACCAATAGAATGTTAACAACCCCCAGGTAAGGACAACTGTATGTTTTAAAACGTTTTTTTTTCAAATAATTTGAACCAGGCACTGGGTAAGCTGAAGTTGATATAATTATAGTCAACAATGACAAAATACATTTATTTACCCATTACCCAGTTGCAACTGTAAACAATCATGGAGGACTTTACAATGGTAAAAAATACAAAAGGTAGATATTGGATATTTTTTGTTATTACTTTTTCTAGTCTGCCAGACTGAGATTAAACTGTTTTTGTAAAGATGTACGTTTTGTTTTTAAGATAAAGGAGCATTCTTTAATGCAGTTTTGCATAAGTTCAATAATAATAGCATCTTCACAATATATTGCAATATGTATCACACCATGCTCATGGCATATCGCGATATGCAAAAAATTTTATATACTTATTTTCTGATGCAGAATTACAATTAAGTTAATTTAACTTCACATCGAATGACATTTAAAGCCAACTCATCAGTTTCATATGGGCCAATATGGATTTAGGCCATTTCAGTACCGGGCTGTGTTGTAAGAGGGTCATTTTAACCCGCATTCTATTATATCACCAGCCCCATATCATAAACATCTTTTCAAGAATTTAAAAACACAATTTAATAGATTAGGAAATAGTCAATTAGGTTTTACAATGAATATTTCAGATAAAAAGAGTTTTATAATGAATATTTCAGATAAAAAAAGCGCTAAAGTTTTACATGTATAATGAATATTTAAGATAAAAAAGAGCTAAAGTTTTAATAATTTAACACCATTTAAAGGTTTTCCTATTTTTAGCTCTGGTGACCAGTAAAAGGGATCAATTGGTATAATGAGCGAATTGCAGTTAGAATGTTAAAAAGAATTCTACACAGCAAATCAAAGTAAATCTGACCAGTAGTTTCAGAGAAGACCATTCTTAATGCCAGAGTATACCCCCACCCATCCTAACAGCTCACCCTGAACCTTTGGTTCTGGTGAGCTAAAGAAACCATATTCCACCATATATTAGCAAGTCAAAATTTATCAAAAGTCAAACTAATACATACCACAGCTTATTCTTTCAAGCCACTGATTTCTGATGCCAACTTGTGTGAAGTTTCAACCTTGTGCAGTTAACAGCTTGAAGTCAGCTCAATGTTTTTCCTACTTTCAACTTTGTAGTAAAATAAGCACTTTCATGTTCAGACTGTGAATTGTCACTATAATTTGACAACTGTTATTGTGGCCTGTCTATAGTACTTCTCAAGTCCATCTGAAAAGAAATAATTTTAAGTGCATTTCATTTTGAAAATAATTTCAAAGAGCCACTCTGATACTGGGGTTACAACTGCTAGTTTCTGGCTGTAAATCAGACATTGATTATTTGTAGGAATGTTAAATACAACATCAGAAGGTAGTTTTATTGTAAGGTAGAAGTTTTCCTAAAACCTGAAAACTGTTGATGTTATTGCCTTTGCAAAATGAATATGCAACTTGGTCAAATATCAACCCTAATAAACTTAAGTAAGTATTTCTGTATTCTATGCTGGTCCATTTGTGAAGTCAATGTTTTGTTTTCTTTTTATGCAACTTATTGTCACCTGGGTTTAACACCTTTTTTCAACAATTCTTCAGTTATATACGGCGACCGGTTCACCTAACCAGCTTCCCTGGATCATATACTAACCAGTACTAACTTACCCTTCCACAAGGCGCCGGCAACTTCTCCACATGTGGATGAAATTCAACATTTTTGTCAATTTTTCATAGAAGGGTATGACCTGCCGCGACCAGGATTCGAACCCTGATCTCCCGGTTACAAGTCCAGCGTTCTAACCACTGGACCACAGCCGCGGCCTTTGTGAAGTCAATTTGCATTAAAACAGTGCTTAATTTGATACAAATGAAATTTAGGAACCAGTCTTTGATACAACTAAGGTTTAGGAACCAGTCTTTGATACAACTAAGATTTGGGAACCAGTCTTTGATACAACCAAAATTTAGTCTTACTATACTAAGAAAACTGCACAGAAGCATATCATCTAATTTTTTATCTCCATTATGATATAAAAGAAGACTTCTTCATTAACTAGAGCTCTGCAGAGTGAAACCAACGCTCATCATTTTACATCATTCTATTTAATAAGCAATTTTGATAAAAATTCTAAGTTAGAAAGGGGGCATAACTACAAAATTACAGTTTTCAGGATAATGTCCTTTGTCTTGCAACCACGCCTGGGCATGATTATCAAGTATTCCAAATGTTGTATTGACATCTTTAAAAGTATTTGAGTAATGGGCTACATTAAAGTTTTTGCACGACAACGACTATGACAACGCAGCAATCATAATAGCTCAACTTTTCTTTTGAAACAAGCATGCTAAAAACTAGGTTGTTTAGTTGCCATGGGAAATGTTGACCACAGGTCCATTTAATGTGGAACATGATATTCATCGCTTGTTCCACAGCAGAAGTCAAATCATAATCTTTGAGCACACATTAGCACAGAGGTCATGCTTAAAATCATGTACATCGTCAACCATTACCATGCATTCAAACCATTATAAATGACAACAATCATTATGATGAAAAATTGTTGTCAAGGTCAAATCAAGGTAGGGTGATATGGGTGGACTGAGAATGGTCTAAGGTAACAAAAATGTAAGTAATAAATCATGCTAGTAAGCAATGCTGGTTTTGTCAGTCTAAATCCGTTTGGGGGGGGGGGGCATAAAAAATACAAATTGCAAATTACACCATGGATGATATTAGTGTATTCAACCGATTTAAACTGACCTCACAAATCTTCATTTTGAATTTCTTAGTACTAGTATTGAGATGACAATAATTCACCAATATCCTAACAATGAAATCAGCAGATAAGAATTCACCATTCAACAATTATTCAACAATATTGTTGTATTGAAGATATGAAAAATATATTGAAAATATTCAGAGCAAAGTGCAAAGCCCTATTTTGGGGAAAGAATGCATAATAAAGCTGTAAAAACTAACATACCTTGGTCTACAGTATAATTTCATTACTTGGGTATAAAAATTACAAACTGTAAAAAGAGGTAAAATATCTGCCAACCATGTGTCAGTGAGTTAACAACCTGCTGGAAAACTGGTTCTCCTCAAATACTTGGGTTCACTTTTTCAAAAAACATGAGAATTTCATGCTAAAAACCTGCCGACAAAAGCAGTGACAGGAAAGCATTCAACCGTTTTAAACTGAACACAAAAAATTTGTGTAAACAAAAGGATTAATAGTAAAAATACTAAATAACCCTTGTACAAAAAATCGACCAGGGTAAAATTTGATGTGTACATGACAGAGGATAAATAGTATGTTTAACTAGATGTATTTAACATGTACTGAAAAACAAGATATAATCCAGTGATTTTTTCACCTCTGATGGAAAGGTGGTGGGCCCTTAGTAAGGGTAAAATACTGTGGTAAGAAAATAAAGTGGTGAGAAATTAGTGTGATAAGTGAGAACTTAGTATGGTGAGAAAATAGTGTGTGAGGAAATAGTGTGGCAAGTGAGAAAATAGTGTGGTAATTGACACTAGTAGTCACCAAATGGCAACATGTCGAGCCCGCTAAGGTTCCTTTTTACGGTCCGGACAAGGTAAAACATGTCAATTTTTTACCTTTAAACAAGTGTGACCTTGACCTTTGAGATATGGACCTGGGTCCTGTGCATGAAACACTGTCTCATAATGGTGAACAATTGTTTCAAGTTATTTTAAAATCTATTGGTGCATGATGAAGTTATGGTACAGACTAAGTCAGACATACTAAAACCTACCAATTTTGGCCCTTTAAACCCTAAGTGCGACCTTGACATTAAAGATATGGACCTGGGTTGTGTGTATGACGCACCGTCTTATCAAGGAGAACAATTAAGCCGTGTTGTTCCAAAAACCAATCAATGCTGAAAGAAGTTACAGTCTGGACATGGTAAAAACATGGCAATATTTTGCCTTTTAAACCCCAAGTGTGACCTTGACCTCTAGAATATGGTCCAGGGTCATGTGCACTACATGCTCAGGTGAGCTAAAAAAACTAATAAATGACAGCGATATGACGAGGTAAAAAATATTAAATCTAAAATAATCCAATCAACATTCGTCACCTCAGTGCAACAAGTTTGTATCCATATTTTTCAAAATCAATCAGGGAAAGCAAAAACTTGCTTATTTTGTTATTAAGAAGAAACTAAATATATGTTTCACACATTAATTGGTACATGTATATATTAGGTATATGTAAATAAAACATACTGATAACCTCAATATTATACAAATATTAATTGTGAAAGAGATATCTTGAATGTGCAGAGATACAACCTTGTTGCACTGAAAAGTCGCATTCTGTCCATTTATTTGGAGCAACAAGCTTGTATCTTTTACAAATAAATGAATAATAGATATGCAAAATGTATAGAAAACTCAAGTTTTCATTTTTTTATAATGAGATACCAACAATGTTGTATATTGTATACTATAGGTACAATGTATTATGATTGTGCAGAAACCAAGATTTCCATTCCCAATGGGGACTTCTTACTCCCAGGCATTTATAAGGATTATTTGGGATTCGTACAGAACACATGGTGTTAAAATAAGTCCTCCAAACATGGAATACATCATTCACAAGAAAAAAAAACTCATTCAACAATGCATTAATAATTGACTTCAATCATTTGTATCATACCTCAACTTCCTCTATCGTCATAGTGATCAGTTTATCAAGAATCAAAGCAACCTTCTGGCACTTGTTTTCATCAATGTGACAGCAAAACCTATGAATATGAAATATTTTACATTAAAGAGGTATTCCTTCCATTTGACCATAATATATACAACTCAAAATTTGATAGGGATCACTTAATAGATGGTATATACTTCATAGGGTATTAATTTTTAATCGATATTTAATTGTTATTTTGCAACTTTGACATTTTAATGTGTGTGTTTTTTTTTAATTTTATTTTTAAGTATTGGTTTATCACTGAAGTGTGACACAGGCTGGATCTAGATAGAGGTGACTTTTTAATGTTTTACTGCATTTGTGCCAGAAGTGAAACAATTTTAAAAGCTAGCCAAAAGTAAACAGATCTCTTCAAAATTGTGTGTGGTGCCTATTGGCATTCATTTTTGCCTGGCATCATCTTCTCATGCTACTGATAAGCCTGCGAATGCTACCATGTGGAATTCAAACCCACTCCCCAAGGAGGGCTTGTTGTAGCTCCTGGATGGTGGTTGGCTTAACAGAGCATGCAGATATAGCAACCTGAAGTATGTCCCAGACATGGCTCTGTGAGGTCTGGCATTGTCATCCATTAAAATGAAATCTGGGCCTACTGCACCAGCATATGGACAAACATATACATCCAAGACTTGTCTGACGTATCTCTGAGCTGTCAGAGTGCCGTTATTAATGATATACAGATCGATTTTCTCCTGCATGCTGACCCCTGCCCAAACCATTTCTGAGCCCCCACCATAACAATCATGGTTTGCGATGCATACCAGTGCAAAACGCTCATTGGCTGTTCTCCACACCCAGGCATGCTTATCTGTAAAGTCTACACAGAATCTGGACTCGTGTGTGAAATGTACCGGTGTCCAGTCATTCAAAGTCCATGTTACGTGACCTTGGGCCCATTGGAGACGTGCCTGGATGTGGTTGTGGATCAATGGAATACAAATTGCAGGATGTCTAGCTCTTATGCCAGCACTAAGCAGTCTGTTTCGAATGGTTTGAGTTGAAACCCATTCTGGAGGGCCAAGGCATTCATGAAGCGATGTCGGGCTTGTACCACAATAACACGATCTTCTGCCTGCATAGTAGCCCTCTGACGACCTCCCCCCATGTCTGTGGATAACATCATCAAGCATTTGGAAGCAGTTCCACATCCTTGCTACAATGCTCTTTGAAACGCATACAATTTGGCAAGCCTGTATAGACAGCTGGTAAGACAGGTTATTGTTTATGTAGAATACACACTAAAATAAGAAAATGCAAGCCTCTTCATGTGTAATCATAAAAACTTTTAAAAACATCAATTTTAAAAAGTGATCCTTATCAAATTTTGGGAAGTATACTTACTTAGCGTCATTGTTACACTTCAGATGTTCCAAATTTTAACTGTTCTTGGAAATCTTTTTTGCATGGCAGTTTGTCTTTTTTCTGCTGGTAACCATGCTGTTATACCAATCCTGGTGGCGTAACAATAAGTACTAGATACTCAAAGGCAGTATGTCGAGTCTGCTTATTACTTTGACTTTCAGCTAAGGACATGGATTTTGTGCACAACACACTGTCTCATCATTTTGAACATTTGTGTGAAGTCATTTCAATATTCACTAATAAATGCAGCATTGTCCAGCCAAAATAATCCACACACATACACTGTTCTGCCATTATCATTATTATTCACAGGTGACCATTATTCACATGTGCCTGTTATTCACAGATGAACATTATTAGCATGTAACCATTACTCACAGGTTAGCACTATTCACAGGTGACCATTTTTCACATGTGATCATTATTCAAAGGTGACCATTTTTTCACGGGTGACCATTATTCTCACTCCAAACTTTAAACCTAAGCATACGACATACTGAAAACAGTCCAAAAATTAGAGGTCATTGTGATGAGATGGGGATTTTTATGAAAGGTTTTGTCAGTGTTTAAATGTCAACAAAGTCATATGAGCTTTAGCCTACTGATTACCATTTATGGCAATGGGAAATACTAGTTGTTTAAAGCGTACAAAAAATCATGGTTCCATTTACCCAACTAACATTTTTTCTGCCAACTCTAGACTACGTTTTTTTTTTTTGTCGATAAATCCATTGTTGTATTAACTATATATCCAAACTAAAAAGAGTATATTTGAAAGAAGTTCTGCCGACATACTGACTCTATATTATTTGTTAATGTTTGTGATAACTGAGTATTTTTATTTTGGGATGTTAGCGTGAACACTGTTTTTGTAGCATTGTATTATTAAGTAAAGCTTCAATCATTAATTGTGAAGATCCAGTCCAGTTTGATTGTTGTATCACAGTAATTCAGACAAAAAGTCGAAACATCAGAGTCAAATGAAAGTCAATTAATTTTATATGATATTGGTTTATTGATGTTTCAAGTGTTTAGAATTTCGGAACATTTCACATAACGAATATTGAGTTATATATACATGAACATACTAAGAATGCTGAAAAATTCATATTCAAAATGCTTGCCGACAACAAATGGATAATTACCCTGCGTAATTTCAATTCTATAATTAGTAACAGACATGGGAAATGGGAAAACCCACAAGACTTATACAAGTTGATCAAAATCTCTGGATTTATCATTTAGTTAATATCGCCATTCAACTCAGATGTATATAAGCTCTGGAGTGGATTTGAGCATTTAAAAGTAAGACAATTTTACACGGATAATTGTTTTATCCAAACTGGCATAACTTGATGTAACAAGATAAAAAAAAACAAGTGACAAGTCATGAATTTCTGGCTTTGTTTCATAGGTTTACAAGAATTACTTCTTGTCATGATGTTTAGAACAAATTTAATGATCTCAATTACCGATTAATTGTTCTGTGTTTAACTGTATAAAATGCTAAACCAAGCTTTTAAGTTAAAAAATTTTCATCAAAGAGATTGGTCACAGTGTTCAAATCTCAATTCCATTCTTAATGAATTTTGGTTGAAAATATATAACAATAAATTGGTCTGCCAGTATAATTTACACTGTCTCATCAATATGCTTGGAATAACCTATTAAAAGAGCTCAATGTTGCCTATGGTGACCTATTAAAAAGCTCAATGTTGTTTAGGGTAACCTATTAAAGAGCTTAATGTTGTTTAGGGTAACTTATTAAAGAGCTCAATGTTGCTTAGGGTAACCTATTAAAAAGCTCAGTGTTACCTTATATGTAAAGCATTTGTTTCTTCATTTGAACTTTTCGGGTCGTGGGCATTCATTTAAACATACATGACCTTTGAGTGAAATTCTGAAATGAATCGTAGTAAGTTACACTGATTTAACACAAACTAAAAACTGATCATTGATGCCACAATTGGGATAATAAATGGTCTAAATATTGAAATTGTGTCATTAGGCAAAGAAAGGATTTGACCTCCATCAATTACCCCCCCCCCCCCCCCCGAAAAAAAATATAGGTTGGCAAGTCGACATTTTCAATTGTTCTTTTGTTGTGAGATGTAGTTCACATGAGAATGAAAAAATCAGCAAGGAAACAATTAATTGAGAAACGAAAAGTCTAGGGGTAGATGGAAAATTTTTGGTCATTCGTGTTATCTTTTGTACATGAACAGGTTTGGAAATAAATAAGTTGTATATGTTTTAAACACTAAGGTAGCATGATAAAGCAAAGAGCAACGAAAAATATCCCCCTACTTGTTCAATCGTAATTTAAGGTAATAAATTGATCCAAGGCACTTGATTTTATGCTCTCACGAGAAACAAGCAAACATAGATAAAAAGTACTCCTTTATCTCATTTGAAGATATTTCCCATGACTTGTAAACTTTGTAAGATGTAAAGTAGATAATATATTCTATCACGATTAAAGTCACTGGCATAACAAGCACAGAATTTATCATACTGGTTCTATATTTAGTGGATGAAATATAATCACAAAATCAGCATAACACAAGACACACCAAAAACAAAAACACACATCACAACTTAACCAACACAACACAATGCCACAAAACACAACACTACACCATCAACACAACACCACAACACAACATCCCAAAACACAATAGCAAACCCGAACGCAAAACAACAACACTACAACATCAACACTTAACACAACACCTCATCACACAACACTTCACTCCATAAAAAAGAAATTTAAGTCAACACAACATCACACCACATTACAACACCAACACACAACACATCAGAACAGCATATCACCAAAAATGCTACACATCACCTCTTAACAAATTACCACAAAAGACATTGGTACAATACAATATAATACAGCACAACAAGTCACCACATCCCTAAACCTTTCACCAATTTACCATGCAATATGACATCTACAAAAACATTACCACACCACACCCAACATCACAGCACAAAGTATAACACATCAGCACATCAAACAACACATTACCACACCACACCTAACATCAAACAGAACATTACCACACCACACCTAACATCAAACAACACATTATCACACCACACCCAACATCAAACAAAACATTACCACACCACACCTAACATCAAACAAAACATTACCACACCACATCGAACATCAAACAGAACATTACCACACCAAACAACACATTATCAATCAATAATACATTATCACAAGACATAGATCTTTAGACGAATCTACAGCTATGAGTATTGAAAACCAACTGACAAAAGGTGCAGAAAGAAGTTCAAATTAATAACTTCAAATTAAATTTCCGCAATTTGCAATTAACAATAATCCTGCTATAAGATCAAAGTTTTTTTTTTGATTTCTTTGAAAAAGTTCTAATTATAGATAGATGGTAACGATAAAAATAATTAATTTTCCTAAGCCACTCTGTTACTATAGTTCTATTTTATTTTTTGTTCTGAGATAAATTTATAGCAAATCAGCTTGGATATAATATTGGTATTTAAACGATTCATGGTGACAAGTGGGAAGCTACTTGTGGAGGACAGGGCTAGTTCTGGTACGGAAGCCAGTGAAATGGTTATGTCCCGTCGGTTTGTAACTGAAATACTATAGACAACAGCACCCAATTGGACGAACAGTGGTTGAATTAACCTCTGTGTTAAATCTGAGGTAAGATTCGGATGTTAATCAAGAGTTAACTTGAAACAAGATTTGTTGTACTAACTGCTAGACGACTTCAACAATTCAGGCTAGTAAACAGACAAACTCAGGATCTTGATGACTTCTTAACCAATATCAGACACTTGGATTAAATCTTACCAGAAACGATTTCTGGTCAAATTTACCTTTAGTTTCATACAATCGCTTCACCAATTTAAGATTAAAACTTACCTCAAAATTAACCAAGCAGTTAAAATTGACCAATGTTTATACAAATGAGTCCAGAGATACAAACCGGAAGAAAAATACAAAAAAGTTACATTGTATGTTCATATTGGATTTCATAATGAAAGATACAAGTATCTTGACTTTTATATAAACCAAAATTATAGCATTTATTAATATTGTAATGGTGTGCCAGATTATTTAAAAGTTAGTTACAGTAAAACATCATCATTCAACTTGATAATGAGACCACCTTATTATTATGATCAATTTTTCGGTTACTTAAGGTCGTCACATGACGGTTTTACGGTATATGTAATACAGTCTCTGTTCAAATTGTACACATTCTTTTTATGAATCACTAGGTACTTTAACTTAACGTTATAAGTTTTAAAAAAATTATATGTGGCTGTAGGTTAAAAACTAATCTTTTGATTTTTAAAAATCTTTGTGATGGAAAAACTTCACACAGTTTAATTATGAGATAGCAATTACGCTTTTAAAATGACAATGCTCAAATGAATTAAATGAGATTGTTTCAGCGTTCAGTCAACCTAGTGAACGAAAAGATACTTTCTTGAAGACAATAACTGCATTGTACCTTTCTTAGCAATACTAGAAGTAGGACTAATAGGACTTAAAGACAGGAAAAGTAAGAATACTGCAGAATACGTATATATATATAAACTGGTCCCTATTCCATGCTGCAGTACAACCAGAGTCAATGGGAACCAGTTTAACGTATATATCAAACTGGTCCCTGTTCTATGTTGTAGTGCACCAAACCAGTTTATGAACTAGTATAGAACTGTAAAATATATTAAGCTCTTGACTTCCTTCTATTGTCCGCTGTTTTCATTTTTCAAAGCAAAAACGCTGGGCAGTGATTGATTAGCAAATAGATTTTTGCTTATTAGTCTACACAGAATTAATTTTGATATAATTGTACCCAGTCTTAGGTAAAATTCTGAGAAATGACACTTTACCTTTTCAATCAAATACCATTTGAAATGCATCCTGCCTGACAATTTTCTGTTTTGATGAAATTACTAGTAGATTTTTTCTCTTGTGTTGTTCAACTTTAAGTGGAATAGACTTAATGCTTATGTATTTTACAAAATCCAGAAACTCAGAAAATAAAAACAAGAAGGTCATGATGGCCATAAATCTCGCTCACCTGAATTGAAAACTTGGTAAACAATTGACTCTAAAGAAACCAGTTTCGACATAGGAGCATTAATTGGATCAGTTTTAGCACAGAACCACTAAACAACATAAACACTAAATATCAAAACACTAAGCCACCCACATTTGGCCAAGAAGTTTTTTAAAAGGTTTGCCTTGTATAATATATGTAACAAAAAAGACCCCTGGGACGGAGCTAACCTGCAAGGCATATTTTGGACAATATTGGTAGAGAACCACAAGGCACTTCAACACACAAAATATCCAAGCTCTAGGCTTTATGGTTTTGCCCAGTCGAAGTTTAATCCTGTAAAATCTATCAAGGATCTAATCTAAGGATCATACCAGGGATGTTTGATTAAAATTGGCTCAGTGGCTTCCAAAATTTCATTTGAAACAATTGTTTACGACACCTGACGACGGACAGGGGAGATCACTGTTGCTCACCATGTGCTCTGGTGGTCTAAATAAGTCATAGTTACATCATTACTTTGACTGAGTCATTACTTTAAGTCTTTATAACCTCACTTGTTTGGAAAAATTACACGATTTCAGGTTGAGTTACATACTTTAGGATATATAGTGATGAACATTCAACTAATATATCAAGCAGACAGCGTGCCAATTCAGCCATATCTTCAGAAGGTTTGCAAAAGCCAATTTTGGTAAAAATGCTACTTGACTCAAATGTATATTCAAGGCAAATTGGTTGATTCAGATCTCAAAGGTAAAACTGACCAATGGCAAGGCTTCATTCTTAGACTAAGGTCTATGACTGGTTAATTCTAATAAGATTTGGTAAAAAACGACCAATGGAAAGGCTTCATTCTTACGCTAAGATCTCTGATTGGTAGGCTCAAATCACAATGGTAAAATTGACCAATGACTAGGTTTGTCGTCCAATTAAGGTCTCTGATTGGTTAGTTCTGATCATCATGTCAAAATTATCCAATGGGACAAACTAAATTCAGTTTTCTCAACTTGAGACATAAAAATCTAGGCGTATCAACATTGGATCCATCCTCAAATGTTTACTCCATTAACATAGAGATTATTATAGAAGCAAGCATCTGAATTATGCTGAGTTGACACATTTTGGTACCTATGGAGGTTTTCAGACTAACAGGCATCTGAATGACTCTAAATTGGTACTTACGGACGTTTTCATATCCATAAGGGTCTGGGTGACGATGTTGAACACAGCATGTGATCTAGTGCTCTCACTGTTCATATTGGTTGCAGCAACCGTTCGTGATTTGTTCCCCTCATTCATTAAATTGTTGATATTCTGTAAAAAAAACATTTGAATACTATATATTTAAACACCTTAATTATAAAATATGGTTTGACAAGTACTGTTAGAATAACAGATTTATATTTCAGGCTTATTTGGTCAATAATGAACAAATCAAGGGTTATAACTCCCACATGCCATGGGGATTCAATTAGATTTTGACCTTGAACTGAAGATTAAGTAAACAGAAATTCTGATAGAAACTCTTCCAGTATTTGAGCAAATATCCTTTGCAGATAGAGCATGACTTCCCAACCATTCGCATATGCTCCATCTCAACAGACGAATGAAACTAACTTCACCAAATGTCACATTAATCTTGTGTAACTTAATTGGATCACTCTTGCCTCTGCTTCCAGGGCAAGTACAGTACTGATGCCTGAGGTGATAAAACTTGAGATCAGTTGCAAAGCTCGAATATCATTCTTTGTCCCTTAAAGATTCTAGGTTAATTATAAAAACAATAATAATATTACTGTAAAACATCGTTCCATCAACACAGATTATCTGAATTTCAATTTCAAATATTTAACAGCAACAACTTTTCAAATAAAATATTGTAGATCCAAGCTTTGATTTAAAATCAAGTTGAATAACCTCAAGGTCAGATTTTGGTGAAAAATGTGACCACAACATTAGCGAGATTCAAACTCACAATTTCTGAGTTGTAAACAAAAAGCCATATCCACAACCCTATTGCAACTTTTTTTATAATTCACTATCTATCAAAAGTTTGTTTTATTTTAATGCTATGGATCTAATAAAATATGGATAAAATGAAGTAATCATTCAAGTCCCCATGGACTTCACTATAACAGTGTTCTAATGTATAAAATGAAATATGGATTAACTAAGTAAATCATTTAGCTCCAAAGGATTTCATCATAACAGTGTTATACTGTATAAAATGAAATATGGATTAACTAAGTAATCAATCAGGTCCAAAGGATTTCACTGTAACAGTGCTCTACTGTACAAAATGAAATATGGACAGAACGAAGTAATCATTTGGGTTTTGAGACATTGAACAGAAAGATGGATGTACTCTTACAGACTTTTCTGATAAAGAAATTTATTTCCCAAAATATGGCTTTAATTTGCAAAATAATGAATGGATTCAAAATAGTAACTCATACTCATGCATTTAACTGCAGTGGTTTGTGGTATAGTTCACCTTTTATTCATACTGTTGATACCAAAGTGCACAGGTACATGATCAATTTTTTGTCTTTACCATTCTTACATGTATTAACAAAATTGGCTATGTACCTTTTCTGAGAGAAATTCAGAAGATTTAAATACAAAATTAGGGAACACATCCCTGTTTAGAACCTATTGTTACTCACCTGTTTGGCCATAAGCAAATACACATCCAATATACCCTTCAAATGCTCCCTCTAGTACTGGGTCTCCTAAATTTTGAAAGACTTCTTGTTAACCTAAAAGAATACAAAAATAAATACAGACTTAAACTATTACTCTAAAAACAAATTATGTTCTACTAATTCAATATACGCTGCTCACTTGTTGGCTTCTAGCAGTACAACACAAGGTCACTAACTACATTGTAAGAAAGTAATGGGCAACATTAAAGTTTTTGCACAACAACGATGATGACTACTACGATGACAATGATAACACAGAGATCATAATAGCTCAACTTTTTCTTTGAAAGAGATGAGCTAAAAATTGTAAGCTGCACTAAAAAGAGCAGTTTATGTTGACCCCATTTCTGGGAGTATTAAACAGCATGTAGTCTATTCATAAGATGCTGTACCAAAGATAGATGACCACAGCAGAGACCATTACTTTGAAAGTGGCTTTAGCACCTGTAAACCAAATAATACCAATCTCAGAGAAGGTTACAAAAATATTGCTATTGCAGAAGGTAAGGCAAGGAGTGTGTTGCAATGGAGAGCACTAATTCAGAGTGTCAGAAAATGCAGATTTAGAATGTGTAGCAATGGAGAGCACTAATTCAGAGTGTCAGAAAATGCATATTTAGAATTTGTAGCAATGGAGAGCAGGAATTCAGTGTCAGAAAATGAAGATTTAGAGAGTGTTGCAATGGAGAGCACTAATTCAGGGTGTCAGAAAATGCAGATTTAGAATGTGTAGCAATGGAGAGCACTAATTCAGAGTGTCAGAAAATGCATATTTAGAATTTGTAGCAATGGAGAGCAGGAATTCAGTGTCAGAAAATGAAGATTTAGAGAGTGTTGCAATGGAGAGCACTAATTCAGGGTGTCAGAAAAGTCAGATTTAGATTGTTGTAATGGAGAGCACTATTCAGAGTAGGTAAGAGGGAACTGGCAATTTGGAAGAGGGCTGCTACAGAGATCACCATATTTTTTTCTATAGAGATACACAAGAGACAGCCATGTTAGAAGCTAATACAAAATGTGACTTTATTTTTTTCCCTGGACAGAGATATAAAACATAAGCATGATAAATTAGAAAATTAGACTTGAGCATCTGACATAGCTGGACAATAGTAAGTTCCTCCATCAGTCCACTCAATGCTGTGAATATTCAGAATCATGCAAAACAAATTTCCGAAATTAACGCTAACAGTAAAAAATTCACCTCTATTGGTACACTGTACTCCTGCTCTAAAATTTAGTAATATACAGCATTGAAAACTAAATCGAACTAAACAAGTACTGTATTAAAAGGCAAAAAAACTTATTACAGCTGAATTCAAACACATTAAATAGCAAATAAAATTGTATTGTTGCAGAATTCAAACAATTGATGTTATGCAACATGACAGAATCACAGAGAGTTTCATGTAAGGACCAAAGTCAATCATAAATTTGAGAACAATCAGGCATCCACTCCCTGGTAGGACAGTACATTGTCTTCCTGTCTCAACACTGATTTCCCTAGGGTTATAAAACATTCAGTGTTACCACATAGTGCAGATTGATCACAAATGGAGAAATTTCCGACAAGTTTAACAATCTAGAAATGAATTCATTTATACATCAGCTTTATTCAACATGGTGTTAGTATATAAACAACTGAAAGGATAAACTTGTTAATTTGTCAGTGACTGAAATAGTCAAATTGTTCATTTGCTAGCAAGTGAAAGGGTGAACTTCTTCATTCTGCAAGCCATTGCTGAGATTAACTTGATCATACAGGCAGTAGTAAGAGATCTGTGTTGGTAAAATTGCAATAACTTTTATATAAGCACAATTTAAACCCAAATTTATCTAAATGAAAAACAAAATTGTCACAGAATATGACTCTGTTCAACCGATACATACAGTACAGAAAAGCCTATGACTCTTTGTTCCGGTATATTTGCACAACATTCACAGAATGCAAAATTGTAAAACAGTATATGAGCTTTGCAGTAGTTTCAGGCATACAATTTCGTAACAAAATGAGACAAACAACAAGCTTTCAGCTTAATCAACAGAACTTAATCTCCCCAATGGGTACTACCTTGAAACAGTCTGCAGAAACGCTACTGGGGGAGGGTGGGAAGGGGGTATCAGTTGAAAATAAATAAATATGAAAGACCGCACAATAAACAATAACCACACATACGAAGATGATTGCCCAATCTTCCTCCAACTTACAACAAGAAAGACAAACAACCAGCTATAAATAAAGCTGTCTTGCAAAATGATAGCCAGGTTTAAACATGAACTCTTTAATGCACATTTGCAGACATAGTGAACAAAATAAACTTCTGAATTCTAGCCCTCAGAGTGCATCAAGGTCATATTTCTTCTCTCCCATTTGTGCCGTTCGATGAACTTCGTTCACAGGTTTGACAGTACTGTATTGATGTAAAGCACCATTCTTGTCTAAATGACATTTCCATTCAACACAGACAAGAGTCTTACGGAGCTTATTTTTCTTTTTCTTCTTTTAGAAGCAAGAAAATAAAGTCTCACAGTTATGAAAAGATGAACAACAAAAAGAAACACAGATCTATACAGGGAAGTCAACATGCACTCTTTAGACGATATCTAGTCACATTCAAGTGCAAAAGTACTGGTAATGAGAACAACTTCATGTATTTTGGAAAAATCGATACAACCATCAACTGGTATATCGGCAAACTGAAAATTCTGAATGCTAATAATGAAACATCTTGTAATCCCCCCCCCCTCTTTTCTCCCTCTTTACCCAATTTGTTTTGAGACGACAAATTCTTGAGTACTCCAGATGCTCCATTCAAACAAGTAATGCAGACATTTGAATGAAGGAAACGGACCTGACGAGAATATCTGGGAAAGCTGACTCCCATAAGAAGAAAATGGCAGGAGTAGAAAGAAGAATTTGCTTTAAGGAAATACTGTGGTATCAGTCCTACCTACAAGGGTCTGAAAACGGCTCATTTTGAGCTGGGCATTTCTCCTTTTTATCTTGTGCTTATCAGCACGCAAATAGGTGTTAATGACATGTGGCTAATTATATTGCATGGTCAGTAATTTATAGCACCTTGTTTCACTTGTATTATATGAAAAGGGGGTCTGGAGCTGTACTGTTAGGAAAGAATGATCGTATGCATGAATATGAAACTTTTGATGAAGTATTAATTTCTTTAAAAGAAATTTCAAATAGATCTTAGAGGTCCATCTCCAAACAATCCTAACGAAATAACTTAATGTATATTGTTTTTAGGGTGAAGCAAGATGTAGACAATTATTTGTTGACTTTATTTTACCAACATACCAGGTAGTTGTAATAATGTACAATACATATATATCAACTGTAAAATTACATTGTATGTCTATTATATGTGTATTTTTGTATAAGATTTTGGTGAAGAAATTATTTTTTTGTTTGTGCAGAAATTATTTTGGTTCTGCAGAAATATTTTTTGGGTTTGTGTAGAAATAATTTATTGGTGCTGAAAATATTAAATTACTTTTGCTTTGCACAGAAATTATTTTTTTCGGTGCAGAAAATATATAATTATTTTTCTGCAGACTGCAGGCCAGACTAGCCTGTATAGCTGTGTACATAGAGCAAGAAAAGCCTGCACATTATTTTTTGTAGAACCAGACTGTGCAACATTGAAGAGTTTGGATTACAAGGGATTATTCTAATTATAGAACAATCTCATGTTCCGAAAAGCACATAAGTATATCTTTGTAGAAAACATAAAAGTTTACATTGGAATTTTTTTTAGAGTAAGGTTTATGTTTCTCCCATTATAACTTGATGTAAAATTTGACAAACTTAACTTTTTCATTTTTTTCAAAAAACATCCAAGTAAATATACAAATTGGTTAACAATCACATTGTAAGTGACAACATTGTTGTCAGCACTCAACATTTTGTGAATAAATTTGAAAATGTAAATAAAGTTACTAACATAAATGATTTTGTTCTTTTTAACTGGTCTACATGTGCATCTATGTCCTATATACATTGGCATTTTGTGGAATGTTAACTACCTTCCATTCCATATGATTTCACATTTTGTAAAATGTAAATACGTATTATATTCCATGTGTGATGAAGTTTTGTTGGATATAAATGCTCATTATATTCCATATGTTATGAAATTTTATAGGATTTAAATGTTCATTATATTCCACGTGTAATGATATATTGTTGAAATAAAATGTTATTACATGCCAAATGTACTGACATTTAATATAAACTCACTGCCCACATAATAAGTAAATGCAAGTGCATGCCATATTTTGTCACACATAATGAAAATGACATTTCAAATTTACTTGAATGTTGGTAAATTTAAGTTCTACATTTGACTGTGTTGGTAGCAGTAAATTTGATAACATTTCGAATTTAATGACATGTTGGTCTCCAGTAAATGCATTTTAAACGTGGGAATTTAAGATAAAATTAAATATTAAGTATATTCCGATTAAATTTAGTGATTTAATTTCAATTAAATTTGCTTACAAGCAATCGCATTCCACAAGCAGAAAAACTTTACTTGACATTTAATTTCAATTAAATATCAAATTTCATGCAGTGTTTACCTCATAATACCGCATTTCCTCGCATGTGAAGCGGACGACTTTTGAAAACATTGTGGCAAAAGAAACCACTGTTTGTAATGAGTAATGTTTCCACTTAGTCAAATAGAAATAACCAAAATTTCTTAAATAAATTGATGTTTTGTATATTTACTATGAATTTGGAAGAGTTCAAAGTATGCTTAAGAGGCAAAGGTTTAACTGTCTCCCCAGTTGTAAGTGTGAGGTTGAGCCCACAAAACTCTTTTACCATTCAAAGGCAGTACCCTCTTGAAGACTGTGTTTTGTCCTCCATTTTTTGTAAGATCACAGGACATTTGTGTGGGCTTTGGTGGGGGGGGGATTCAGTCGGGAAGTTTTATGCTTGGGAAGGGATGTTTTGTGTGTGATTTGTCAAGGAATCCTTTTTTTATCTATTTTTCTCCTACAAACATTGGAGGATACTTACTGGCAAATTTCATGTTATCTTTATCCATTGACCAGAAACAATGATCAAATGCAAATGACTTTGGTGCTCTTCTCCACCCCCCTTTTTTTGTCTCTGCCCCCTTCCACCAGGTGGCCATGTATATCTAATGGGCTGTAAATAAAAAATGCATAATAAGTAGCACTAAAAATACAACAAGTACTTCATGGATTAAAAAATAACAGCAGACCACTTCTATATTAAGACCACCACATTACATTATAGCAATCACTTATTTTCAAACCAGTTTTCAATATTTACTTTTTGAAAATAAGACCAACTAAACATCAAGACTGATTTTTAAAGTCTCAAAGGTGGCCTCAGCAATAAGAATTTGTGATATCATTGGAAAGATGTACAAGTCTCTGTCCACAGGTGAGCTTTTGCACAAACATATTTGGGGTCACCTACAAAAGCAAACATTATTCTTCAACATGCAAGTCATCCATCATGGAACAAAATCAGGATGACATTAATGACAATACACAAATGTATTATCAACCTAAAGTTGGGAGCAAAAATACACTAAAGAGAATGGAATGTATGATATTAATATTCACAGATGAATGCTGAATCCACAGAGCTAAAGGACCCAAGTTATGAAACTGATCTAGTAGACTAGTCATACAGTACAGCTTTGCCATTGGTCAACTCTTAAGAACCAACCAAACAAAAGCTTGCACTTCCAGACTGGTCTCCCAATAAAACCTAGAGCTCTGCACAGTGGTACCAATGCTCGTCTGTCTTACATATCTCTATTTAATAAGCAATTTTGACCAATATTCTAAGTTAAAAAGGGGCATAACTCCACAAATATAGCTTTCAAAATAATGCCCCTAGTCTTGCAACTGCATCTTGTCATGATAATTAAGTATTCCAAGTGTCATGTTGGTATATTTAAAAGTGTTTAAGTAATGGGCTACATCAAAGCTTTTGCAGGACAACAACGCTGCAGCGATCATATTAGCTCAACATTTTCTTCAAAACAGACAAGCTAAAAATCAGGTTTATAATGTAAAACCGCAGACAAAAATATCAGGAAATCATATGGAATTCTCTTGCATAAAATATCCATTTCCCTGTCTAAAAAATGTAAGTATCACAATAAGACAATGAGATAGTATTGAGAATCTTAACAAATTCCAGACAGCAAAGCTTTTATGACAATCATTTTTGGTCCAAACATGCAAAGAAAACATCTCCAAACAGCATCTGAATAAAAACTTTTTGATATAAGGTGTAATCAGACGAAGAATTTATAAAATTTCTTTGATTTTGTAATGCAAGTGGGCCACAAAACATACTTGAGAACATCCAATCAGATCACATAGAAAGCTAATTCTTTGGCTTTCAGTGCATTATGTACAGACATAATACCCCTAAACAAGATCAATTTCAAATTCTCTTTTTTTCACCATTTTATTTGGGGCAAATATCACATCAACAAAAACTGCAACATCCAATCAATGAAACTGCAACATTAACTAGATAAAGTCTGCAATATCCAATCAATGAAACAGTAATGTTAACATGATAAGGTCTGCAATATCCAATCATTGAAACTGTAACATTAACTAGATAAGGTCTGCAATATCCAATCAATGAAACTGTAACATTAACTAGATAAGGTCTGCAATAACAAATCAAACAACACAAATAGACATCAACATAAACAACAATTCAAAATATGGCAGACAATGAAAGGTTCCTGTGCACATTTGAAACTGAAGGCTATGTATGTAATTTTCTATTCATAAAAATGTGCATAAGGGTTACATTTCAAAGATATATCTTAGTTAATGCAGAATCTTTCCAACTTAAAAAATCCACTGCCAACCATTCTTTGTAAAGCAAAACAACATTGCATCAATTGTTCCTCAGTCCAATGTTAAAGTTAAATGACCAAGATGTACACCATCTTTTATAACCGATCATACATAGCTTCAATAGAAAGAACTAGAGACCAATCAGATTATTGAGCTCTATTAACTCGACACAAAACATTTTGAAACCAACTAAACACATCTTTGAGTTCCATCAACTCAAGACCAACAATTTTGAAATCAGTCAATGAGATTGCTGGGCTGTATCAATTCAACAAAACAGTTTTGAAAACAGCCAATTGTTCCATCAAATCAGGACAAACAGTTTTGAAGTCAGCCAATCAGATCACAGAGTTAAATCAAATCAAAACAAACAATTCTGAAATCAGCCAATCAGGTCACAAAGTTCTATCAACTCAAGACAATAATTTTGAAATCATCCAATCACAAGCTCCACACAAAGACAGCAGAAGGAAATATACTATTATATTATTATACTATTACTTATTAGTTAGTCTGAGGTGTTTCATCTTATTTGTCACAAAACAATCATATATTGGTATATCAAATGCAGAGATATCACAGAATGAAATGTAAAAGAAAAAACTGTCTTCAAAACTAAACTTGATATTTTTTTCCTCACAGACTACTAAGCAAAAACATTAACTAATCTTAACACATCTGTCTGAGGATAAACTTATTAGTCTAGACGCCCGATGGAATCAAGTCATAATCAAGATTTCCCCGTGAGGGACACATGCATCATAACAATAAAAAAATTTCACAGTTACACATGTCAGACAGACTGCATGTAAAAGTTGATTTTGTCAGTCCTACCATGTGCAGCAGTTTTGGAATAATATTTTTTCTGTGATCTTACTAAAATGAACTTTGTCTTCATTATAAGCATTAGAGCACAGGCTTCTTACCTTGCCAATCACTAAGCCCAAAACTGTGAATTTCTTTACTTCTGTGGCTGTATAATTTGGTCTTTTTCAGAAGTCTCTGAATGGGTGGTTTCTTATTGAACCACTGACATAAGCCCATGTTCTGTCTTCAAGACCAGCAAATTTAGAACACATCATAGAAGATGGACATGTGGTATTTCCCATATCTGTAAAGTACCATATATGTCTAACAGCAACCAACTTCATACTATACTCAACAATGGCAGTGGCAAATTCTTGGCAGTGTACATTATTAGTTGCCTTTATACTGGTGAGATCTAGATATGGAGGGGGATATGCAGACCACAAAATTCAAATGGGTATAATGATAAGACATATACAGTATCATGGCTTTTCATGGCATTCTGTTGAGTGGCTATTGGCATGAACCTTACAGAATGTTATGTGGACCCTGTTACTCAGAGATTTGGGTTAGTCTTCATGCAGGTTTTTATGAAATTAAGCTTTATTATTATGGTACTGTGGCAGTGCATTGTAACAGCACTTCTGATAGAAGCTACCAGCATGAACCAACCAAATATTCCCCTTATAAATGCCAAAAGGGGGTGCTGCATTTCACATAATTAATATCAATATATCAACTTCATGCTTGAATGATCATGGTTGGATATGATTGGAAAGATGTTTACAGGTCTTATGGAGGGTCATGATGTTTCTTATTTCCTCAAAACAGTATTAAGGGCATAAATAGAGGAGGGACATTTATAAGAGAAACTTTGGTATTACTTTATATTGAACAAACAGCTGAAAATCTCTGAATGTAAAAAGTAAATCAAAGGACTCAGATAATGTTCATACTAAATGAAAAAAAATATTTCATCACATTGTCATATAAAACTAATGCTTTACAAGATTATTGCCCTAACAACCTCTTGAATAACAGTAAAATTACACAATTAACTAGCACAGAGCAGTATTACTCTCTCTGTTTTTTTGCCATGGAAAATCATTAAAAAGGGGACTCATTTAAAATATTATTTCCTTATATCATAAAATTACAGCACTTAGAAAACTTCACATTACCAAATCCCATCAAAATGTTCACAGCTACTTTAAGATGTATGACTTCAAAACCAAAAACAAGCCCAATAAATTCTCATAAAAAAATCTTTTATAAGAAAATCTCAGAAAATTATGAATTAATTTACAACAAGGGAAACCATTGAGACTGTATTGATCAGACCATGTGCCTGCTTGATTTAGTAATGCTTCATTAAGATACAGTAATAACAGTACATAGACAACCGGACAGGTCAAATACATCACTAATTATAATGCCACGATTTCATTCATCCTGACTGTTTTGTTTTTTCCCTTCCAAGAAATTCATACCTTTGCAAGAGAGGTGTTGGAACGAATACTGTGCCAAGAGCATTTCAAATATTTGGTGAAAGTATATTATTACCTGAAGCAGAGTTGTAGTACAGTGGGACCCAGAATACAGAACCCCCTTGGGACTAGGGTGAAAAGTTCCGTTTTCTGAGGTGTTTGGTTTTCTGGGTACTGTGTACACTGTCACATTATGATATTTCATCATATCACAGAATGTCAAGTATTAAATTTGCCAAAACTTGAGATCAGCACCTAAAATACTGTAATTAATTCTCTGCCATACTACCTTCAAAATTATAATCAACATCCAATCAAACAGTTTGATAAACCCAAATAATCAGAATTTAGGCAACAACCAACAGGGAAGAAAGACAGGCCACTCTTTGGCACAAATTTACAAATATTCTTTTTCACAAAGTTTAATGCCATTTTTCAACAATCTTTCAGTTATATACAGCGGCCATTTCACCTAACAAGCTATCCAGGACTGTATAATAACTTACCCTTCCATAAGGAGCTGGCAACATAATGTAGGAAAGATATGTTTAGAAAAAAAGAAAAGTTTTGCAACCTACTCATCCTATTTTTTTGTAAATCAATTGTAAACAAAGTCAAACTTAAGTCTCAGATTTCAGTATCTGGAGGTGAACAACACTTAAAATTGGTTTGCAGCTAGGGATCAATAAATAATGATGTTTTATGAGTACCTATAAGGCCATCCATAAAAATTGTTGGTCTGCAATTGCACACCACAAACTCTTAACAGAGGGCAGTTAGGCATTTTTTTTGTTAACTTAATATACTAGCACTGAATTTGAAAAGCTCAAAAAAAAGAATGAAGCATAAATTTTTGTCAAAATCACTGCATATTATTTTCAGTTTGGGATTTGGGATGAGTCGGTTGCAAACTGAAAACCAGCAATTTTTTAAGGATGGCCTAATTAAAGACACTTTGCCAGCAAACAAGAAATTACATCCCAGTTTGTTACCATAATTTATGGGTGTAAGTAATGCTTCTTTGAGAAATGAGAACATTAAAAACCCAAATCACATTTATCAGACTCCATTTTAGTAAGTTAACTGCGCCAGATTCCTCTACAATAGATATGAATATTCTAGCCAAATGAGTATTAAGCCTTACAAAGAAGAAATAATTCAAGAATGATATACATATTTAAAGAAAATTACAAGCCGTGTCATGATAAGAAAACAAGTGAATTATCTAGACAGAACAAGTTTAACAATGTTTTTACATGGCTAATTTCACCTGTTTAACAATATCCCACCAAAAATTACTCAGCAAGGTACTTTGTACATTCCTGTAGTTAACTCTTCAAATCCAAATAATTCTTTTTTAAAACATGCGCAAGTGGACCATAGTTGCCTAAAGTACTGGCAAAGTTTTATATACATTAAACAAACTATTTAAGAGAAGTGCACACAAGATTTTGTCGACAGACAAATACAAAAGGGGCATAACTCCATGAGAATATATCCAAATTTTTTTTAAAAAAATATGTCCAAGTAGACCTAATGCCTAATGCACTGATAAAGTTTTATAAACATTTAACAAGCCGTTTCGGAGAAGCACACACAAGATTTTGTCTATAGACTAATAAAAAAGTGGCATAACTCGGTGAGAATATATTGAATAATTTTTTTTAATATATGCAAGAAGACCTAATGCCTAATGTACTTATATAGCTTCATAAAAATCCAGCAAGCCGATTCAGAGAAGTGCACACAAGATTTTGTCGTTAGGCAAATAAAAAAGGGGCATAACTCCTTAAAAATAAATGTGAATGATTTTTATTTAAAATATGTGTAAGTAGACCTAATGCCTAATGTGTTTATAAAGTTTTATCAAAATCCAACTTCCGTTTCATTTATTTATGTGCATTTATATAAGCTTAAGGATATTTAATATTTTATAATTACTAGTATTTACAGTTTAGAAGCCACTAGACACCATAAAACTAGTCTTTGTTTACATGATGAATTGAGTACCATATATTCCCTATTAAATGCCCCCAGGGGCATTACATTTTTTAAAGAGGGGGCTTTTAATTGAGGACAAAAAATAAAATTTGAAACAAGTTGCCAAATATATATTAATAAATTCAAACCCTTTGAAAATTGTCCAAACGTCAGATTCTTTAAGCTTTTTTATGTAACAATTACACTCTTTACACTGGTCTTATAAGTGGGGTATATACGGCAATGACTGTCTATTTTCTAATTCCTATTGTTCATCTTGGATTAAAATAGCCTGTCATGGTTAGTCACTTTTGTTTTCTCTTGTCAAAATAAGGGGTGGGGGCATTTATTATGGGAGGGGCATTTTTAACGGAACATATCCAGTATATAGTATTAAATGTGAAGTACGTTATACTTGATTGTTGCCATGTCTGTCCATGCATTATGGCCGACATACATAATTATGCTATTATTGTCTATAATATATTGAAGATCTAGATTTTCACTACTGCTTCGGCTTTTTGATGATACTTAATGTCTGTATTATTGGACACTGAACAAACTGTATTAATGCAGAACAGCTTGAACTCTCTGACTTTCTACCACTTGTGATCTCCTCATACATATATAGAGATCATAGGGTTACAATAGTTGTACACCTTATGGAAAAGATCTATCCAGGGACAAACTGAGTTAAGACCTGAACCATGTCTTTGACAGTTTTGTGTCCAATGCTGAAAAACATTGCTCCTGGTGCCTTCATCAAAGTAGTTGAATCATTCAACAACATGCTTGCATCAAAGGACTTTACCACTGCCATTATTTAGCATCAGGAAGTTTGAAAAAATCGTCTGAGTTGGGCAATGGCTCAAAAGAAAATTGGCTGCTCTTACATCAACAATGTAAATTTGAAATCTGGTATTCTGTCTGGTAAATTTTATGCCAGATTAGCAGCAAAAGACAGAAGTTATGTAAAAAATTACAATTTGAACATGCCAAAATCTTTAAAAAGCAGAAGTTAGACAAAAAATGAGGAACAATAACAGTGCACAAATAGAGCTACGAGAAGGAACATCATATCAGTTAGATGTTGCTATGGTCAATGTTTGTGATGTGAAAGAAATCTTGTAAAATTCTTCATGAAGACAGTGGTGTACTGTGATATTCAAACAACATCACTTTACAAATCATGTGATATCATACAGTTAGTAGCTGTTTGTGCAAATGAAAAATTAAATGAGTACATTATGCCATAATAACCAATTTCTGAGGGAGCATCACGCATTACTAGTCTGACTGTCCATAATAATCTCATGTATCTAAAAGGAAAACCAGGGCAAGGTGAAACCAGATGTTACATTTTAGACTCTTTAGATTAGTTGTATTTAAGTGAAAATTGTGTCCGTGATATTTAGTGTTTCTTAATTTTGTAAATGTCCATGTTTATTATAACTTATTATCTATATATTGTAAGGACCACAATGGAAATGATGGGATATTAATTCCCTTTTTTGTATCATCCTTGTTTATGTTACATGTGTAGTATTACAATAACTTTGTTCATAACTAATATTTATCTATATTGTATGCTGTTTTAGTGATACAAATTATGTAACTTACTTCTATCTATGTATTGTATGTGCCATACTACAGGATTAACACAATCAAATAAATATTATATATGTTGTTCTTGTCATGGTTACAACTCCAAGAAAAGTGTATTCTTACAGGTCAAAAATTAACCTTTGCCTCATAATACTGCATTTCCCCACATCTTAAGCAGACGACTTTGAAAACTTCATGGCAAAAGAAGCCATTTTTTTGTAATTAGTAGTGTAAGAGAGAAATAACCCAATTTTCTTATATAAATCGAAATTTTGTATATTGGCTTATTATATATTGCTCTGTTATGAATTTTGGATTGAAATATATTTTTCTATTCTGTTTTAATGTCAATAAAAAATGTTTAGCTCAGTTGCTGATTTATAGTGAATTTTTGCTGTGCAAATTTTCCAACAATATACAGTCAATCTTGCTCATGCTACTACATGTATTAAGCAACCTTTTCCTTCAACGCCCACTTCAAAATCCACCCAATTGTTTTTTCACTATGTTTTTAACGTATTAAGTAACCTTTGCTCAATGAGACCAGCGACCGCTAATTCGTCGGCAAAATGAGACTAATCTTTTCATTAAGGGACCGTGTCAGCCGTCAAATCATTATTTCCAGTAGAATGTAATATGCAAACACAGGTGTCTAAAATTAACCCGAGTCAAACGTGAAAAATATTAACAGTTGCTAATTGACTGTGTAAATGATGTGCAATTGCGTTTCATCCAACCAAATCATCTAAAACAAGGCCAGGCTCCGCCTTTATGCATAAACGCATAAATTAAATTCAATCCCTATTGTAAAGCCATTTGCATTTGAAATGTATTTAGTAATTTCTCGTGCATATATTTTATTAAACATAAAACATCCTTCGTGAAAGTAGCATTACCAGAGAATGTAGTACGAACGAACTGTTAATCCGGTGGTCGTTTCTAAATATAAATCATGCAAAGGGGAGCAAGGGAATATAGTAGTCATGTGACCAAGAAATGTTTCATCAAATACATGTGATACATCATCAACTATGAATTTCAATGAAATTGTGCCTGTTAAACACACAGTTGAAAGACACGTGGAGATGACGTCACAGTTGCCAATATTGTGGTCTGTTAAAACCAAATCGTCATTTTAAGATTACCAGTCAAAATGAGTTGATGTATCAAATATTTTAACATGCATGACGCAATTTGTTTAATTTATTGTTGTATACAAAGCTGGATGGGTATCACATGATAATGTGATCAACGTTCAAAAGTATGACATTAAAAAACACTTGCTCTTAATCAATCTCCAGTTTTTCATTGAATGACTATTTTTACAGTTATCTGTAACATATTTGATACCTATTCACAAATGAAAGGTCCAGGAGAAAAAATAACATAAATATACATAAAGGGAATAAAACAATGCAACTTTTATCTAAATATATGTCATAGATAAATTATCTGGGACTTCAGGTTTTGTATTAAGAGACTGTTTTATTAAGAGACCACTCTTGGTTATTCCCTTGGGAGGTCGCTTAATACAAGATTGACTGTAGTTATACCTTAATGGTTGCCAACATTTTTGTGCACAAAGTGTAATGTAGTCTCACAATGCATAACTCTGTACTTCAGGCAAAGGCAAAAAAGTTGGAGTTTGAATACTATGGACAATGGAGGAGAAGAATGTTGTTGAAAATGGTCTTAGAAAGTGCTTCAAACTAACATTTCCACCAAAAAAGTTTGTATGTGAAGAATTTATGAAACAAAATTCTATTCTTTTTAGACAATCATGAACAATGGTAAAGCAATATGTCTAAACTAGGCTACTTCCCCAAAGAACTCTTCAACAAGAAAAGTAAAAGGACAACTTTGTGTTCTGTATAAGGTGCAGGTGGTAGCTGACTGAAACCATTACATCCATGCATGTAGCTTCTATTAGGCAGTACTAGGCAATTGCCTAGATTAGATTTCAAAAAATGATCAAAAATTGATATCTTTGACCATTTATACAACTAAAACTATAATTTTTTTTCACTTCTAATTGTCATAAAATACCCCCAAAATATCTTTCAGTCATTTATCATATTTCAATTTGTAGTAACACAGAGATTGATCATACATCATATGTCTACAGATGCTGACAATTCTGGTAAAATGAGTGCTGATATTGACAATTCTGGTAATATGAAGCTGATATTGATAATTCTGGTAAAATGAGGGTAGATGATGATAATTCTGGAAAAATGAATGTAGATGGAGAAAATTCTGTTAAAATGAGCGCAGGTGATGATAATTCTGGTTGAAATGACAGCAGATGGTGACACCTCTGGTAAAAATGAGAGCACATGATAACAATTCAGGTAAAATGAGTGTTAGAGCTGATGGTGACAATTCTAGTACTATGAGTGTAGATGATGACAATTCTGGTAAAATGAGGACAGATGGAGACAATTCTGGTAAAATGAGGGCAGATGGTGACGATTCTGGCGAAATGAGTGCACATGATGACAATTCTGGTGTTATGAGTGATGATAATGACATTTCTGGTGATAAGAGAGTTGATGATGATAATTCAAATAATAGAAGTGATGATGATGACAATTCTGATAGTATGAATGCTACTTCTGATGATGATAATATTCCACTGATGCAGCTTTCAAAAAAGACGAAAAAAGACAAATGATAACATTCAAACTAACACTGTTGAAGGCAGTGATATGGAAAATGGTATTAAAAGGGGAAGGGGACGCAACAGTGTGAAAATGATTCAAAATTGGAAGAAAATGTAATGAAACAACAAAGGATTATGGGCCAAAGGTATGAAACAAAAGTTGGGTACATGAGAGCTAAATGGATGATGAAAAATAGATGTGGCCAAAGCTGTAGATTCAAGTGCCATGACAAGTTTTCTGGTGAAGAGAGGCAAAAAAATGGCTTTCGGCAGCTTGGAGAGGACTTTATTCTAAAGTATGCTGTATGTAAAATTAATGTAACAGTATCTAATTCCAGACATACAAACAGTGTAAATTGGTTTCTTCCAAGGAAAATAGAACCTGCAAGACATTTTTCATTGAAACTTAGCAATATCATCGAGATTTGTATCTACAGCACATCAAAAGCAGACATATATGGGAGTGTGTGTGCAGAAGACAATAGAAGACATCATTATAATAGACCAAATGAAACATCATCTGAAGAGCTTGTTAATCAGGTTCATGCAAATATTGAATCATTTAAGCCAGTTGATAGCCTTATTGTCTGAAAGACACTGCCAAACAGTATTTGCCATCAGACTTAATGTTGCTAGGATGTTTCATATGTGCACGGAATACTGCCAATCAAAGCCTTTACCTTCCTTAGAAATAGCAATTTACAGAAGAATATTAATTTATAATATAATCTTAAGTTTTCATACCCCTGAAAGATCAATGCAACTTATGGACCTCATACAATAATGCTACCTTTGGTGAAAAGGAACAAATGGAGAATGAGAACAGGGGTGTACAAATGTTTTCATGTAGCCAGTAAGTTAATAAAAGTAAAAGGGGGGGGGGTCTGAGGGTTCCTCACAGTAGTGGGCAAAGGGGTAATGGGAGAAAAAGTAACCAGCGATAGTGTTCAAATAACCGGTTGATTTTTCTGGCTTCTGGCTCATTTTTATGAGTATGAAAACTATATAAGAAATAAAAATCTTGTAAAATTAAATTAAATTCTAAAGAAGAAGCTACCCTCATGGAGGTAAGGTCTGTGCTGCTATAATCTGGAGCAATTATTTCTCTCTCCTCACAGCTTCGAATCAAGTATATATTACAAAAGATTAAGCATCTTCAATTTCACAGTATATGATCTAAGCACAAAGAATGGTTATTGTTATACTTGGAATGAAACTGATGCTTAGTGTGGAGGCTCAGAAATTGCATCTTGTTTGCAGACCTCCATTGTTTAAAGACTAAGGCTGAAATAAACAATGGTTTAGTGATAACTGCCAGGGACAGAATAAAAATAGGCAATATCTAACTATGTTTTGGTATTGCATTCACCATTTAATCTGAACAGTATAACCCACCATTGAAAAATGATTCAATTCATCAGTTGACCATACAAGCAGAAATTAAATAATTTTCCCAACATCCCAGTGGGCTGCTACTGTAAGGACTGCAAGCCAAAATAAGTCTTACAATGTGATGGAAATGTCCTTAGTAGATTTTTATATTTCAAAATTATATAAGAAAATATTGAAAGCTTTGAATATAACACTGAAGAATACCGGGGAGGGGGGAATCATAGTTTTTACTTATCTGCAGATTCATGTCATATAGTAATGTATCAAACTGATCATGATGGACCTTTTATGAAGACTGACTTTCACAAAAATCTAGGAACAAAATGAATCTTACAACAATCAAATTGGTACAATTAAGATAAGATACAATTCTAGACTTGCAGGAAAAATATTCAGATTCAACATGTTTTTACCCTTTCTAATCACACAAGTAAACTTTAAAATATAAGAAAAAAAAGGACTTTAAGTTCACCTTTCTGTTGGGACTTTTTTGTGGTAAAAGTAGTATGAGAGTTTATGTATGTTTGCTAAGTTACTAATTCTTCTTTTTACAGTTATTTGTACAGGTCATGTTCGATGTTTTTATGTGAAATTTTAATGTAACTTTAATTCATGCTTTATACCAAAAATTCATTCTTAATGCGTAAATAGGTTCAATATTGAATTTTTTGAACTCATCGAATAAATATCTAGTATATGAGCCTCTGGCCAGTGTTGCATTCAGCAACTGATTTTGTCTTCCAGAAGGGTGACCTTTATTCACATGTTTGACTGTATGCATAATTAAAAGGATGTGTATAAAAAATATCACATTTTATTGCATAGCCTGATGTCCTTTGTATAATTAATAATTGTTTCAGGCCTGACACTTTCAAAAATCAAGATGGATTTGAGTAATTCAGATATTTCAGGTACCCACTGCAGTCCTATTAAACCCCATGTAGATTTACAGCAAATCATCCCGAAGTGGGTACCATACAGGAGACTGTTTTGTCCTCAATTTTTTGTGTGTTCCTGTTTTGGTCGGTTTCAGGCTGTGAGACTTGATATGTTGGGGAAAATAGGATGTTTTGTTATTACTATTATTATGTGCATAGATTGTAGTTATTAAGTTAACACAGTCAAACAATGATTTATTTATATTTCCATTCCCATATCGTCTATATGACTGTAGTGTCACAAGAATGATATAACTGTTATAGGATTGTACAGAGATAGGTATCTTTTGTACCTTTAGGCCATATCAAATGGATACTTGTTTAGCGTCCTCAACAGTTTTTATTTGACAGCTTGATTAAAAAGAAAATCACTCACTGTTTTCTTCATAACCTTTGAGCAGACATATATCAGGGAAAGGAAACATGTATAACATTTTGAGTAAGTTGCAATTCACATGTTTATGTAATGCATGTCATGATGGGGGTCACAATGTACTAATGTCTTGCAAGTTTCTCAATATAAGCTTTTAATTTCTATCATTCACAAATCATTCGCTGGAGAATATCAACTGCCTTTACTACAACTTCACACCAGCTCTTAGCCCATACTTCTTGCTTTGTTTGTTAAAAGATTTCAGCGATAAAGAAGCTGACCGTCATAAAGTATGCTGAAGCACACAGTAATTGGGCTGCTGGATGAGAGTATAATGTATCTGAGACTTGAGTAAGAAGATGGTTGTGTTGAGGATTGTCTCCAACAATGGCCATCAAAGAAAATGGCCACTCGTGGTACAAAACCACAATATCACGAGGTCGAGAAGATGTTCGACTGAGTCACAGATCATCCCTGGCAGGGCACAGTGGTTTCCTCAGTCGAAATAAAGACTCACAGTCACCATGATGGCTAAAGAAATGAGCCAGCCAGGCTTTAAAGGGACTGTTGACTGGTCAAATAGGTTCATGAAGAGACACAACCTGTCCATAAGAAGTACAGTAGATTTGAATAGGAAGATATTTACCGCAGTAAACACAACTGGAAATGAAAAGAACCATTTCACTGTCATGCTGTTTTGTACAGCTGATGGGAAAAGCTACTACCCTACATCATCTTCATGCAGTTGTTAATACACGGCATGAGATCAACGAGAGCATGCATTCATGAAATGCTGTATACCTATAACCTTGACAGTCTCCATTACCACTACAAATGACAAGGAGCTTGAAGATTTCTACACTCCAAATCCAGCTAGTGATACAAATCAATACATGGCTGATTTGTTTGAAGCCAGTGGCAAGGAGAGAGAGTCTGAGGGCTTTGAATCTTGAGAAGTGTGAGTCATTACAATGATGATGTCTTATAACAGCCCTTTTCAGAGCAAACAATGCCTTTCAGGGTTACCATATCATTCAACAAGTTTACTTCAAGTTTGTTTTAAAAAATCTAGAAACATAGTTGTAAATAAAGTTCATGCATGTTTACGAATGAATAAAATGTTGATGATTCTCTCATTGGATGCTTTAAGTAAACTTTTGCAATTTTATTTTTGAAGGACTGAAAATAGTTGTATGAAGGTATATATTGCATTATATCTTGTATGTATGGCACTTAATAAATCAATGTCCGTTTGGATTTTGAACCTGGATTTCATGAAATTTGGGTGCATCTCATACATATTTTTCTTCAGAATTTTTTTCAAAAAAACAGGGGCGCATCTTATACACCTCAATGTGTTTTAGAGAGTCAAAGTTACAGTGCATTGTGTTCTCACTTGTTTAATAATCTTTCTTTTATTACTAATTTTATATCATTTCATGGATACACTTATATCAGCTAGAAAGTTTAGCAGAGCTATGTGAGTAATCACATAATTATATCCATGTACATGTATTCAACACAGCAGAGGGGATACTTCACGAGCTTATGCCCATGTTTGATAAAACCATCAAAACAATGTAGAATGCATATCCAATGTTCTAACCAGCTACTTGATGAGCTCTCCAAAACCGACATAATATTGTGTCAGCTATATCAATCTCAAAGTCAACTAACATATAAAGCATTTATTGTTAATTCATGTTACCATATCTTATTGTGCATGACTTTGTGGCCATTTAAGGTTTAATTGTTGTAAGTGAAGTTAATACCTAACTTGAAGATTGTCTTTCTCAATTTGTCTTTCAAGTTTAAATCTGTTCACATATGAGATGTTCTTTATGATATTTTTTCTCTGGGGATTAACATGGTACCAACAGCAAGCTCATTTAGCTTAAATTGCGGAGGAAGATCCCAGGCACAAACCTGAGTAGAACCACAGACCTTCAGTCAGCTAACTGGACAGCTTCCTCACATGTGAAATTTTGTCTTGTGTGAGATTCAAACTCACAGTGAAGGGTGAAAATTAGCCAGAGATAATAACCACATGACTGTGGAGGCTCCCTGATTTTAATGACCAATGTTATCAATAATACAGTAGAACATGGTTATAGTGAATTCCTGGTGACCAAAATAATGACTTCATTACATCTCACAAAATAGTAATAAACTGAAGAAGGGCATTTTCTGTTGAAAATTAAATACTTCACTGTATCCAGTTCTTCACATCTTAGTTCACCATAACTGTGTTTAATTGTAAATTAATTTCAAATCATAAACCTCAATTAGTGTGATAGAAATTAGTTTCCTGAGTAAATTGCGCCCATTTGGACAATTATGCATTTGCTTAAAGTTTGTACCAGCAAATTACTTAAAAACTTCAAGCAGAGGCTCCCCTCAATTTGTGGTTAATTGATATATGTGGATCTTAGCCTGTGATACTGAGTAAACCTTGTATCTACAGAAGTCCTCAAAGTACTGGTTGAAAGCTCTATTCGTGTCAGAAAGAGAAGTTCTTCTTCTTAAGATGGGCCCCAATAAGTGTTACTAAGGCTCGAAACAAGAGGGCCAAGATGGCCCTTTTTCTCTCACCTGAGTAAAGATGACCTATGTTCAAACCTAACCATGATATCATTAATACAAACATTCTGACAAAATTTGAGGATGATCCAATCAAAACTGTTGCCACAAGAGGGTTCACAAGGTATTCCAGTGATTTGACCTGGTGACCTAGTTTTTGACCCCAGAAGACCCATGCTCGAACCTAACCAAGATATCATTAAGACAACCTTCTTGACAAGGTTTGGTGAACCTGCAATCAAACCTGTGACCCATAGTGTTAACAAGGTTTTTCTAGGATTTGACCTGGTGACCTAGTTTTTGACCCCAGATGACCATGTTCCAACGTAACCAAGATATCATAAAGACAATCATTTTCACTGAAGATCGAATTAGATCTGTGACCCCTCGAGTGTAAACAAGGTTTTTCTAGGATTTGACCAGATGACCTACTTTTTAATCCCAGGTGACAAATGTTCATGCATAACCAAGATATCATTAGGACAAGAATTTTGACAAGGTTTAGTGAAGATTCAATCAAAACTGTGACCCATAGAGAGTTAACAAGGTTTTTCTATGATTTGACCAGGTGACCTAACTATTGAACCCAGATGACTCATGTTCAAACTTACTCAAGATATCATTAAAACAATCATTTTGATAATGTTTGGTGAAGATCCAATCAAAGCTGCGACCCCTAGAGTGTTAACAAGGTTTCCCAATGATTTGACCAAATGACCTGGTTTTGTCCCCAGATGACACATGTTCAATTTTGTTCAAGATATTATTACAAGAAACGTTCTGACGAAGTTTGATGAAGATTCAATCAAACTTGCAACCTCTAAAGCATTAACAAGGTTTTCTGGTGTGTTGACCTAGTGACCTAATTTTTGGCGAGAGATAACCCATATTCAAGCAATTTTATAAGATTATTAATACAAACATTCTGACAAAGTTTCATGAAGATCCAATTAAATCTGTGATTTTTAGAGTGTTAACAAAATTTCCATTTCATTTGAGCTGGTGGCCTAGTTTTTAACCCCACATAAACCATGTTCAAAATTGTCCAAGATATCATTGAGAGGAACATTCTGACCTAATCTGATGAAGGTTCGCTCAAAAGTGTGGCCACTAGAGCATTAACAACCCCCTGGTGTGGAAGACAGACAACGGAGGCCTGACGCTGGAGTAGACTGATGACTATAGCTCACCGAGCACTACATGCTCAGGTGAGCTAAAAAGGGAATGATTTTCATTGTTTGAATGGCTTCCTCAGACACCAGACATCAATTCAATTGAAAATTGAGGATTCTGAAGAAGAAACTCAGAAACAAATGTCAGTTAAAACCTGTTGGGGAACAAAATGTCTTGTTATAACCTGTCGGGATTTAGTTCTTCCATGAATCATGTGAAAGGCTTGTTAAAAGCATGCCATGGAGAATGCGAGCAATAATTGATGCCAGAGGAGACAACACAAAGTGCGGATACAGACTGAGGAGTTTTATTACATTTCTAAAATGGTCACGATGTTCAATGTCATGGTGGTTTCTTATTGTTGACATGGAATATTTAATGAACTGAATGTTTTAGCATTTACTCGTGTTTGCACGACTACCGGGATAGTACTAAGATAATCATTCTGAACATATTTTATCTGTTCAGTGTTTATCTCAGCATTTTGGGAACATGACCAGACCAGATGAATTGGGAATTTTTGTGACATTTTTTGACAAAATTGAGAAAAAGTCACACTGTATAAAGATAAATTACACTAAAACTAAAAAAAAACGAGAGGGCCAAAATGGCCCTTTTTTGCTCACCTGAGTAAAGATTGCACCATCTATGGTTTTCTTGAAATTTGACCTGATGAACTAGTTTTCAATCAGAGTTGACCCATGTTTAAACCTGTTCAAGATATCATTAATACAAACTTTCTGACAAAGTTTGGGGAAGATCCAATCAAAACTGTGACTTCTAGAGTGTTAACAGAGTTTTCAGGAGATTTGACCCATTGACATAGTGTGTGACAGATGATCTGCATTTGAACATGTCCAAAACATCATCAAATCAAACATTTTGACACAGTTTAACAAAGATCCAACCAAACATGCGACCTCTAGAATGTTAACAAGGTTTTCCAGTAATTTGACCAGGTGACCTAGCTTCTGATCCACATTACCCATGTTAAAAATGGTCCAAGATATTATAACTAGCATTTTGATAAGGTTTAGTGAGGATTAAATCAAAACTGTGACCTCTAGAAGGTTAACAAGGTGTTTCAATGATTTAAACTGGTGACCTAATTTTTGGCCCAGACGACCCATGTTCAACCTTGTCCAAGATATTATTAAGACAAACATTCTGACATGGTTTGATGGAGATTAAATGAAAACTGTGGCCTCTAGAGGTTAACAAGGCTTCCCAATGATTTGATCTGGTGACCTAGATTTTGACCCCAGAAGACCTATTTTCAAAGTTGTCCAAGATATTCATAAAGCAAACATCCCGATAAAGTTTAATGAAGATTCAATAAAAATTGTGACATCTTGAGTGTTAACAAGGTTTTGTGGTGTGATGACCTAGTGACCTAGTTTTTGACTGGAGATGACCCATATTCACACAACTTGACAAGATCATGATTACAAACATTCTGACAAAATTTCATGAAGATTCAATCAAAACTGTGACCTGGAGAGCATTAACAAAATTTTCATTTGATTTGACCTGGTGACTAGTTTTTGAAACCAGATGACCCATGATCCAAAATACCACTGAGAGGAACATTCTGACCAAGTCACTCCAAATTGTGACCTCTAGAGTGTTAACAACCCCTAGATGTCGACGTGACAAGAGCAGACAAACTGATCACTATAGCTCACTGAGCACTACATACTCAGATGAGATAACAACAAATGTTATGTTCATTTTTGTTTTTAGATATTGATAACATTGTTATTTGAATGATTTAGAAATTTAAACATTTGAACTGCCGTCAATTTTTTTTCTTCATTTTTTTTCTCATTTGAACTGACAATTTTTGCCAAGCAATTGGGAAAGAAACATACTTTTTGCCATTGGGAACATGACCAAATATAGCTGAATATATTTTAAAGCTGCAGGACATTTTTTCATGCAATATTTTTTCTTACCGCAGGCCGTGAACTGACTTTGTGTTAATATAGGAAACAAGAGGGCCACAATGGCCCTGCATCGCTCACTAGAATAAATGTAAATTAACAAAAAAGGCAATAAAGGTACACTTGTAGGCACATAATAATAATAAACTTGATACAGGACCATCAAAAGATACTACAAAGGAATATTCCTGATGACTTAAGGATGCCAAAGACCAAATTTGGTGATGATCCAACCACTGGTTCATGAAAAGAAGCCATTTTAAGGTATTTCTATTTTCAGCTCTAGCAGCCCCTAAAAGGGGCCAACCATTTTTATTTGAGCATACCTGATAGATGACCATGTAAAAATGTTACAAATTAAGTTTGATAATAATCCATCCATAGAATCATGAGCAAAAGACATTTTAATGTATTTCTATTTTTAGCTCTAGCGGCCCCTAACAGGGACTGACCAAATGTTTTTTTGCAAACTTGACAGAGGACCATCTAAAGATGCTACAAACAAAGTTAATGGATGATCTATCCATTGGTTCATAAGAGGAAGACATTAAAAGGTATTTCTATTTTTAGCTCTAGCAGCCCCTAATAGGGGCCAACAAGTTTCATTTCAGCAAATCTGGTAGAACACTATCTAAGGATGCAAATAGCCAAGTTATTTAATAATCAATTCATACAATCATGAGACAAATTCATTTTAAGGCATTTCTATTTTTAGCTCTAGTGACCCCTAAAAGGGGGTAAAGTGGTATAATATGAACAGATTACAGTTAGAATGTCAAAAGGCTTCTACACAGCAAATCTGAAGTAAATCTGACGGGTAGTTTCTGAGAAGACCATTGCTGACGCCAGGCAATGGATGACAGACACCGGAGCATCCACCCATCCTATCAGCTCACCATAAACCTTCGGTTCTGGTGAGCTAAAAATATAGGATTAGGTTATTTTTTTTAAATATAGGAAATTTAAGATAAAAAACAAACAGTATCAAGAGGTTTGTTGGAGACCATTAACAGTAATTTTCATCAGGTTTGCACTTTCTTCCACTAAATTATAAAAAGAAATCAACAACCACAGAAACTAAATTTTTTTTAAAGAAAACATGCTGGAATGTGTACACAATCTGCATGGTAACATCAAATTTACAGTAACAAAACTGTAACAATTGAACTACATCATGGTCATGGGGATTTATTTAAGCACAGTAATGTACATCACTTCACTGATCAGGCTAAACCTTAGCATAATATTTGCAATATTAGATATATTTTGTTTAACAATGTACAGTCAAACCTGTGAACAAAGGCCACCTTTAGGAAAGACAAACTGTGGCCTTCATTGACATATGACCAATATTTGGAGGTCAGTTTGTTCTAAATAATCAGTGATGGTTTTTCAAAAAATAGCATTTATCAAGAGGGTGGTCTTTATTTGGAGGTGGCTGCAAACACAGGTTTGACTGTATATGTGCCATTTTAGAAAAAAAATTAAATGGTTCTTCATAACTAGTTGCTTAATAACTTAACATTATAACAATATCAATTTAGGGACACAAAATATGATTATCCAAAAAATTGTTATGTGTGACTTAAAAAATTACATTTCAACATATTTCAAAATAACGAAACAATAAAAAACAATAGGAACTTCAAAACTTCAAGAAAATTCAAACATTTAAGACTTGCATTTTAAGCATTTCTTTTGCTTTCAAAGATTTTTTTAATCAGTAATGTACATTACAAACAACATGCAAAATGACAAAAGATTTATATTCTTATCTGCCTGTTTTAATGATTGTTGGGCAATGGAAATTATATGATATATACAACATAACTACTTTGAGAAATTGAAACAGGCCAATTAGTACTTTAATATTTAGAACTGAAATTACAACAACTGATGGCTGGCAAAAAACTAACCAGACCTTTTCCAAGACATTGCTCAGGATGATGAACATCCTTCCAAATTTATTGGTTTTAAGAGGCCTTTTTATGACTAGAAGTCACCAAATGGAAACATGTCGAGCCCCCTAAGATACTAATTATTGTCCTGAAAAGGTTGTCCATAGCTTTTTCAGGGACCGACCTTGACATTTTGAACAGGTCCACCAAGGGTCATAGGAAAAACAGGGATGTGTTAAATGCCTGACATAAACGAAAGAGTGACCTTAACCTTTGAAATATGGACATGGGTCTTGTGCATGATACACCGTCTCATCATGGTGAACAAGTCATCTTAAAATTCATTGATGCATAGGGAAGTTATAGTCCCAGAAAAAACATGCAATTTTTTGTCCTTTAAATCCTATGTGTGACCTTGACCTTTGAGATATGGACCTGGGTCTTGCACATAACTGTCTCATTATGGTGAACAATTGTGTCAAGTTATTTTGAAATCCATTGGTGCTTGAAGAAGTTATGGTCCAGATATACTAAAACTGCCAATTTTTGGCCCTTTAAACCCCAAGTGTAACCTTGACATTAAAGATATGGACCTGGGTCTTGTGTATGACACACCATCTCATCAAGGAGAACAACAGTACCATGTTGTTTTAAAACCCATCAATGCTGAAAGAAGTTGCAGTCCTGACAAGGCAAAATATGCCAATTTTTGCCCTTTAAACTTCAAGTGTGACCTTGACCTCTAAAATATTATCAAGCATCTGTGCATCACACACTGTCTCATCATTTTAAATTTATTGATGCATAGGGAAGCTATGGTCCGGAAAAATTCGGATTGACTATCACACAGACGTACGCACAGACGAACATATACGGAACTGCCCTTTTGACAATCATGTTGTGGTCATTGCAAGCGGGCTCGACAAAAATATAGGAATTTTTTAAAAAATATAGGAAAATATAGGAAATATAAGAGGTTTTGAAATATAAAGGAAAACACTCAAAAGTATAGGAAAGTGTGGAAATATAGGAATCAGTTGATAGCCTGTTGTTACTGGCATGACTCTATAAAATACCTAACTAATAAAATTGTACCTTATTTCATAAAAGAACAATAAAATATACAAAATCCATGAATGAAAGAATCAACAATTTCAGCACTATTCCCTATGTAGGATTTGTTCTCAGGAGAACTTTAGCATAAGGAATACCTATTCCTTTACTGAAAAAAGAAAACAATTGAAATAAAACATTCTTTCTTGCATGTTAGTAGAATACTTATAGACTTCGGTAAAAATAATTTTAATGCTATAAATTTGTAGAAATTGCATGGCAGATTAATTTTCAAAATGCTGCTCAAGACAGCAAAACAGACAAAGGGGATTATTGTATGTAGCCAAGAGAAAGACTGGATGGACGAGGCTCTTGTATTTGACTACGTCAAGTAAGTGTGGGCGAGAAGGCCTGGCAGGATGACAAAAGTCTTAACCAGTCTTGGATGCATTCTGTGCTCATCAGACACGGTTGTGAAGATGATGTTAACGGAGAATTGCAAGACAACACTGCTATCAACCAGGTGGAATGACCTCGGGTTTACAACCCCTAGATGTGTCGATCCATGAGCCGATGACGGCTATCCTTCAATGGAAATAGACCAAGCAGCATGCAGCCAGCCAACATACATACAAGTCCATTGGCAGAATTCGAAATCCTGAGTTCCACGAGATTTGTAAATGGATGCCTGTCGATGCCTGTGATGAAATGGACATCATTGATAAAGCCTTCAAGAAATGTTGTGCAGTAAAACCTCATTATCTCAGGGAGTCATTGGAATACACTAACTAAATGCTCGAGTTAAACGCAGTGCTTGTAATAAGTTTTGTTTGATGTACCAGAACTAGCTATTTACGTAATATTATGAAATGCTTAAGTAAATTGAAGGCAGACAAAAGCTGTTTGTTGATTGATTAAATAGTTTTGTCTATTCATCAATTTATTTGTGCACAATACCTGAAAATCGTGTTGCCTCCATGCAGTGAAACGATTGTTGGCACATAAATATCATTGTATTCAGTGCGAGCTTGATACAACATGACTAAACTCAAAGATAATCAAAGTAATTAACACTAACAGTTAAGTCATGGGATAAAGATGCTTGTGATAAGCATGGAAAATTACATACATCTAAGAACAAAAATTGAACTTTAAAGACTCCTTGAGATAAGTTGGTTGTTTGTGATAGTGACACTCAAAATAATAATTTAATGTATCTAACAACCCTGATGGTGAGGAATTCTAATACCACCTGGGATCTGATGTTCCACATGAGAACAATGATGATGATGATGATGATGATGATGATGATGAAAAAGACTGTACAAGTGATGCATATTACACTGGTATAGGGCTGTCATGATATACATACCTCGAAATACTAACCTCACGATACATTTCATATTGCGATACAGAACCAGGGAATTATTGAAGTTGACACCTTAGATTAAAATGAAGCGAGAGGCTTTACTACCTGCAGCCAGTCCATATTTTTGGCAGTACTTTTTATATTGTAAATGAAACCAGAACATGTGCAGTGAATGGTTATGTATAGCTATATACAATAAATTCATACCAGTTACAGTTGCATAGTAAATGAATATTCACATAAACACTATAAATAGATCTAATAACAACTTGAAAACGATTTCAAGCATAAGTTTAAAAGTATACAATTATCGCTATATTTAGCACAGAGTTGAGTACCGGATAAAGTCCGTAAAAATTATGGACCAAACCCGTACAGTACATTTGAAACTTTGTTACAGTAGATCAAACCGCAAGGTGGCGTTCTGCGTCTCAACATAACGGACAATGAATTTGATAAGTTTGATGCATAAGATGACAATGGAGAATTTGAAGATCTTGACAAAGGAGACCATCCACTTCCTAATATATGTAGAAAATAGACAGTCCCTTTAAGGACTTCACCTTGTTTTCCAATCCGAAGCATAATTATGTATACACAATTTTGCATGTGTTCTTTGTATTGCTCATTGCTTAAAATAAAGTTTAAATCAAGGACTTCACACATTTGGAAAAAATACCAGAATTTCAAATTGTGACAAACACAAAAAACTAACAGTCTAAATTCCTTTTATTTGATTTATTTTCAGTACCGTTGTTCTAACAATTTAGTTGCCTTACACCTAAAGTTACATAAATATCACATTTTTGTAATATTTATGAAGCACACAAATTTTTTTACCTGTGTCACATAGGTGTTTATGGTAATAAAAAAAAATATTTTTGATAAATCAAGACCAACAATAAAAAACAACTTTCATAAAAAATCATTGCAAAACAATTAAATTTAGGACCAAAATTGAAAAAAAAAACAGACACCTTAGAATAAAAAAAATACTCATATGCCCAGACAAAACTAGAGCTATCACTGAACTGTGATTAAATACCCCTGCACATTTTAGTGGACAAAGTGCAAGAGAGCATTTCTACAGCACATGCAAATAGTTGACTAGAATATTTGTGTATTGGAATATTCAGGCAATGGTATAAATTTTTAAAGACAGTAGTTAAAACCAATTAAAAACAGTACACAATTTTAATTTTGGATATAATACAGTATTTAACCACAATGTATACAGAAAATTTGAAGAAATTTGCACAAGATATGTAAGAGAGAAATATTCACCATAAGATTCTACATCATTTGAGGACAGACCATGTGACCAACCAACCAACAAACAACAACCGGGGCAATTCAAGAATACCACTAAAACTTCATTGTGGGGTATAATAAAAACTCCATTATTAGCATGAAATAATTACCTACAATTTATTGTTTAATCATACACTATATTACAAAAGTTTATTTTTTACAAGATATTTTCAAGAAATTAGAGATTGCTAGAAAAGAAAGGATGTGAGAAGGAAATTGCCTGAGCCAGATCTGTCAGTAACCACATTTCGTGGTGTGCTGCAAGTAGCAACTGTGATGGAGGCTTGGTGCAACAGAAATGGCAGTCAGTACAGAACCATGTAGATGTCCATGAAGGTCATGGTGACCATTTTCTATGATGTGAACACAGAGGTATTGAACTACAACAGTGGATGAAAGAAGGTACCAGACCATGTTCAAATTACTGTTACCATTATCAACCAAACAAGCCAAAACTGAAAAGGGAGACAACACTGGAAAGATCTGGATTCCTTATGACAAGTTCAGTGAGTATTTGCATGCAACTCAAGTGCCTCTCCATACTGAGTTTAAATGCACAGGGTGCTGATACCAAGCTTTTCTGACTGAGAGGTCAGATGACAAGGTAGATAGAATGAGTAACCAAGCAAGCTCAGAGGACGCAAGATAACATGAAAATATACAGGAAAAGAAAGCAAGGGTTCACACACAATGTGAAAGTTTATACGCTAATTATTAATTCAATTCCAAAAAACATACAATAATGTTTTAGGATGATATAATTAACTGAAATATAACAACAAACTTGCAAATGTAATATCAAAGATACATACTTATTTAAAATATTGCACTTTAATTATGAATTTACTGTCTGAAGGACAAGGTAAACTGAGTGACTGCACAAGTTGTGCGTAAAACAGCCCATGGTTACAGGTTAGATGTCATCAGTTTAGAACAGGATGGTGCTGTGCATATAAAAAATAAAATTCTGGGAACATTTGATGTTTATATAGATTTATTAAGATTGTCTTATTACTAATTGTTCCTTTTAAAGGTTTAATTGTTTATACATTTTTATTGCTACTATTTATTTATTACATTAATTTATTTGTTCATTTTATTGTATTAATTATTTATTTTATCCTGTTTTATTTCTTCATTCATCTTATTGTATTTTATTTATTCATTCATTTAATTATTTTATTATTTATTTATTTATATTATCTTATTATTTATTTATATTATCTATTAGTTTATCTTATTTATTCTATTCATCACATATTTATCTTATTATTTATTACTTATTTATTTATATTATCTTATTTATTTTATTATTATTTATTTATTTACTGTTATCTTTATCTTCGGGTGTATTTAACTACTTATAACAAATGGATACCAAAACATATCCAAGATAAGCAAGGTGTTGAATATAAACTTCTAAAGGACAGATGGGATACAAAAACCCAGATTCCCAACCAGGGAGGAAAGAGAGGAGAAAAGAAATAAGACTTTGTTAGGAGAAGGCAACAGTTGGATACTTCATTACTGGAACTATTTTCCACATTTTGAGGAACTACATTACACTGTCATATACATACTATACATTCATACTCTTTAGTATGTGACACTGGTTGACAGAACGACTATTACAATTCATTGACAATTACACATTATATATGTAAAACAGTACCCAAAGATACACACACATAAGTCATTATTTTGGAAAATCAACATATCTAACATCAACATAAGTAATTTGGAACAATTAAGGTTTAATAAGCACATGTTAGATATTGAAATTGTTGAATACACAAACCTTATGATACAATATATCCTTCATTCAGATTCAAAATGGAAGGAAATCACTTAGTTTGTTCTACATTATACATAAATTCACTCAGACTTTATAACAGAAGGATTAGTGTCAGAACTCAATCTGTTCGAATTAACCAGTACACAAACAAGCATCATGGATGAGTACTACAAAGAAGTGCCATTTCTATCTCATGGAGTAATGGTCTGTTTGAAATTTTCAACAGTTAGAATTCTATGGACTAATAGGAACCAAAAAACTAAGTGGTACATCATACTAGTGTTAAGATTTGTATGATAAAATTGAAAGTTAAATAAAATCATTTTAAAAAGCAATACGTTTCTAAAAATGATAAAAAGTTAAAAGAGTATTAAAACAAAAAATACAAAAAAGATCACTATGGACAGAATGTCACTGTATACAATGGGTCACTTTAACAGTCTAGACTGCAGTTAATCCAGTTATTATTAAAAATGTCAGAAGGTCAATGCATTTTTCTTACAGACACCTGACCAATATGAAATGCTGTCAAACAACATGTGCCCACTTCTGAACAAAACAAACATGTTTCATCAACAAACATGTGACTAAATATGCACATGTTGATTAAATCTTTATTTTTCTCCATGGATGGCTTTCTCCCAATACACTGAAAATAATCATTTGTTGCACATCATAGCTTAAATATATACTCCAACATTGGGCTCTGAACATTGCCAGTACCCAAATACCTGGATTTATCATTAAGCCTAGTGCTTTCATGATAATGTATTGTGATCAATGTATATCAGATGACTATTACAGGTAAATAGTAATAGAATACATGCCATTTAGTGTTAAAAATGGCTTGTTAATTGTACATTAACTATATTTCTGTTTTGTGAAATTTATGATATTTCACATTCTTTTGCACAAGTTTTGCAACTTTGTGCTCTTTGTTTCATTCTGTATTAATCACATGGTTTAGTGGTTCTTTTCAGACATTGGTAACAGGTGTCTGGATGATTTTAGTCTGTACTGTACATATATAATCAGAAGGTAAGCAGCACTTCTTTTTTGCATGTACTACCCTAGTGCTTAATAAGGTACTGAGTCTTTTAAGTAAGTTTTTTATAAAGACACTGTCCTGCCATTACAAATTCAAAGTAATTATGTTGAGATTTGTTTCAGTTCTTTATACTAAATGAATGTCTATAATAAAAAATTAATCACTGAGAGACACCCCATATATATCTGTAAATTGTTTTTGTTATGGCCAAAAATTTAAATAAATTTGCTAGTCCCTCTGCAGGGTCATATATCTAAAAAGTAAAATAGGTTAAAAAAATATACAAACAAAAAACTAGTTAAAATCTTCAGTGACAGAAATGACTGCTTTACTTCCACATTCAAATCTAGGCTTCCTGAAAGTTGCTGAACTGTCAGACTTGTCAAGCATATTTCGAACAGGTCCAATAACTTTTTAGTGAGTACCTGATCAGATGTCTGGCAGTCGGACGCAATTTACAGCATTTATAACTTATTTATAATATATATTCAGTTCATTTGGTCAGACAGAAATTCTATCTTTGCCTCACCAAATGTCTGGCAAGTATTCGGGCAGTTTCAGGAAGCCTGCAAATCCATATGCCTCCTGTATTTCAATGTTCATTTCCAAATATACATATGTGTGTGTCCCCTGGGTACAAAACAGACAAAAAAACATCTTTTTTGAACACAAAATGCTGATAAACGTTCAATTGTCAACTTGCTCATGAGAGACTGTATTTTGAATAGCAGTAAATCAATTTTCAGAAAATTTCCTCAGTCAACCATCTTGCCAACCATATGACATTCAAGTAACGAGCCTTCTGATAGGTTGTTATCAATGCAGTCGAGCTTGCCTTATATGACCTTCCAAATTTGGTCATATAAGACAGGGAGTCATATAAGACAAGCCCTGGTGTTACCTCAACTTTATTTGGTGTGTATTGTGCATCCATTTCTTGTATGTTTCTTACATGTATGTTGTGTGTATATTTTAAAGCAATAAAATCTGAAATATTTTTTGTCTTGTCATTCTTTTAATAAATATTCAACTTTTCATCAAAATATTGTGCTAAGACATAAAAAATACATCAGTTTAAATATTAAAAATTTAAAATACAGACATATTGGCAGAACTGCATCAGTATTTACAATACATGTAACATAAATTGTTAAATGGTAAAAAATGTCATCAATTTAATTAATAAGATAAAACTGTAAAAATTATATAGCAAAATCTCTCGGGGAGGAAATTTTCAGGTCTAATAACACAGCAAGTCATTGAATACAGCTGGTCTTTAAGACAAGCTCGACTGTATTTTCATTTCCCTGCTGAAGTGGTTTCCCTTGATTACTGGCTCCCAAATTTGAGCCCAAATCTATAGTTTGAAATGGTCACCAATTCCATTTATGTAAACAAAAGCAGAAAGTTGTATAAAGTTTAAAACTGGAAATAAAAACTAAACTGAGGAAACTGAGGAAAAGGCAGTTGTCCCAGCTTTAACAGGCCATAATCTGTCCTATGTTTTTAAGCCAAGCTGGTACAAGAAAGTCTTTTGTTTTAAAGGAGATGTACAGAAATTGTGTGAAAACTTCAAAGTAGCTAAAATTACATGATCTGTACATGAAGACAAAGCACATTTCAATGATGTTGATGAAAACCTAAGAAACATTGATCACCTAATCACAGGTGAGTGTTCAATGAAAAGTGAAAAGACATTAGAATCAAATGTAACAGATGAAGGCCAGATGGACTAATGAAAACCATTGAAACCAATCTTAAAACAGGAGCACTGACTATTGCAAAATACATCTGTTTATAATTTGCGATGGCAAGTTGAACATGGGTATATGTAGATTGAATTTAAATTATTAAACTAAACCAAAGTAGAGATCTATGAGTTACCGTATATTGCCTTACAAAGGCCCCTCCCCTAATAAACGCCCCAACCCCTTTTTGGACAAGAGAAAACGAAAGTGACTTATCATGACAGGCTATTTTAATCCGAGATGAACAATAAAAATTAGTAGAAAACACTATTTAGAGCCAAGAAATGACGCAAACACATTTTAAATCCAGTACACCAGACAGTTATCTACCGACATCAAAGGGCTTGAGACCCTAGATGTAACGTCACTTCAACCTAGATCATAGAGGCGAGTTCAAAGTGATGAGAGTTGGCAGTTATTGCCTTATATACTCCACTTAAAAGACCAGGGTGAAGAGTGTAATTGTCACGTAAAAAAGCTTAATGAATCTAACGTTTGAACAATTTTCAAAGGTTAGTCTGTAGTTTAAATTTATTAATACACATTTTCAACTTGTTTCAAATTTTATTATTTTTTTGTTCTCAATTAAATGCCCCCTCTTTCAAAAATGTAGCACCCTGGGGTGTCTATTAGGGAATATATGGTATGTAAAAATGACTGAATTTTTTACCTGATGTGTAAAATTAGACCTTATTAGTATCATAACAAAACAATTATGACCATGTGACAAGGACTAACAATAGTAGACTATAGAAGCTCTACAACATATCGTGGACAATGAAAATCTCTTTCTGAAAGGTATCAGCTGACAGATGAATCATCAAAGTAAAATTCGAGCAACAGTTGCAAATAGCAGCAAATTGATTATCAATCCTGATGAATTTATTATATTAATGTGCTGTATGTGCTCTGTCCATTATAATCTGCCACAAACTACCTGGAATGAAGATACCCCAGTTAAGCAGCATGGTGTTACATTCCACAGATACTAATTTCCATTGTCTTTAATTAGAGGGCTGACAAGACTAATTGAGGAAATTTTGACAAATAAAGACAAATTGACTGGTGCACAGGCTATCAAACTTAGGCAAGATATCATGCCTGTGTACAACTTTCCCCAAGTTTGGTACTGTTTGGATTAGAATTGTATGAATTATAGAGCAGACAAGGCCAATTTTTCAAAATTTTGACAATTAAACAGCAATAACTCAAAACTGTCTGAACCGAACTGGCTGGTTATCAAACTTGACCTTTGCATTATGCCAATACACATTGTAACTAAGTTTCATAAATGTAGGTAAGAAACCTCACAGTAGGTGGAACCAAAAATCATCCAGTTTTACAAACGGGCACATAAAAAGACATTACTTCATCACAAGCAAAACTGAATTGTTTCGAGACTTGATGAATTGAAACCATTTGTAAAAACGCCTTTTATAAGTCAGTAATAACATATTGCATTGAGAAAAATGTAAATTGAGATTTGATTGAAGTTCAAAAGTTCCAAAAACTTTTGTAACAAATTTATCTAGCTGTGCCTCAGTGGTTAATATGCTGAACATGTAACCTGGCAATAATCATTCATGTTCATGTTTTATTGATATTTATGAATTTATTATCTTTTTATAGGTCAAATTGTTTTATTAATTGGAAATGAAAACCAATGTGACATTTTCATGAGATGATTACTGAGCAGAGCAGCAGTATTAACTTCATACTCACAAAAAGATCGAAAAAATCGGAATGCACCATGGGTGCATCAGGTGCCAAAGACAATGTGACATTTTGAATTTTAATGTGACTATGGCGCATTGCACATGCCCTTCCCAATCACTGCATTTTGTTGATATTTGTAAATAAAATTGACTGTTACAGGTAAATACACAACCCTTAATTCTCAAAGATTACATCGTATTCACATTAAGTATTGACATATTCTCATGATAAAGTGCAAGGGCTGTGCGATATACTAGTTAGGCCTAAAAAATAAGGTTTGTTTCCAGTTATGTGCCCAAAAAATATGATTTGGTAGGTAGGGATTGTTTTACATAAAATAACAACACTGTATGTGCACCATAATATTAATGAGTTGTGAAAATTACCATGCAATACTACGATTCGGACACCATAAAAACTTTGGAGTTGGCAGGTAAAATATTGGGTTGGTCAGATAACTAGAAACAAACCTCTTTTTATTTAGGCCTGATGGCAATACTTTTCCAAATATTGATATTTTGCAATATTTCATATTTCTATTAAAAAGTGTCAAAGAAAAGTGAACAAGTTCTTTTTTCTTAGTAAGACAGACAACTTACAGTAAACACTAGACAGACAACTTACAGCAAACACCTATGTAAGGGTTGCACATTTGTATATTTAAAGATGCAGATAAAAAAATTAAGATGAAATCATAGGGAAAAAAATTTCATGTATGAAATTAACATACTTTTTGAGCAAAGAAAATGTTCAAAAATGGAGAAAAAATGGTACCATTATGTTTATTTTTGTGTTTCATAACAGTTTTTTTCCAACTTTGGGGAAAGGGCCTAAGCTTTTTAGAGGGAAAAAATTAAGCGCAAAATAGCTGATTTGGGGGAAAAATACCGTAAGTGCTAAATTGGTGATTTTTGGGGAAAAATATCAACAACTGTACATATGACATGGTACACTGTATAACCTTTTTAAGTTTATATGTTGGGAAATTAAAGTGCCAAGGTCAAAATTCAGGTCATTTGCAGGCTGCGTTTTAGTTATTCTTCATATTTGTTTCAACAGCCAAAAAATAATAACAAGTGACAGGAATTTTCACAAAAGCCAGCTTTTTATTATCCAGACACATACCATATTTCTACCTTCAGTCATAGCAGGTTCCTGGTCATAGAGTGGAAACATTTGCCTATTACTTGCAGGACTCAAATTTAACTTGAAAATTGCTAGTAAAAAATAAAAATGGGACTTTTTTTCCCTAAAATGAAAAATTGTAAACATACCATTGATGATGTTTCACCACTTAGCAGTCCACTAGTTAAATGTATAGTACCAGTTCGAGGCTATGAAAAATGGCCCAGACTATAAGATCCTCCTTACATGTAGTCTGATAAGACTATTAAATCTGGGAAACCATGAAATTTGATTTTTCATAGTTACTTAATTAATATAAATATTTGGCAGAGGCATGTAAGATTATAGTAGTCATGTGAGCAAGATACATGCAATACATCATCAATGATGAACTTCATTTCAAAATAAGTTGCACTTTGGTGAATTAAACACTGGAATGACGTTTGTGCCTAATTATTAATGTGGGTCATTACTTGGTCATATTTGTACAACAATCATGTTTTCCAGAAAAGATATATACGCATGCACATTGGTTTTTTACATTCGTTAGTTATATCTAAAAGTACTTGTTGGAGGAAATGGATTGTTGGGGGAAAATTCAACTGAAGGGAAAAATATTCCCGAGGGGAAAGGGCCGTTATTTGGCAGGTGCCAAAGAAGGAAAAAAACCTGCATAAATATTACAAATATGTGATATTTATTTGTATAATAAGGCATAAAAAATGTAAGAACAAAGGTACTGAAAATACAGTAAAATCCCGCTATTGCAACCACCTTTTGTCCTTAAGCTAAGTGGTCTTAATAGCGGGATGGTCTTATTAGTTGAACAAGGTGTCTGAGCTTAAGTATTTTGTCAGTAATACATGACCTACAGGCATATTACGTTTTTTGTGTGTTCATGTATTCAATATTAATCAATTAACATTCCTTGTTTCATTCAATATCAGCAAATTATGGGAAATACAAAATAAATTTTTAACAACTTTCAACTCTACATCATCCAATGCATCAAACACATCCATTCATTCTCTATTAGGCTTGTATCAGCAGTAGACGTATGGTGATACTAACAGTGCCCGAAATATTTTTTTTTCTTGATGGGAGTCTCAGTTTTGAAAGCAAGAGTGTAAATGTACTCCAAGCTTTAAAAACTTGGGGATGAATGTACTCCTATGTTTCAAAAGTTAAGATGTACTCTTTATGAGAGAAAACCAGCAAATCTATTTTAACATGTTATTTGATTAATTTTTACTTTTCCTGCAACTTGAAAGATTCTTGATCAATTTCACTGACAGTTTTATGGCAAGTTGAAAGATGCTTGATCATTTTCACTGACAGCTTGACTGCAAGTTGAAAAACCTTTGATCAGTTTCAATGCATGTTTTTTAGAGCTGGGCCGATACGACCATAGTCTATCGCAATATGAACAAGGCAATATGATATTTTCGAATATGATACAGACATCACAACTACTGTGGTATCATTTAATTTCGCTGGCATGAAATTTCGCACAAATGGGAAAAAAGATTCGCGCGGTCATAAATTCGCGCATTTTGAATTTTAGATTTTTTTTTTATCCAGATACTGTCGCGAATCATGCCGTTGTTCGCTACAGCGCGTGTCATCACTGGACCACGTACATGCTTATCACAGCGGCGCCCTTTGTGACCATGATTAATAAACAATATGACAGTTGTCACCGATAATTGCTTGTTAATAGTCACTTTATATAGACAAAGCGTGTCCGAGATCAAAGCATAGATTAGCATGTAAATTAGACAATTATCTGGTCCACATCTTGTTATGGCGCCCGAGCAATTACTAAAAAAAAAACAACAGTCAAAGGTGCGAATAATCCCTTTCACTAGGACAGGTTTTAAAACATACAATTTATAGTTTGTTTCATTCTCATCTGTTCTACACGCTCTTCGTTGGAACCAGGCCTTCCTAACCGAGCCGATGCTTCAACTCCGAAAGAGAATACTAGTAATTAAATATGTTTATTCTTTCTCTGTGGGAAAATATCATTAACGTTTTCCATAAAAGGTTTTTCTCGTTTCCTTTTTAATTCTCGAAAAAAGCTAAACTTCTCGCAAGTCGGTAATAACATAAGTGACATAGTATTCGGACAATGAAAATTTCGGATAGTCACTTCATTCTGGATGGTCTTTTATTAGCGCGGTCTTAAATTCGCGCAACAAACGTAGCACGAAATACGCGAAAATTCGTCCCGCGAACAAAAACGATACCACAGTAATCCTAAAACATACTTAAGTCCAAGTTATAAAAAAACTAATAACAGTCAAACTTTTTTTTGATACAATGATGTTGTTGTAAGAAATTAATCAAGAATAAATGGAATATATTTTCACGTTTTTTTTTGCATTAAATACTGAATAAAACTGTGATTTCTAGTAATTTTTAAAGAAATATGTTAGCAGTGATAATCTAATTAGTTTTATTTTCTAAATCTGAAGAGAGGAAATAGTTCAAGATCGATCATCTTGTAATACTTGCACTCAAGTCTATAGCTAAACAATATCAAAGTCAAAATGAGAAAATTGAACAAGGTATACAGTAAGTGCATCCAAACATATCTGAATAAAAACATATTTCAAGACTCCAGGTCTCCATAGTCCTATTTAAGTCAAACATACACTAAAATCTCTAAGTCAACCTGACACAATAAATTGTGTAAAATCACCCAACAGATAATAAACTAGATATTTGAAACAAAGAACATACTTCAAGAGCTTGTATTATTCAATAAGGCAGTAATAAGCATGGTAAAATCTGAGGTGCCATTCCGCATTTACCACGTAGCACAGTGAATCATGAGTAGTGAATCGCCCTAGTATCAGTGTAATATGCATTTTCGATACATCAGATCCATGCTTCAGTGATAATTCATCATACAGTAGTCATCTTCAGAGAATCACAAGTAAGGGAGGGGCCTTATTAAAATTTGGGGAAAAAATAACAACAGTATTTTTGCAAAAGGGAAGAAAAAACTTGATGTAAACTGAATTTTAGGGGAAAACTACATGATTTTAATGTTTTTTCCAGAGGGAAAGACCCCTATAAATAACCACTGGGTTGTTAGATATAAAACATTTCATGAAGGCTTTAACATGGATGGCTATGTCCAAGGCATCAACAATGCAACTGTAGATCTCATCTGGCTTCAGAGAAATTCCGATTTAGATCTCGAATTCTGCCTCTGGGCATGCCTGTATGTTAATAGTGTTTCCTGCAGAGGGTGAGGCATGGCGTTTTGTGCGCCAAAGGGGCACTTTCAGAGTGCAGTTCTGTTCAAGATTTTTCGAACGAGGGCAACAACTCTTACTAACTGTTCTACATGTGTCATGAAATAAATTTTTTAGGGTAACTATCAAAGAAATAACGATAATAGGGCAATACTATTTTCATAATATTAACATTTCGGGTTGCACTGAGCAGATAAGTAAAAAATACAGTAGATTCCATTATGGATATAACACCTTAAATAGTCTGTTAGTAATTGTGCACCATTCCCGAACTTGCTTACTATCAACTTCAAACAGTTTTGCTGCATTATGCTTTCTTTTTTGTTCCACATAATTCACAACTTGGTTTAAAAGATGTTGTGCAAGTTAATTTTTCCGACGGCCCAAGTATTCATTTTTATACAGTACTTTACACATACATATGCCCTAGATAATTTAAAGCACGAAACTCTGGTCTGATATTTATGACATTATTTTCCCTGGTCCTGTCTGTTGCCAAAGAAAGATGTCTACAAAGTCTAGTTAATTTCTGTCATGTGATCAAGAAATGTGTCATCAAATTATGTGATACGTCATACTCGTCTGAACCGATTAACCTAGTGCATTAGAAAAGGTTGTGGCCCAAAGTTCAACTGCATGACATTGTTGTACTGTTGATAATAATCGCTAACATGGTATAATTAATGCTGATTTGTTGTGAATGTTCTTCAGACATTAGGAATACATTGAAATCGAACAACGTTGCATGTGCAAGTTTCAGCCTAAATAACACAAGTATGTATGTAATTGTGAAAAACAAATTGATGTTGTGACCTTAATTATTTGGGTTCTAATGAAATATTTATTGGCAGGTCAGTTTATAGATTTTTAATTACTATCAGCTTCAGTGCACAACAGTAGGTATTAACACAGGCATGGTTTGTATGACACGATTGAAAAATAAATTTATGAGGTGTTATCCATCACTTCTTGATTAAGGATAAGACAAACGCCTACAAAGGGCACATTAATGACACATGACGCAATATGAAATTAACAAGCGCAGCATGGTGCGTTATGGCACAGTGCCATCCTAAAAAGGTCTGCAGGAAACACTAATTAACTATCTGCATACCACTCAGCCCATTCTTGTTGAAGGATACACTTCATCAGCTCATGGATGGACACCTCTAGGGGTTGTAAAACTGAGGTCATTCCCCTGAGATGACAGCAAGTGTCATCTCACAATCCTCCGAGACATCATCTTCACAACCAGAGTCCAATGAACACTGAATGCATCTTAAGACCAGCAAAGACTTTTGCATCCCACCAGGTCTTCTATCCCACACTTTCTTGACGCAGTCTAGTACAAGAACCTGGTCCAGCCAGCCTCTCCCATAGCAATGTACAACAATCCCCTTATGGTCATTGCCTTGGGCAGTGTTAACTTTTTAAAAATGACATATCATCACCTCAGTGCAAGAAGGTTGTATCTGACGTTTTATTCAAAATTGATTTAATGGAAGAAAAATATTTAATGTACTTACATACATATGATACTTCAATATTGAACTTTTATTATTAATTTGTCCAAAGGGTGTATCTCAAATTGTTAACAGTGTTTGGTACAACAAGGTTGTATCTTATGATTCAACCTTGTAGCAGTTTACTTAACACATACAAAAGCATGGGTGTAGAAACGAGCCAGACGCAAGAAAACTCAACCGGTTATTTAAGCATTCCCGTCAGCTACTTTTCCCAAAACAACGGACACAATACTGTATTGAACCCCAAAATTCCCATTCCACTTTTAGTAGTTTATCAGCTGCATGAAAGCACTTCTACACCCGTGCTAAAGTACTCTGTTTGGTGCAACAAAGTTGTATCTCAACTCATATTACATAACAAGAAGGCCAAGATGGCCCTTTTTTGCTCACCTAAGTAAAAATTGTATTTTCTATGGTTTTCCTATGATTTGACCTGATGACCTAGTTTTGTAACTGAGTTGACCCTTGTTCAAACCTCTCTATGATATCATTAATACAAACATTCTGACAAAGTTTAAGGCAAATCGAATCAAAACTGTGACCTCTAGAAGGTTAACAAGGTTTTCCAGTGATTTGACCTGGTGACCTAGTTTTTGATCCCAGATGGCCCATGATCAAATTTAACCAAGATATTATTAAGATAAACATTTTGAAAAGGTTTGGTGAACTTCCAATCAAAACTGTGACCTAAAGAGGGTTAACAAGGTTTTCCAAATATTTGACCTGGTGACCTAGTTTTGACCCCAGATGACCCATATTTGAACCTCTCCAAGATATCATTAAGACAAGCATTATGACAAGGATTGGTAAATCTCCAATCAGAACTGTGACCCCTCAAGTGTTAACAAGGTTTTTCTATGATTCGACCTAGTTTTTGACCCTAGATGACCCACGTTAGAACTTACCCAAGATATAATTAAGACAAGCATTTTGACAAGGTTTGGTGAACCTCCAATCAAAACTGTGACCCCTGGAGCGTTAACAAGGTTTTTCTATAACTTGACCTGGTGACCTAGTTTTTGACCCAAGATGACCCATGTTTGAACTTGTCCAAGATATTATTAAAACAAGCCTGACAAAGTTTGATGAAGATTCAATCAAAATTGCAACCTCAAGAGCATTAACAAGATTTTCTAGTGCGCTGACCTAGTGACCTAGTTTTTGAACAGAGATAACCCATATTCACCCAATTTTACAAAATCAATATTTATAAACATTCTGACAAAGTTTCATGAAGATCCAATCAAATCTGTGATTTCTAGAGTGTTAACAATTTTTCCATTCTATTTGACTTGGTGACCTAGTTTTCAACCCAAGAACTTGTCCAAGATATCATTGAGACAAACATTCTGACCATGTCTGATGAAGATTCACTCAAAAGTGTGACCACTAGAGCATTAACAACCACTAGGTGTGGACGACGGAGTATACTGACAGATGACTATAGGTCACCGAGCACTACGTGCTCAGGCGAGCAAAAAAACTGAGCTATAAAAAAATATTGTTCTATATTCTAAGAAAGATGATGGGAGAATTATAAAGATTTATGAGAAATGTAATAATACCTAACATCATAATGCATTATTATCAGAGATTTGATGTGTTTGTATGTTTTATATTTTTCAATAATTTATCAACATTTTCAACGAAACAAGCAAATAAATGAATTTAGAATATTTCCGTGAATTTATGAAATAAACAATAAAAAGATCATATAAAATTTTAGTGTATTTTAGTAAAATGATTTCTTAACATTGTTCAATGAAACAAGTAAATAAATGAATTTAAAAAATTTCTGTAAATTTATAAAATAAACAATAAAAAGATAATATAAAATTTGAGTATATTTTTTAAGAAGAAAAATGTAAGTGTTGATGATAGTTCCACTTAATTTGAACAGAAAAAATTAGTATCTAAAGTTTTTAGAGCCTATCAACAAGTCACTATTTTTCTATATATTAATCTGGAACACATGTTTTTTTTTATTTTATTGACTTACTGTAAATGAATTAAAGATGTTAATCACAGTACAATATGAATTTTTATGATAGTGAAAAAAGTAATTTCAATTTATACATCTAAGTTACAAGCTGCCTTCTTATTTTGTGCCAAATCTATCTCAAGCAAAAGTAGTCAAATTAATGAGAGAAGTTTTTCTTAAACAATTTGAATCTTATTATTACAATAATCTGCTGTTATTTTACTTGTTAAACAAAGTAAAACCTTGCTGCACCAAATAAATGGAAAGAATCAACAACCTTGTTGTGCTGAGGTGACGATATGGCTGCAACTTGTCACCATCTACTTTGCAGGAAAGCATAAGGAGAAACATAAAATATTTTAAATAAATCATAGAAAAAACATGATAAGTAGGTCAATGTACCAACAGAGTATTGTTTCTTAATTGTTACTTTTATTCTTACAATATTGTGTGCTAATATTATAGTTTCATGTCAATTATTTCAATAATGAATAATTAAGTAAATAAATATTTAGAATTTTGTAAAAATGTAACAAGTCACAGTTATAACAAGTACAGGTTAGACCAAAGAAGAATCATCAATTTGTGACTGAAAATATATTACACTGCAGGGCTTTCATTTGACCCTCAAAACAGAATTTTGAATCTTAAAATCAGTAAAATTTAAAGCTTTTAACTCTTGAAAATTTGTACCAAAGGGTCAAATTTACAATAAAATCAGGAGGAAATTTTGTAGACTCTTAAAATTATAACCAGCCAAAGGTCATTTTTGACCCTCAACTTCTGATGTCTAGTGAAAACCCTGCATTGTAATTTACAGAAATAAGTAGTGTTATTTGCAGATAATATATCATCAGTCAATGCATAATTACTTCCTCCACAACCATCACAACCATTCATTTATGGTGTGTAGAATGAATGATGTACATTAATGATTAATCATTACCTAGAAATATTACCACTTCAAGAATGGAAGAACAATAACAACAACTTACTTGAAATTGTCCGCCAGTGATTAAACTGCCAACCTCAACTGTTCACATCACAAAAACAGAATCTCCTAAAACATAAATTTGTTTCATTAAAGAAACATCGCCACACAATATGAAGGAATTAGACCGTAATCTCAACTCAAGTCCATCAACAGATGAAAAGTATCTAAACAGGAATCACTTTATCAACATGGAGTCTCCATGTCGCGCCATTCGCTGGATCAAATTAAAATTCTGGTGTCATTGGAACACAAACAGAACACAGAAGACTTGAAGCACGTACAACGATGATCTTTCAGAGCTAGTTGACATCAATCGTCCAAATTACGAATGTTTACACGCGATTTACATTTTCTAAGCACAGACACTCAAATTCAACACTCAAATCGCACCCTTTTTCTTGAAGTACAAATCAGCGGGATTTTAGGTTTCCGGTCCAAACCGGAAACAAGTAGAAAGTGGGTTGTGAACGGGGTCCAGTCGGTTACTGGTTGTTGAACTGGTTCCCGTTGACTCTGTCTGTACAGAGACCCTTTGGCGCACTGCAGCCAATCTCTATCCAGAGTTGTCGTTCGTTATCCATCACATACATCTCTGCGAACGTCTGGAAAGTAGTTCAAAAACACGTGCCCGGGTCTCCTTTAGTTTCCATCTGATACACAGAATCACGCTTTTGTTTCTCTAAATGTACATTTGTTGTCGTAATTTTACACGATTACCTTCGACTTCTGCATTTATTTCCATTTAGGCGGCGTAACTTTGTGACCTAATTCCCAAAAGTAAACAAATACTCTCCGTCGAGAAATAGTGCATTTGATAAGTAAAATAATTTCTCTAATTTTATCGTAAATTATAACATCTTTTGTCTCGAATGTATTGTGCAAAAGAAATTGCTTCACTTAGTTGGAAATTTTGTACCATTTGTGGCTTTATTTCTTGTTTTACAAGAATCTTGTAAAACGCTGAGACGTTAACAGAGATGTATGGGAGAGACTACGAACGACAACTTTGGATAGAGATTGGCACTGCAACATGGAACGCGGACCACTTGAACTAGTTGTGGGCAGGTGTAATCCGCGGAAAAGCCGGGAAACTGGAATTTTTATGTGACTTATTGTCACTGGCGTTTAATACCGTTTCTCAACTTTGTGACAATGAATGTAAGACATGATATTTGAATTGTATGTAAATATAAATTATGACAGCATTAGAATTAAACAGTGAATCGCCTCAGAAGTTGGTGTATTTTTTCTGTTTTCACTAACAAATTATTAGAACGACTTTGCATCCTAGATGGCAAACTACTGAACTAAGAAAATACGAATATCCATTTAATGACATTCATTAATACAAACTTAAATGTCTTATAATAATGCAATCATAACATAAATGAGATCACTATAATTATTTTAATATTGTGCTATAAATTTATAATCGTACAACAAGACAGCAATAGTTAATGGAACACGAATTCATTTTACAATAACTACCATGTATAGCTCCCTACCGAGCTTACAGGACGGGCGGACAAAAATGTGTGCAAAAATTATACTGCATGTGCCCATTTTTACATATTTTAGACGTTTCAACGATTCCAGTCATGAATTTTATTCGGAAACAACGAAAAAGACAAGAACACGGTATAATGCATTTTACATCATGCAGAAAAAATCTTTGTAACAATTATAAGCCGCTAACCATAATTATTAAGATTGAATGATCAAAACAGAGAGAACAAACACACATATTTGCAACACAAAATATGTGCCGCATTTTATAGATTCTGAGCATGTGTTTTTATTTGACTTCCTTATTATACATGTATATATTTAATCAACAATTTTGTACTTATAGACAACCACTATACATACGTGTACATGTATTCTATTCAATATATTATGAAGTGATTTGACATTCCTTAAAATGACCGACTACAGAAAATACTGCTCATTGTGATATGCGTTGGTATCAGGATAATAAATTACTAATAGACTAGCTATCTAAGATTATGAACTGAATAAAGATTTCCTGGAGATTTCATTTCTTATTGAGAGTTTGCAACGCATTCTATATTTACGACGGTATTAAACTGGTTCCCGTTGACTCTGTTTGTACAGAGACAACGTTCCTTTGGTGCACTGCAACATAGAACCAGTTAACGACGATAAACTGCCCCAATAGAGCATATGTAAAACATTACGATATATAAATGTCCTAAAAGAACATCGCATTTTATTTGCGTCGGAAAATGAAACGTAATCCAGTCTGGTTTTCTCTTAAAGGCTTCAAGGATCGTTTTAACGCTTCAATTCCACTAATAGCTCAGTAGTGCCATCTGTGCTTTGGACATCCGCGCGAAGCCATTCATAAATTATCTATGCGAGCGTCAGCAGTGTTAGACTTTTATAAGAAAGCCGATTTAAAACAACATGTATATGTTAGAGTGTAAATTATGCATGCCCGTCACACCTGATCTAAACCTGCATATTCTCACTGGATGTATACTTAAAGAAATCATGCACAAAAGTCGCTGTCAAAAGCCTGTAAGAAACGTATATGTAATATTCTCACAACTTTTAGCCAGGAGACATTCTTACGGAGCATACTTGACCCTAAAACAGCTATTGTTTTCTCTCTCTTCGGAGAAACATGAAACATTTATCAAACTATCAATGAAATACATTCACGACACTGTGGGCTATTAACACAGACACACATCCCACCTTCTGCTTAATTTGAACCAAACCACCAGTTGTGGATGATAAGGAGTCTATATGTATGTAGACAATACATCAATAATAAAGATATTCGAGTGAGTGTCATTCAGAACAAATTAACAGTTAACCATTAATATACTGATCCGGTGTGAAAATATTCTATCATGCAGATAAGCTAAGTTCATTTCCAGGCTCTCATAACAGAATTGTATTTAATGCATTCGGCGATTGTCTTTGTTTTAAAGAATATGCGTGTTCCAGCTCGTGATTACAGATGACAAAGTGATCACGTGATGTCTGATCTGATAGTCTCTTTGTTACACCTTAAACAACTAACTTGATGCACCAGCACCGGTAATTATTTTGGGGCTAAATAGTAGGCAAACACAATTTCGGCTACAGACATTTATTGATAGAAAGAAAAACGACAGAGTTCGTCCACAATTAATACAACAGTACTTCGCGCATAATTTCAGTGTTTAAACCTAGCCTAGCCTATCTACCTTTAAGATCGAAACGAATGAATGAATGGCACGATTACCCCACCCACCTACTTGGAAGCTCCATGAGTAAAACTATATCAATCAGACACAATTTATCGTTCAATGTTGTACTTGTGTCATTAATTTAGGTTGTTTACGGATATGCAAGAATTATCTTTTCGTGTAAAAGACCTTATTTTTTTTAATTAGACCAGAATTAACGAAACGTCACTTGACAGGATCTATTTTGAAACGAGACACAATTTGATCAATTATATTGAAGACTACTGCTTAATGAATTATTGCATCATTTATGATAGACAAAATTTTATTAGGAGTATTATGGTAAAGACACAATGACCTGTCTTTATTTTACCCACATACATTTTAAGTCATTTTAATTTCAACCTTTTCATATTACATTGATTGTTGAGGAGTTAATTATCAATAGCCATGCTCAATGAATGTATCCTGGCTTTAACACCCTTCTTAACCAGCTCTACCTGTGAGACCAAAGGATTTGGATCTTGCAGTTCAGGACATTTTAAAGTTAGAACAAAACAATCTCTAATAACTTAAAACATATCCAGTAATCTACTACTGAACGATGGTCTGATGAAAATTATTATTTAGTTTATACTAATTTATTTTAGCTCACCTCTCGACCAAGATGCCTCCTACCAAATTACTATTCAAACTTGGTCAGATATAATTCTGATAAGCTGTTCCAATTTCATAACTGATGACTTCTACATTTTGATTTTTATATAAATATTAAACTATTTTACTGGCCTAGTCCACTATGGAAACTGATTTGTCTGATTGTTGAGCTGCACAGTGTGACCAAGCTGATGTTTTGTGATGACTGCCAAAACCCTTTGCATATGATGAGCATCGTGAAAACTGGATTTGGTTCTTTATGGATAATTTAGTTGTTCACGTTCTTTTTAAATAAACTTCATTGTGTAGAAAATGCAGCTCGTATAACTATGAGAAAAGCTCGTTTTGAACATGTGGAACCACTACTAAAGGAATTACACTGGCTACCTGTACGCCTCAGGATCGAATATAACATCATCTTACAAACTTATAAGACAATTCACAATCAATCGCCACAATACATCAAAGATTTATTAAAATTTTATCCTCCGGCAAGAAACTTACAATCTAGTGACACGGTGATATTAGTGGTGCCAAGAGTTAGGACAGTCACTTTTGGTGAGCGAACTTTTGAATAAGTGGCTACAAGAATGTGAAATCTCTACCCTCGAAGATCAAATGTGCAAAGTATGTTAACATTTTGAAGAAACTTTTGGAAACTTACTATTTTAACGACTACTAGGTGTATAATTTGTGATAGTATTTTTTTATTTAGTTTTATTAATGCTATGCACATCATTACAAATACTTCAATTCATAGATCTGGTAATCAATTTATAATCATGTTTCTTAGATTCTTACAATTAGTATGCCTATGTTTTATGTAGCTTGCATTATATTTTAATGATTTTAGTGACTTTGAATTTAAATTACTTTCTCTCCTTTTTAGCTCACCTGAGCAGGTAGTAGTGCACAAATAATACAAAGCTTACTGTAAATAGCGCTAACCTACAGAAATAAAAACATGAAAAGAACACATCGCACAAGAAATATGTGCACTACTCTTTTCCTAGCAATTAACAGTATTGAACGTGTTTTCTATTGTTGCTTCAAACAGAACGAGTGCACCGTGGGCTCTCTTGTAGTACGAAGCTGTCAGACTACGAAACTTTTCCTGACCTGAGTAGATATGATTCTTAGAGTGTATAGAGTTTGTTCCCAAACATATTCTAGGATAACAACAAGGGTGATTCCAGTTTACCCCGAAAACTTCGTTTTCGGATGGGTATAAAAACAACATTTAATCACAATGAAGATAACAAAAACGGAGAGAACAGAAACAATTTTTCAACAACTTTTCAACAATTTTTCAGTTATACATAGCAACGGTTCACCTAACCAGTTTTCCTGAACTGTATACTAACCAGTGCTAAATTACCCTTCCACAAGGAGCCGGCAACTTCTCCACATATGGAGGAAAATCAGCATTTTTGTCAAATTTTCATAGAAGGGTATGAGCTGCGCGACTGGGATTCGAACCCGGATCTCTGGGTTACAAGTCCTGCGCATTAACTACTGGATCACGGCCCCAATAGATAAGGGAGCTATATGAAATGTACTGAACAGAATGACCCCACCAATCAAAATGACGGTCCGCCATGTTACACTGCACACTGCATGGCACAAAATGACAGTTTCGAAGTCGTCGTGGCTATGTTTTTTTTACAATCGCTAAATTTTATGATGGATTCACTAATGAGATGTCTTTTCAGTGTTGAAGATAATGATACAGATTACAGATTATTATACAAATAAATATAAGGACATATTGTCAAGGGCGTTATTACATATACGAACAGCGCATATGTATGGTTTATCGTTAACAAACTTCAATGAAACCCAATAGCCATATGCATGTATCAACTCATACGGCTAAAACATTTTTTTTCATCACTATGATAGAAAATGTCTAAACTTATACACCAAAATGGCATAAATAGATAGATAGTGCATGTGATGGCTTTAATACATCGACGAACACTAAGATATCAAATAAAATGATAAACAGAACCGCTAAACATTGCGACAATCCGTTTGTTTTACATTTGTTTGCAGTGTATTTTGATTTCACAGTCAAACCTGTTCACAAAGGCCACCCTTATAATGACAAAATGTAACTTTATTGACAGGTGGCCTTTATTCGGAGGTCAGTTTGTTCTAAATAATCAATAAAGTTTTTAAAGAACGCCTTTGTTCATAGAGTGGTCTTTATTCGGAGGTGGCCGCAAACATAGGTTAGACTGTAATATGTCACTGAAGTTCTAGTATCTATCTATAACCGTTCAAATTCATATTGATTGTCTTAGAAAGATCAACGGATATATTTTAAATCTATGATAGTTGATAATGGAATGTTAAAAAATCTAGCGCATTTATTTTACCGCAAAATTTTTGTGACGGATACATTGATGAACCAGTGTTTATATAAACATAAATCACGGACTGACATTTTATTTTTATAGATGTCAAGTGTATTACCTTAGTTCATGTTGAGTTCAAGGTTTTTATAAAGCATTATGTACATTTGTCATTTAATGCCCGGCCTAGTCATTGGTTGGTTTAATTAATTTAAAGTTTAAATGAAACATGACCTACGAGGGTTGTCTCAAAATAGCGTATAGTTCATTATCTTGTTTGGCGTCATAATGTTGTAATTTGGAATGTAGATTAAGTATTGTTCTTCACGTATTCTGACCGATTTTCGGACACGTAGAGGCTACGATGTGTTTTAAAACATGTATTTTAAACATCAGGTGTAGCCACGCGACCTACGTCAAACTCGAACACTATTTTCATATAGTTTTTCACATGTACTCGTTCATACCTAGTCAAATAATAAGTGTGCAATATATAATAATACCGACGTAAAGAGCAAGAATGGGCGTGCTTGTCGGTCACTTGAACTTACTTGATAAAATCATAACAATAGACGAAACCTGAACGCATAATTATGAGCCCAAATGTAAAACGCAATCTTCCATACGGAAAACGCCGGGTGCACCAAGAGCATTGAAAGGCGAGTCTGTCAAATCAATGGGCAAAGTAATGTTCTTGGTATTCATGGATAACGAGTGCATCATTCTGACGCATGCTCTCCGTCCAGGTGGTGCGCATTGACCTCGGTTAGAAAGAAGGGTCAAGCTATGCTAGACGACCTAGAGGATGTCATTTATCACTATATCACAATGACAACGCGTTATCATACAGAGCCATTGACAAGCATCTTGCTCTGCTAGGCTTCAGGAGGATTGCATATCTCCCTTATTTCCCCGGACCTAGCACCACTACACTTCGCGTATTTCCCCGCGTTGAAGGAGAGTTTACGTGGTAGAAGGTTTCCAGACACGTATGATCTTAAACAGACTATACAGTCGTTGAGCCGAACTTTGTCTCTTCGGTGGTTTGCGGACACATTTTTACATTTAGTAAACCGTCACCGGAAGTGCATCCAACATCAGGGACAATACTTCGAGAATTTGTAAACGTAAAGTGCGCTGCGTTACGATTTTTGTGGCGTGGGTCGCGAGGCTCTATATGGTTGAACGTTGTGTAAAGAATGTTATTATTTTAGGTAAACTCAACCAGTTTTTTACCATCATTCATTCCATTGTCTAATATACATGTCTAAGTGTACTGAATGATTGGTGTTGAGAGTTTAAAAAACACGTTCTCGGATCCAAAAAAAAAAACATTTGGCGGCCATTTTGAAAATTTGGCGGCCATCTTGAATCTAGGCACTAAAACCTTGGCACACATCCTAATTTTTTTCCACTTATCATTTCAAACCTTTGTGCAAAATTTGCTGCTCGTATGACAATTTGCACTGTTTTCGCTAATTACCCCGCCAATATATCACGCATTTAACGAGAGTTATAGTACATTATTGTAATATAGCAGTCATATTAACATATCTCGTCAGGTTGTACAACTATTCAGGAGTCTGACTCCTTAAATCCTGAAGTTATGTTTATAATGAAAGCACCCATTTACTATGTTTAACAGACATGTTTGAATCCAAAGTTGTTTACGGACAGAGAGATTTCGATTATACATTTTAACTAACATATTCAGGATATACCCGAAGAGTTATACAATTACAGTATAGGTGAATATGTAAGAACAAGCTTGATTTTCCCTAGAAATTCAACCACAACACGTACATGCCATACGTATCAATGCGAAAAAAGAATAGAAGTCTGCTCTACTTCCTAATTTAGATTTTTATTTCCTTATTTAGGATTGTACAAACTGATTGGTTTACGTGCCTTTATGATAACAAGTTACACCTTTTGGAATATGTTCAGCTTGACATAAGTATATCCAACGTAAGGAAGGAACTATTAGAATTGTCGGAGATATGATACACATGCCTCGTTTTGTTGTTTTCCAGCACGATTCGTAGCTTTGTGGCTTTGGCTCACCACTCATATACCTATTCAAAATTGCATTGAGACCCTCGATATCAAGAACTAGAGTCAGATGGTCAAGTCTCTAACTAACATAGTCGTCAACGTTTAGCATCCTAATTACCATTTGTTATTTCGAAGGTGTTGGTTAAATACAACGTACATAATATATGTTTACTTTTGTTATTACAAAGTTAGTACAAGGGCCGCGACCGTGGTCCAGCGGTTAAAGCGCTGGGTTTATAACCCGGAGATCCGGTTCAAATCCCAGTCAAATTATGTTGAGAGGATTTTGCTCCAGAGAAGTTGAATTGGTTGTTAAATCGCACAGTGGGAAAATCATTCCGTTGTTGAAGGGAGGGTTTCACTCAAGAGAGGGCCGCTCTGGAGAGGTTGCACTGTATATAAATTTATTTTTTCGAGCCTTATCTACATATGGAGATGACATGACCAAGATTCACTTGATTATTAATTACAATTATCCTCGATTGAAATACATTACTTATGTAATTAAAAGATACTTTATAATGATTTCTCACTTATTCGACCCGTCTGCATGCTGTGGATCCTCGCATAATAGTTATTCCAATATTCTATTATAATCATCGTTTTACAAACGTAAACAAAATGGTATTTTCGCGGTCTTAAAATATTTCTATAGCGATATCAACGTAGTATTTCCCTACATTCATCATCATTGTTACAGTGTTGTCATTTTCATATTTTCAAATTTTCATCATCATGTTATAGCGTCATCATTATCGAATTATCGCATTTTCATCCTCATTCTATAGCATTGTCATTATCGATATCGTATTATTGCAGTATTCGTCATCGATGCTGTCATTGAAACGTGAGGAATCGTCGTTGCAGTCATTTTACGAAATTGATGCTGAATGTATAATGGTCATAATGATAAAATAACTGATATGGTAGCGGGCGACCTTTTTAAGATAGAATTTTCGCTATTGTTACTAATAAACAAATATGCACCACAATAATCCAAACTAAATTCACAACTCCTTATATACAAATATTCTGCGACGTACATTCGGAGGAAAACATACATTGGCAACTGCAATATAAGTTCATCAATTTTTTGCCCGATAACAAACTTAAACAATTGAAATATAAACTACTCCACAGAATTTTTTCGTGTAAAAAATGTAAGATTTAGATGGAAAATGAGTAATACACAGAATTGCTCTATATGTCACATTGTTGGAATTTATGAACATGTAATTAATACTGTACAGTACAAGACATATGGACAAAACTACTGAATGTTTTTGACAAATGCAACATTAACAAAAACATCAAATGTTTAAAAACTAGTTAATTGCTCCTAGTACAACTATTTCAATGTATTTTAACAGTATTATGTTTCTGTATTTACAAAGCATATTTCATCAGTGAAAGTAAAATAAACCTGTCAACGTTTGGAATCTTTATAAAAGTGAATTATCCATACTAATTAAATACTACGAGTGAAGAAACCTTTTTCTTCTTTCCAAGCGTAAATCTCTAATGTATATTTGAAAAAAAAATCGCAAAGCTACAAAACGAAATGTTGATCTGCAACGTCATATCATTGTGGACGAAGAAATAAATAAATTTTGCTTTAATTCGGAAATCCTTTTCACAAGCCCGATGTTTGCATTTTAATGCAATTATCATCTGCAATTAATATATTTCAAAGACGCAAAAGCTTAAGTTATTAACCTGTCTGTGTTTTGTCGTCTTTTTTATTTCAGAGCCGTTTCCCATATGCCTTTAATTCAGCGGCCATTCAACTGAATTTATACATCCTGTATAGACCGCTGAGAATATGCTAATGAGTTTCCAATGTGACAATATACATGCACCACTCACTACAGAAGATATATCGAAAAGATTTGATGCCTCTTTAATCATTTCAACAATACTTTCAACTTCTAGAAATAAAATAATCTTATTCACATTATTGTCATCGTCTTTTATCAGCTGTTTTGCTGGTGTTTGGTTAGACATAAAAGATACAATGCCATAGGTGTATTTGTTCATGAAATTATGTTGCTCTGGTATTTTCCTTATCGTCATAAGAATGTGTATAAAAAAGTCGGTAACACAACTGGGATTACTATATAGAATGTGGGATTAGCCGAGTAACAAATTTCCAAATATAATCCACTGAAGGATAGATATTTATACTATAATTATGAAAAGCATTGCAAATTAAACTCGGAGCGTACGCCAAGTACTAAGTTCTTACGTAGGAAGCAGTGCGGAACTCATGAAGTAACTAACAATCCTATCCATTTTATTATAAACAAGAAAGGATGTCTTTTAAAACATTTTCCATATAATGCTTCCTTAAATACCTTACTATGCACTGTACTGTAACACAACGATGTTCGCTGAATAAAAATCACTATTTGTTTTGTTTTTATGTGACTTATTGTCACTGGGGTTTAACGCCGCTTTTCAACAATTTTTCAGTTGTATACGACGACCGGTTCACCTAACCAGTTCTCCTGGAATGTATACTAACCAGTACTAACTTACCCTTCCACAAGGAGCCGGCGACTTCTTCACATGTGGAGGAAAATCGACATTTTTGTCAAATTTTCATAGAAGGGCATGACCTACCGCGACCGGGATTCGAACCCGGATCTTCGGGTTACAAGTCCAGCGCACTAACCACTGGACCACGGCCGCGGATAAAAATCACTATTTAGTCAGACAATTAAACACAGGCCACACATTCTCATCGTCTGATGCACTGTCCCACTGATGTATGCATCGAGAGTATTACAAGCATGATTCTATTGCGATGTCACCAAATATCAAACGTACATAAAACATACCATCGGAACAGAATAATAGGCTATTTATGTTGTTCGCGTTTTATTTTGTTTATTGTGAGAAAGCGAACCATTCTGCAAGCATACTTGATGCATACTGTAAAATCATAAAATACTATAAAAATCTTGGTGATATTTTTATAACAAACGATGTACACTACTTAATCTTCCAGATAAACAAATTAAACATTTTGAGAAGTTTCTCAAACGATATATTTTGGTTGTTAGCATAGGCGGATCCAGGATTTCTAGTTGGGGGGGGGGCGGAAACTGAACAAGTAAGCTGGGAGTCCTCCCCCCCCCCCCTCTGGACCGCCTATGTTGTGTTAATGTGCTTGTAACTTATTGCACGCGTAGCGTGCGAAATTTTTTTTTGACATCTATATATATTTTCCCGAGTCCGCCTAGCATGTTGATAAACAGCTGACACACATATATTAACAAACGTCCGCCAGCTTAGCTGCATGGTGCGTGCGTTGGGTCTACAGACCTCGGCTTTGTGAGTGCGGAACCATTGGATGGTAAATAATAAAGAATGCAAATCCATCGTGATTACTTTACACCAATATATGATTATTATTGTTACACATAAATTCACTACTATACTGAGCATATCATCAATGACGCTTCTTTATTATCATCAGTGTCAAATAACCATATTTAATTATATAGAACAATTGTCATCACATTCATGGCGACAGGGGTTTTATAATTGACATGCCTTAATCAACAGAGCATATAAGTATTTATCAGATATTAAAGTTATCCAGGCGTCTATTTGCACGCGCTAATGGTGGCTAGGTTGCGTAAGTTCATTCAATGTTTGCTCTGCTTCAGCTGTACATGTTGTTTTAAATTGAGTATTTTGGCGACTAATGTTGACAATACGCCACGTGCTCAAGACAGAAGAGATGGTTTCATGGAAGATGTGATTCCACACTCGGTCGCTCTTCTAAGGAGCTATTTCGATTCATTTAAACGGGTGAGGAAATTCACAGTTCTACTGACATAAGTGTTCAAAAATGAAACTATCCAAATCTCATTACCTTATGTACGCTGGGAATAGGCGGGGAGATCAATAGAGATCTTTTGAAATACTTGAATCTGATTCTAATGTAACACATAGGAATAAATTGATCAAGTTGATATCCGCGGGTCTGGGATTTTAAAGCATCTTTTTCTCATGTAAATAAGTGACGCTTGTCATATGTTAAATTGCGATGATTTTCTTTACACCGATATGTGTATGTTGGTCCCAGACTATAGAATAGATCTTTGATTATACCCAACATGGCATAATCATGGTCCGGGGAGCGATCAGAAAAGACGGAATGTAACGGTCTGAGTACGCTTTAACATCTTACGTACATGCAATGTGAGTTTTGATTTGGTAAAATTTATTAAGATTACCCAATGATTTTTGTGCTTTTAAAGAGTCTAAAAACGGAAGCGAATTGGGGGAAATTATGAATTTAGAAAATATGAAATGTACTAAAAGGTATATTAACATCATTGTCACATACTCATATCTATAGATCAGGGACTCTACAATGTTATGTAGATCTAGAGTCCCTGTATAGATCTATTTCAGGTAGTGCTCTCAACCATAGGCACTCGGTTTCCTTGATTTTATAACCGTGTCTGCTAGAATGATTACACCCTTCTATTTTTTTTTACAGATGCATTTGTTTTTCAATCCGTACAGAAATTTATGATGTCTAAGCACTTAGAGTGAATTTAGAGTGAATTAACAGCAGGAATAATGATGTTACTTCATATTTACACATGACTACCCTCTGTGGCATATTTTAATTTTTGACTATTACTATCAAGTACTTACTTAGATTTGCTGTCAGCTCATAAATAATGCACAGAATATGATGTTTAGTGGTTGGGTTCATAGTTGTTATAAAGTTTTGATAGAACAATAAGTACTACAAGAATACAGATGTATGGTATATGATGGCATATCAAGTTTTGTGGTATTAATGAAACATTATCATATTTTATGCAAAGTTTCTATTTCAGGATATTTCGCAAATGATCATCATAGAAATTCATAATTATTACAGTATTATCTTTTTTTGTACAAAATTCCCTCCAATATATTTCAGTGTTTCAAGATATATAAGTGAACATTGCAGATGTAAAATGTATAGAATGGGGTTTTCATGGGTCGTGTCAAACTACCCCTTACTGCTGTCACTCACTGATTATTGGTTCTGGAAGCACTTACATTTATAGCATAGTATTTAATTGTTTTTGGCTCATCAGTAATTGGATTTTGAAAATATTTAGAATTTGCATGCTTTTATTTCAGATGAAGTGATTGGGAGGTTTTGAAGGAGTGAAACCATTTGTGAATGATGATGAATTTAAGAAACTCAATATTGGGTTCACGTTGTATGAAGGTATGAAGATATATTTATTATGTATTTTTTTGTAATAAAAAAATTGTCAATTATATCCTTTCAAAGTTTGAAAGGAAAACTTAGTCCCAGAATTTTCAATGTCCTTTAGGGCTCTGTACCTGTATTCTATATTTATTGGATAATGGCTTGGTATTATTCTATTTTCAGTTTGAATGTCTGGAAAACAAACAAACAGAATACATCAGACCATTACCTTTGCAAAAATCTTGGTTATTTTGACCATGCTTGCCACATTAAGTAAGTACTTGTACTTTTTGCACTGTTTTAGATGTTGAGTGAATTGAACAATAATTATTCTGAAGTAAAGCTTTTCCCACCAATAAAAGCATGCGCAAAGTAGATATTAGATATGCAATATGTTTCATAAACAATCAATTCTGATGGAGCTTGATGTTCGATATGAGTATAAATTGAGTGCTGCAACATGAAAAAAGATGTATGCATGTTTGTACAGGCACAGTGCTTTTTATCATTACAAATGTATCAATTATGGCTCCGTTAGCAGCAAAATATCTGATTACACTTCAGTAGCTTCAGACAGATTATCTTCAACCTCTGATGACATACCCTCTACTGAAAGATCTTGTTTAGATGCAGATCGGTTTGATCATAGATACCAAGATCTTTTTTAAAAAGAATGCTAAAACAGATGACTTTCTTGTATGGGATACCTGTTAGTGTATATCTGGTAGGATTACTACTGGTGTTTTATGTTAGTTTGTAAGTGCAGTTTTGTTGCTCTTATGTACCTTTATTATATTATGAAAATATCATATGTTATTTCAAATATTAACCATTTTGTATGGATACAAATATAGTATAAATAATTCTGACCTATATCGAGCCCTTATTTCCTTGCGCTTTTGGTTTTGATAGTTAAGTATCATCACCCAGTTACCCTCAAAACAGTAATAAAGGATGGATTGACACAATGTGTAAACATTTCCTACTCTGTGTAAAGTTTTTGCACGAATAAGTGTTAGTGGCATTTCCTAATTTAAAACTAAAAGTTTTATATAACTTTTTGCCATTTGATTTTCATGTAAATAACACTAGGTTAATATACACTGAGGTCAGGGATGGAGACATCTTAGAAAAGTTTACTTGTCCATGAACAAATAACTTAGAAAATTTTCTTGTCTGTACTAACAGTTCACTTTTCCATATAATTGTCATTTTTACTGTTGCTGTAAAAAGCTACTGTGTTTGTTTCTTACTTGTTTTATCAAACATCTCCTACACTTAACAGTAGGCTATAAAAAACTTTAGTATAAACATGCAGTTTAGTGTGATGTGAAGGACAATATAGAAGCATATCTTTACTAGCAGGCTTTGCACTCAGAGATTTGATCAGATACAGTTCCATTGCACAAAATACATGGTCAAAAGTTTTCCGAAATTTTTCAGAACCTCTGTTGTTTCCTAACTCCGAACCCTATAGGTTTTTTATTGTTTCCCTGGCACCGAGGCTAAGACTTCCGTTTTTTTTAATTTTCAACTTTTACCCATGAAAATATAACAAAAGCATTAAAACTCATCATCAAACTGCGATATAAACAAACAATGATTTACTCTAAATTTTTACCAAGCTGTCTAGATGACTGACAAAATGGAGAATAATGTAGGACCACATAACAGTTTTATGGTTAAATGTTAGGAATAAAACAAATTCTCTTACTAATTCCACTTTCACAAAAATTTGAAACTACTACTAGAAATCTGACTGTAGCCGCTGAATTTTTACTTGTTCATATACAACTAAAATGCAAAAGTTTACATGCCTGGACGTACAAATGTACAACTCAGGCAACTTTGACGGTTGATTTTGCTGGCCTTGTGAAGTGCATCTTTACTTTATGATTTGTTACTGGTAAATTTTATCTTCTATTCTGAATATATCTAACTTGTTAATGTTTTTTTTTCTTTTACAACTGTATTGACACAGTAATTAATTTATTTATATTCAGGTTTGGCTGATCCTACTGATTCATTTACTGTTTTCTTTGGAGACAGATCATCATACATAGTGTAAGTATTTGTACAAATTATGAAACGTTATGAAACGTCTCATTTTAGTAATTGTTGATTTATCAGGATCAAGGTTAAAATAAAAACCTAATATCTTTGTCACTAATGGTGATGTATACATATTTGCAAGTAAAGCAACACTAACTACCATTACCATAAGTTATACAAAGATTGCTCACTTAAACATCAAATAGGTAATCTGATCCCTTATACATTATGTTCTCTATGAATTTAAAGGACTTAGTGAACCTAACTTGCTTCATTAGATTAGATCTAACAGGAAATACTTCAGCTAAAATAATTTAATTTCATCAAATGCATCTTTATCAGAGTTAGTGGGATGTATTCTGGTTTTATCATTGCAGTATGATACTGTCTTTGATTGGAAGTGTATTGAGATGTCTTGTTATGACTGTATTACTTGAATTATTTGACCCACTTAACTAAGGCCTAAAAAATGGTTTGTTTCCGGTTACATGCTCAAAGAAATATGGGTCAATAGGTAGGGATTTATTATTTTGTTTATTTTTTCATATATCGGCAAAACTGAATGGGAATATGTGTGCTGTTATATTAATGAGTTATGAAAATTACAATATTGTACTACGATTGGTCAGGTAACTAGAAACAAACCTATTTTTAGGCCTAATTGTTGATTTACTTATGCTAAATAAATATACTGTATAATCTCAATATAAAGACCACTTGTGGAACCTGTAAAATATAATATTGAGATGGACTGATTATCGAGTTTAAACATAGAGAAAATATTTAAAACTGGTCTGAATATCAGTTTTCACTGTAATTAGGTGGCCATTACATTGAAGAAGGTCGTTTAGTGGGGGTTTATTGTATACGTAATCATATAATAATTTGTGTTATAATGACAGGGGTTTGAGTAAAGTGTCAGGTATTATAGTGCGTGGGTCCAGGTTTATTGAAAATACTGCTATGGTAAAATTTGTAAGTATTTTTTATAATCACAATTCATACTTATTGTTTATTCTTTTCCAAATTCAAGGATAGGTCAATTTCTGCTAGTTTTATTTTCTTTTTTCAATATTTTTTTGGTGTTTGATCTTTTGTTTATAGTTTGACATATTTAGCTCTCACTTGATATATGAGCAAGATTACCAGCAGTTTTCTTGAATTAAGAGGATTTGAAGAAAGGACATTGCTATTATTCAGTGGAAATTACACTGTAATATTGTCTACTGTTAATTATGTAAGAAAATAGAAAAAAATATGTTTGATTGGAAGTAAACCTTTTCTCAAGCTTACTCCTGTGGTTGGATATAGTAGTAATTTAAGATTCTTTTGCTTGTAGAAGATACTAATCTCCTCTCAGAAACCAAGCTGAAGGATTGAGAATTAAATTTAGGCCATTTAAGATATTTTTGAAAAGACTCATTTATTTATCTTATTCCAGGTTATAAATATCTAGTTTCTTAAGAATTATTAATTGAGTGTTTATGATGTAATTTTTTATGTAGATTGAAGAATTCTGATTGTCACAGACTGACAGAAGTTGCAACAGTAAATATGACTGTGATAGAAAGTGGAATTCAGCTCAATGTTGTGCATAATGAAGTGTCTGTCAGTCAGTATGCACAAGTATTGCTATTTCATCAAGTGCATTTACCATGGAAGCCAATACTAAAGCATTAATGGGTGAATATTTCACAGTTCATAGTGTAGAATTATAATAAATAGAACATAATACAGCATGCCATAAAATGGCTTATAATGCAGAAAGCAGTAACAAAATTACTAACAAAATCCTAGATGATTGTATAGCTTGTCATAGAATGGACTTTATTGCATTAAGCCGTACCAACATGCGTATTTAAAACAAAGTTATGGATGATGATTTTTTTTAAAGTGTCTGGGTTGAAATAGTGCAATTGTCAAGAAGTGCAGTTGTCAAAACTTGCTCTTTAATTGGCATATCCTTTACTGCACATGTACACTCATAGTGTCAGTTGACAGAATGTAAACAAAGTGTGTGATATGACAAACTTAAACGGAACTTATATGCCCTATTGAATTAAATTCCGAGGAATCCACTCGACTAATTCCTTCTAAATGATCACAATGAATTAAACAAGAGATAACATCGAAATATTGAAGATAAATCTGTAGAACGAAGTTAACAAACAAGTAAATAGGCAAGATTCCTTTGTTCTAAAAAATGTTGTGTGCATGTGTGAAGTTAGTGTGGAGTCAGCTGATGACTCTAGCAATTACCAAAACTACTAATACCAGAAAAAACGAATGATTTCCCATTCTTGATTACACTGGGCTCCTGACATAAGAAGGGCATCACACTGCTCCAAAATAAAACACTTTATATGCTTGTAAAATTCATAATTGATAAATTATTCAATTTCATTGTAATTAAGTTAACCCTATAATGGTGTTTTATTAGCCTGGATCTTCTTGAATCCATCTACTTACTATGCTTGGAATAAATGTCTAACTGCAACTCAGAGACTGTATAAATTACTTGGTGAAATTAATCAGTATATGTACTGACTTAGGTTAATACAATTGGTTCGAAAATTTTGCTAATGTTTCATATTGAAAAGATATTTTCAGCTTTAGGGATGAATACATCACTCCATACACATACATGTATCTGTTTTAAATATACATCATACAAATTCATAGTGCATTGTTTCAATCCATTTCAGGATCTGATTGCAGGATAGCTCAACTGTGGATATTGGAGAATTTGAACACCAGATAGAAACATAGTGTACTGAAGCTGGACAGTATGTCACTTGTGAATTTGTTCAGGTCCTGTGACTTACAGAGACTTTTTAATGCAAGAGAAACCCTTGTTGTGTTTAATCAATTTTCTCTACCTTTTAAAAGTAAACTTTTCAATGCTAATCATCTTAATAAAAGTCTATTTAACAGAACTTCTTCTTGTATCCAGCATCTACTGTGGTTAATTGACAAATATTCAATATGGATGGCATGCTTAAAAATTGATTCTTCTCTGGTTTTGACGTTACTGTACTTCATGCCTCATAGAATCCCTTCATTGAGAAAATATGATGTTAGAAATTGCTTGTAGTGGTAATGACAGTGTTATAATCATTTCTGTATGACATTTTATTTTCTTTGTTTCTTCCTCTTATTGTTAATCAAAAAATTTTTTTTTTCATTTTAAAACATTGTGTTAGACTTTTTTGATATATTAAATGAATTAAATTCACCTCCAACCCAGAAATATATATGGGAACCTAATGGATCCTAGGCAGTTTTCAGTTTGGACTGTGCAGCCGGGAATATGCAACTGGGCTTTAGCTGGGTCCCATGTAGGCAGCACATATTGACTAATAATGGGCCCAATATAGGTCATATGTAACACACTGCAGTTTGAGCACAAAACATTAAACACGGGCCCCATATGGATCCCAGATTGCTAAGCACACTCTTAACTCACATGATACCCATATGGGATTCATATACCATTCTTCACTTGGTAACTGTTTGTAAAATGAATGTGTAATAGGAGGAGAAAATAAAGTTCCCGATGCCATGCTCGAACCCGCGACCTGCTTGCAAGTCAGCTGCTCTACCAACTTAGTTAATCGGGCATGAAAACTACTATAAACTCATATACTATATATACAACACTGTTACCCTCCTTCCTTTAATTAATTAAGCGACAACCACAGGTTCTTTAAGCTAACCCAGCCTTTGCTTCACCCTAACTCATTCCAAGGCTAGCCACACATGGCACCAATGCAATAGGAGGCAGAGAATAAAGTTCCCAATGCTGGGCTTGAACACGCGACCTGCTTGCAAGTCAGCTGCTCCACCAACTGAGCTAATTGGGTAGATGGGAATACAAAGTACTATAAACATTTATATTAGATATACAGCCCTGTTACAAATGTATAAAACTTTAAATAGGAAAAATCAATTAAATTTAGTAATTCTGTATAGTCTTATTTTAATTAATACAGATGATGCTTTCAATGTGTCTGTTAAGTTTTATAGAATTACCAATCTTCACAACACACAACTTTAAACTGAGGTTTCCTCATAAAATGTTCAAGTGTAGTTGTTTTCTTTGCTCCAGTAATAGATGCATTCTGAAAATAGTTTATTATAAAATGAATTATGTTGTAATTTACTGTAGCATAGAAGTAGTATGTGCTGCAGTTTGCTGTTAGAGAAATGTTTGTGCAATTTGTTTATTCAACTCAATTATTTATTAACTCAATAATGCTGTAAAAAGGTTTTTAGGTCATGTTTTGTTCTCTTTGTTTACTTTTTACACACAAGAATTTCATGAAAAATGAAAATCTCATGACTCTGTTCATTCAACATGTGATTATACAAGACATAATCAATGAAGGAGAACCTAGTCAGGATTAAAGTGTTTTACGCACTCAGTTTGTGTCTTGTAGCGTACGTATTCACATTTAGCATGCCTATCACATTTGTTATAGAGACAGATATGAGATTTGAGCTTGAAGACTGATCTCAAGTTTAATAACCTCAAAGCCTGATCTTGGTATCATTTTATACATTGTCAACTGTCACTACTGTGAATTATTGTTTCAGACCTTCAGTATAAATCAGTTCAGATGGACAATCAACTAATCTATTTCAAATAAACTTAAAAAGTAACTGGAAATGTTTTGCTCTTCTATTTCTTCATGTTTACAATTACATGTATGTAATATTGTAGTACTACTGTTGGCTTGGAATAACTTCCCACAAGATGTGATAATCAGAGGTGGAAGACAAATGACCTTGATGTTCAAAGTTATGAAATTTGAGATTGGTCTTTTAGATCTCACTTTTTGATAATGTATCAAATTCTCAATAATAAAAATGAAGATATTAATCATTATTCTGTTCTGTAATTGTACTAGTTTACATAGCATCACAAACGAGAAGTTGAGATTTGAGCACATAGTAATTTAAAACTAACCTGTAATAAATGACATAAAAATGTGTAATAAACATTTTTAACATGTTCTTTAATGTGTGTGTTATTTTCGAAATCTCATGTTTTAATCACTATATTTCAATTTTATTGTATGCCAAAACAGCTTGTGATGCCTCTACATAAGGCAAGACAAATGCAGTCAAACCTGTGTTTGCAGCCACCTACGAATAAAGACCATTACGCAAATAAAGACTATTCTTTGAAAAACCATCCCTGATTATTTAGGACAAACTTACCTCCAAATAAAGGCCACATTTTGTCTTTCCTGAAAGGTGACCTTTGTTCACAGATTTGGCTGTATATCACCTGTACTAAGCAATAACATCAACTTTACAGGACACATAGGGTCCAATTTCATGAACATTAATCAATCCTTTGCGTTAATTTTGGAATTTTACACAAGTTTTATTTGTGATGACATTGGTTATGTTTTGTTTCATGTGACTTATTGTCAATGGGGTTTAATGCAGTTTTTCAACAATTTTTCATTTATATACAACAACGGGTTCACCTAACCAGTTTTCATGGACTGTATACTAACCAGTACTAACTTACCCTTCCACAAGGAGCTGGCAACTTCTCCACGTGGAGGAAAATCAACATTTTTGTCAAATTTTCATGGAAGGGTATGAGCTGCCGCGGCCTGGATTCGAACCAGGATCTCCCGGTTCCAAATCCAGCGCACTAACCACTGGACCACGGCCGCAGTTAAATAAAAAGTCATATTATTAGTAGGACTGTAAATGAGTTAATGACTAGAAACTTCTCTATAAACTTTAAACAGCTTAACAACTACTGGCATCACTTTCAGATAACAAAACTGTACTGTTAGCTCAAACTTAAAACAGCTGTTTAAATGTCAGTGGAACGTAGCAATTTATATTTACTCATAAACTTAACAGTGTACCAATGGCATTATAGAATATAGGAATATACATTTATACACATTACAGCTGGGCTGATACATCACTTTCAGTCTTTGACTTAAATGACTTGCAGTCTATAGCATGATGAACAGTCAAACAGTAAACAAAGAACTGCTAATTCAAACAGAAGAGGTGAAAACTTTTCAGTGTTCTCACAGACTAACAGATTCAAGTTTAAGTCTTAAATTTAGTAGCATCCATTAGAGAAACAGGGCATCAGAAAGATAATTCTGGTTTCATTTCCGTTTTCGTTCGTATGAAATGTGATTCGATACTCAATAGTTTAAAACTGGAATCGATATCGAATCGGATTACAAAGATCGTTGATATATCAATATCGGTGGAATCGATTACACCCCTTATGTCTGATAATGAAGTATGGATAAGAAATTTGTGTAAAATCATATCATGATGTTTAGTCTTTGTAACTTGTGCAACTGAGACCAGGATCCAAAATTATAAAAAAATCTTGAGATCAGTCTCCAAGCTCAAATTTTGTCCAGCAATGTTTCTAGCTTAATAATAACTAAACAAAGATTTCAATCCTTTGTTACGAAGAACGATTTGGGTAAGCTAAGACAAATCATATCATTACCCTACCAATATATATACATCAGATAAAATAATTCATCTAAGCATATCCAAAATGATTCCCTAATGAATTCATCTCAGTATCTAGGACCACATAAACAATGTTTGTGTGCTGCCTCTCAGATAAAAGATTATCTTGTTACTGTAATGGTAATAAATTGAGATAAAAATCTTTAACATGTATGCAATATGCTTCTTGCCTAAATAATGCCAATAAAAACTTTAGGTGAACCAAGTGATTAGTCAGCTGGTCAGAATACAAATTTATTCTTTTCATTGTTGTTAGGCATTGGACTTGAATTAGTTCAATTTATAACAAGTATATAAAATACAAACACATACAAAAATCTATAAACTTTATTAAATAATTATATGTAAAAAACAAATGCTTATACTAATTTCAATTAATTCCATGGTTTCATAAAAATTGAAAATGATAAGATATTTGATGCATTTACAACAACTCAACCATTTAGCTCTATAAAAATAACTTAGCAAAACTTACACAAGAATGTAATCAAGCCAATAAAGTAGACTGTAGTTTTGTGATGAGCAAAGTTAAGCTGTATAGTAAAAAAACGACAATTAAGCTGTATGGTAAAAAAACAATTTTTCTGTGATTTACCTAATTTTATATCCAAGATCAGCAAATATAGGAGAAGACATACTAGTATTTTGATTGAAATAAATTTTAACATTATGAATTTTAAGAATACTATAAATAAACCATTGGGGATCATAATAGCTCACATTGGAACATGCAGAAATACAGTTTTGTTGAAATAGCAAAATAACGGTCATATTTATCATATTTATGTAATTCTACGACAGTTAAACAAGTCATGAATATCAGTGGTTCACAATATGATCATTGACTTTACTTGAAACTTCACAAAAATAAAAACTTTGAAATGAACACAAGATTCAATAAATCAACTATGAATGAATACTTGCACAAATAACACACTATAAATGTATCTAACCTCATCATTCTGTTGATGATGGAATTGGTTCTCAATAAGATGAATTTATTTCAACAACTTGAATGTTTGTTGACACTCCAACACACTAAAGTCAAATACCGTGCACTGTAATATGGATTTATTCAGCTCAAACAAATATTTTTCTTCTGTAAATGTAGATGCTGCTTGATGTGACAACTTTGAACATCCTGAAATACATATGTTTATAATCAGTTAAAACATGCAGGCCTTTTTCTAGTTATTTTGGGAATAAATTTATAGAAAATGAGACGTGAGATTTTTTTTAATGGTATTGGGAAAAATAACCCATTTTGGCTTAGAGAATATGTCCGATGGTCGGACCCATGGTATGCAAAGAAAAAGGCCTGGTATTATACGTATATTTAAAAAAAAAATTAATACCCCCCCCCAAATACTTCTCTTACCCCAGATTTCAGACCTAAGGGGTAAGCATATACCAAATTTCACAAGTGAGCAGGAACGCTGCCCACAGGGGACATTGGCCCTTTGCCTCCTATTGGAGGAACCCTCAGACCCCCTTTCTACATTTAATATCTGACCAGCTAAATGTAGAACTTTTCTACGCCCTTACATTACAAAACATTGATACTGTGAACAAAAACATTGAAACCTGCAGTAAATACTAGGCAATAAGTCAAATCCTCTCATAAGCTATTTTTTGAAAGATCACCTTACTATCATGACAATCAAAATGTTTAGATTATGATTAAAAGGCCCCAAAAAATAAAAGGTATGTTTTTGGTTACATGCCCAAAGAAATTAGGGCCAGTAGGTAGGGATTCTTTTGTTTTATTTCTTACATATATCGGTAACACTGTATGGGAATATGTGCCAGTAGTATTAATGAGAAGTGAAAATTACAATATTGCACTGCAATTCAGATGCAGTAAAATTTAATGAGTCAGCGGGTAAAATATTAGGTCAGTTGGGTAACCAGAGAGAAACTTCTACTTCTAAAACTTCTTTTAGTCCTTATGGCCGAGTATATATGGCAACAATTTACTTTGTCAGGCTCTTGAACCCAATGTCACTGAACATCAAATTAAGTTAGACAAGAATAACTTCACAAGCCACTCTGAACGGCTGATAACTGATATACATAAAATTGAGCATTAAACTGGTTCCTACTTCATGTTGCAGTGAACCAATGTACAGAGAATCAATGGGAACCAGTTTAATAGATCTTCTGTACGGGTGAATTAAAGGGAAACAATCCAATAGAGAATCTTAAAGGGAGGCTTCATTCAAATTGCAGTAAAACGAAACGAGTTTTCATAAATGTTAATTTGTTCAAAACAACAGAAAGACATATGTGCAGCCTACCAATCAAAGATACTAGCATGTTAAGACATTCAGGAAAACTTGAACGGTGTCTCACTATACAAAGGACTTGTTAAAAAGTTTGTACAGACTAAGTATAGGAATCAATGGGTTTTTCTATGAGGTTCATACAAAGTACAGCAAAATAAATTCAGTAGCAATCAACAAGCTTCTGTCACTTTAAATCAAGCTAAGAATGTAACACAAACATATCACCAGTGCATATATTTTCTGAGACTTTCTCTGATTTGATTTTTGTGTAAGTCATTACAAAAATTCTTGTGCACATATCTAGTATGTTATCTGTTGTAACAATGTACTTTTGTAAAAAATTGATTATGACACTCACCTTTTATACATTCTACTAAAAAAGAATGGCTCCAATATGATGATAGCTCATTGCACTGCATTATCAATCAGGGAAACGATGATCCTAAAAAAAAATATAAAAAAAAAATTAAAAAATCAGGAAACTAAAATTATCAAAAAATATAACAAAATAAAGTTAAACAATTATTAACAAAATACAATAACCTACAACTAAAATGTACTATTCTTTACATAGTTATTTTTGACAAATATGTCGATTTTACTCCAAACGAGGAGAAGTTGCCAGCTCCTTGTCAATAGGTAAGTTAGTATTGGTTGGAATACATTCCAGGAAAACTGGTTAGGTGAACTGGCATTAAACCCCAGTGGCAATATGTCACATAAAAACAAACAAATTACATAGGTCATTAACAACTGCAACAAATAAGAAATAATAAGAAATTATCCTATCCAAAAAAGTAAGATTTCAATTAAAAAATATAACAAAAGAACCTACACCTAAAATGTATTCTAATTTACTTAAGTGATAATAAACTGTAAAAAAAAATTACTGACTGATAAGATTAAAAAACAATAATCAGAAATTATCCTATCAAAAAAGTAAGATACTAATTAAAAATTATAAAAAAATAACCTACACCTAAAATGTATTCTTAATTACTTCAGTGATAACAAACTGTAAAAAAATATTGACTGATAAGATTAAAAAATAATACATTAAGAAACAATATGTAGATACTGCACTTTGACCAGCGGGCGCAACTGATCATCGTACAATTTCTACCTAAAATGTATTCTAATTTACTTAAGCGATAATATAACTGTAAAAAAATATTAACTGATAAGATAAAAAAGACAATACCAAAAATTATCCTATCAAAAAAGTAAGATATTAATAAAAAATATAAAAAAATAACCTACACCTAAAATGTATTCTTAATTACTTCAGTGATAATAAACTGTAAAAAAATATTGACTGATAAGATTAAAAAATAATACATTAAGAAACAATATGTAGATACTGCACTTTGACCAGCGGGCGCAACTGATCATCGTACAATTTCTACCTAAAATGTATTCTAATTTACTTAAGCGATAATATACTGTAAAAAAATATTAACTGATAAGATAAAAAAAGATAATACCAAAAATTATCCTATCCAAAAAGTAAGATATTAATAAAAAATATAACAAAATAACCTACACCAAAATGTATTCTAATTTACTTGAGTGATAATTAAATGTAACAAAATATTGACCGATAAGATAAAAAAACAATAACAAAAATTAACATATAAAAAAGTAAGATATCAATTAAAATATAACAAAATAGCATACAACTTAAATGCATCATTCTTTATATAAATTATTTTTGACAAAAATGTTGATTGATTTTCCTCCTCCTGTGGAGAAGTTGCCAGCTCCTTGTCGAAAGGTAAGTTAGTACTGGTTGGTATACAGTCCAGGTAAACTGGTTAGGTGAATTGGCGTTAAACCCCAGTGACAATATGCCACATAAAACAAACAAATTACATAAGTCATTAACAACTGCAATAAATAAGAAATAATAAGAAATTATCCTATCAAAAAGTAAGATATTAATTAAAAAATATATAACAAAATAACCTACACCTATAATGTACTCTAATTTACTTAAATGATAATTAAACTGTAAAAAAATATAGACTGATACGATTAAAAAATAATACATTAAGAAACAATATGTAGATACTGCACTTTGACCAGCGGGCGCAACTGATCATCATACAATTTCTACCTAAAATGTATTCTAATTTACTTAAGCAATGATAAACTGTAAAAAAATATTAACTGATAAGATTAAAAGACAATACCAAAAATTATCCTATCAAAAAAGTAAGATATTAATAAAAAATATAACAAAATAACCTACACCTAAAATGTATTCTAATTTACTTAAGTGATAATTAACTGTAAAAAGATATTGACTGATAAGACAAAAAACAATAACAAAAATTAACATATAAAAAAGTAAGATATCAATTAAAAATATAACAAAACAGGCTACAACGTAAATGCATCATACTTTATATAAATTATTTTTGACAAAAATGTTGATTGATTTTCCTCCTCCTGTGGAGAAGTTGCCAGCTCCTTGTCGAAAGGTAAGTTAGTACTGGTTGGTATACAGTCCAGGTAAACTGGTTAGGTGAACTGGCGACAATATGTCACATCAAACAAAGTACATAAGTCATTAACAGCTGTAATAAAAAAGAAATAATAAGAAATTATCCTATCCAAAAAAGTAAGATATTAATTAAAAAATTTAACAAAATAACCTACACCTATAATGTATTCTTAATTACTTAAGTGATAATAAACTGTAAAAAATATTGACTGATAAGATTAAAAAATAATACATTAAGAAACAATACGTAGATACTGCACTTTGACCAGCGGGCCCAACTGATCATCGTACAATTTCTACCTAAAATGTATTCTAATTTACTTAAGTAATAATGAACTGAAAAAAATATTGACTGATAATATTAAAAGACAATAACAAAAATTATCCTATCAAAATAGTAAGATATTAAATATAACAAAATAGCCTACACCAAATATGTATTGTACACATATCTAGTAAGTTATCTGTTGTAACAATGTACTTTTGTAAAAAATGATCATGACACTCACCTTTTATACATTCTACTAAAAAAGAATGACTCCAATTTGATGATAGCTCATTGCACTGCATTATCAATCAGGAAAACGATGATCCTAGAGAAAAATATAAAAAAAAAATTAAAAAATCAGGAAACTAAAATTATCAAAAAATATAACAAAATAAAGTTAAACAATTATTAACAAAATACAAAATAACCTACATCTAAAATGTACAATTCTTTACGTAAGTTATTTTTGACAAAAATGTTATTATTCCATATGAGGAGAAGTTGCCAGTTCCTTGTCGATAGGTAAGTTAGTACTGGTTGGTATACAGTCCAGGAAAACTGGTTAGGTGAACTGGCGTTAAACCCCAGTGACAATATGCCACATAAAACAAACAAATTACATAAGTCATTAACAACTGTAATAAATAAGAAATAATAAGAAATTATCCTATCCAAAAAAGTAAGATATTAATTAAAAAATATAACAAAATAACCTACACCTATAATGTACTCTAATTTATTTAAATGATAATTAAACTGTAAAAAAATATAGACTGATACGATTAAAAAATAATACATTAAGAAACAATATGTAGATACTGCACTTTGACCAGCGGGCGCAACTGATCATCATACAATTTCTACCTAAAATGTATTCTAATTTACTTAAGCGATAATAAACTGTAAAAAAAATATTGACTGATTAGATTAAAAGACAATACCAAAAATTATCCTATCAAAAAAGTAAGACATTAATAAAAAATATAACAAAATAACCTACACCTAAAATGTATTCTAATTTACTTGAGTGATAATTAAATGTAACAAAATATTGACCGATAAGATAAAAAAACAATAACAAAAATTAACCTATAAAAAAGTAAGATATCAATTAAAAATATAACAAAATAGCATACAACTTAAATGCATCATACTTAATATAAATTATTTTTGACAAAAATGTTGATTGATTTTCCTCCTCCTGTGGAGAAGTTGCCAGCTCCTTGTCGAAAGGTAAGTTAGTACTGGTTGGTATACAGTCCAGGTAAACTGGTTAGGTGAACTGGCGTTAAACCCCAGTGAAAATATGTCACCTAAAACAAACAAATTACATAAGTCATTAACAACTGTAATAAATAAGAAATAATAAGAAATTATCCTATCCAAAAAAGTAAGATATTAATTAAAAAATATAACAAAATAATCTACACCTAAAATGTATTCTAATTTACTTCAGTGATAATAAACTGTAAAAAAAATACTGACTGATAAGATTAAAAAACAATAATCAGAAATTATCCTATCAAAAAGTAAGATATTAATTAAAAATTATAACAAAATAAACTACACCTAAAATGTATTCTTAACTACTTAAGTGAAAATCAAACTGCAAAAAAATATTGACCGATAAGATTAAAAAATAATACATTAAGAGACAATATGTAGATACTGCACTTTGACCAGCGGGCGAAACTGATCATGGTACAATTTCTACCTAAAATGTATTCTAATTTACTTCAGTGATAATAAACTGTAAAAGTAATATTGACTGATAAGATTAAAAACAATAACAAAAATTACCCTATCAAAAATGTAAGATATCAGTAAAAAATATAACAAAATAACCTACAACTTAAATGTATTCCAATTTACTTAAGTGATAATTAAACTGTAAAAAATATTGACTGATAAGATTAAAAATAATTAAGAAACAATACATAGATACTGCACTTTGACCAGCGGGCCCAACTGATCATCGTACAATTTCTACCTATCAAAAAAGTAAGATATTAATCAAAAATATAACAAAATAACCTACACCTAAAATGTATTCTAATTTACTTAAAAGATAATAACTGTAAAAAAATATTGACTGATAAGATAAAAAAACAATAACAGAAATTATCCTATCAAAAAAGTAAGATATTAATTAAAAATATAACAAAATAGCATACACTTTAAATGGATCATTCTTTACATAAATTATTTTTGACAAAAATGTTGATTGATTTTCCTCCTTATGTGGAGAAGTTGCCTGCTCCTTGGTGAAAGGTAAGTTAGTACTGGTTGGTATACAGTCCAGGAAAACTGGTTAGGTGAACCGGCATTAAACCCTAGTGACAATATGTCACATAAAAACAAACAAATTACATAGTCATTAAAAACTGTAATAAAGATAGACTCATAAGATTAAAAAAACAAAAATAAGAATGTCGATTTTCCTCCATATGTGGAGAAGTTGCCAGCTCCTTGTGAAGGGTAGTTAGTACTGGCTAGTATACAGTACAGGAAAACTGGTTAGGTGAACTGGTTGCCGTATATAACTGAAAAAAATGTTGAAAAACGGTGTTAAACCCCAGTGACAATATGTCACACTGTAATAAATATAAATAAAATAAAATGCCTTAAGAATAAAAAAAAGCACCCACATCCCACACCAAGGTCCCCTACCTCACACCACGGCTCCCCTCACTCACACCCAGACTCCCATAAATCACACCAAGGTTCCCCCAACTCACACCATGCCCCTCCCCACCTCGCATCCAGAACCCCCAACTCACACAATCGCTCTCCCAACTCACATTCGGCCTCCTCTAACCCACATCAACGCTCCTGCAACTCCCAACAATGCCCCCATATCTTTCACCCAGACCCCCCCAACTCACACCAAGGCTCCCCCTACCCAAACTCAGTGCCCCCCAACTCTCTCCAAGGCTCCCCGACACACACCCAGGCACCCCCAAACCACACGAAAGTTCCCATGACCCACATTAGGGTTCCCACAACTCACACCAACGTTCCTGTATCTCACATTAAGTCCTCCGAAACAAACACTTAGATTCCACCAACTCGCATTCAGGATACACTTGCCCTCTTCCAGATTCCCCAACTCGCATTCAGGCTACCCTAACTCACAAAAGCGACCCTGCCACTCACACTAAAATCCCCACAACTTGCACTTAAGACACCCTCACTCACACTCAGATCCCCTCAAGTCACACTCAGGTACCCGTCACTCACATCAAGGTTCACACACCTCACATCAATGTAACCCAAAACTCTTAGGCTTTCTATACACTGCATTCCGATCAGGGGCACTACCGATCGGCTCACAATGCTTTTGAGAATAGCATTAAGACACAATATGTAGTTACTGCACTTTGACCAGCGGGCGCAACTGATCATCGTACAATTTCTACATAAGGTTTCAATGCCAAACTCAGATCCTCAATCCTCCAGTGCGTACACACTGGAAATTTTGAGGATTTTCAGACTGGATGCCATTCTGCCATTAGAATTTCGGATAACATCAATATGAGATATGGGAACCTTAATGTAAGTTAGGGGTACCTGAATGCAATCTGAGAGAACTTAAGTGCAAGTGAAAGCAACCTAAGTGCAAGCTATGTGAACCTTGATGTAAGTAACAGGATCCTTCCTGCGAGTTAGGGCAACCAAAATGTGAATCAGGACAACCCAAAAGAAAGTTTGTGTACCCTGAATGCCAGTTAGGGGAACCTAAGCGTGAGCTTGGGAAGCCTCAGTGTAAAATACGAGAACATCAGTGTAAGCTATGGGAACCTCAATGCCAGCCATGTGAACCTTCATGTGATCCAGGGGAACCCAAATATGGGCTGGAGAAACTTTGAGGAGAGTTAGAGGACACCGAATCTGAGTGAGGGGAACCTTAGTATGAACTGAGAGAGTCTAAGTGCTAAATACAGGAACATTGGTGAAACTTACAAGAACGTTAGTGCTGGTAAGAGGAAACTGAATGTGGCTAGGGGAACATTTGCATGAGTCAGAGGAACCTGAATGTGAGTTGGGGGGGGCCGTAGTGCAAGCTGGGGGAACCTTAGTGCCAGATACAGAAATCTAAGTGCAAGTAAGGGGAACCTTAGTGTGAGATAGGGGGGCCTCAGTGCAAGTTGGGGGAACCTTAGTGCAAGGGGACCTAAGTATGTGTGAGGGAAACCTTAGTGCGAGTTAGGAGAACTTTAGTTGGGAGATGTGGGAACAAAAAATACAAACACCTACCATCCACCTGTTTGTGATAACCATCCATTAATATTGCTTCCCTGCAGTATGATTTTCAATGATCCACATTAATGTTGTAACCAACTTCATGGACAATAGTTGAATTTGTCTGATCTCAATGCGGCTACTCCTGTAAAATACAAGTTAAAATAGAAATGAATATTCATTAATAAACAAAATAAAAATAATCAATGGAAGAAATTGATACCACATAGCTTTGTTTTATCAAATGGTCCAAATTTATTAAGTGTTCCAGAAATATTTAATTTATCTTTAATAAAAGCACTCAGCTTACTTCAATCAATAAATGTCAAGTCCACTTAAAGATATAGTCAGCAAGGTTTATTATATTCACAACCTAAGAGATAAATCAAAATCAGCACACTGAGAGGACTGTTGCTGGCTGGCTTTGCAGCATTGTGAGATGTAAAGAATTGTTTGTTTCTGGTTACCAGACATATCGTAACTTTTTATCATCCCGAGGCCATTACATGTACATCCTACGTCTCACATTTTTACCTTTGCGCCCAAAATATCCTTTTGGTACTTGCATTTGCTCCATAGATGCTTTTTAATGGTCATGAAATCGGAAGACCTAGGGCTTAGATATTATCAGGGTTTTCACTAGACGTCAAAGGTTGTAGGTCAGAAATGACCCTTGGCTGATGATAATTAGAAGAGTCAACAAAATTTCCTTCCATTTTTATTGTAAATTTGACCCTGTGGTACAAATTCTCAAGAGTCATAAAACTTTATTTTACCGATTTCAAAAGTCAAATGCTGTTTTAAGGGTCAAATGAAAGCCCTGATTATGTATTTTGCATTGGCCAATAGGAACACGCAGATGGTGGACTGATTAGCTATCTCAATGTGAAATGCAAGAATCTGAGACATTGCTGCTGTCAATCCTTATTAAAGGGTCATAACATTCTGCCAAAATGAGCAGTCTATTGTATATAAGACCAGTTCGAAGCATCAATACAAAAATATTAAGCTGGTATGCAAACAAAAACTGAAGTAACATCCTTATTTCAAATAAACTAGAAGTCACCAAATGCAGCTTTTTTAGGGACTGGGGACACTGTAAGCTGGTCGAAAAGGGAAAAATCACATGAAAAGGGGAAAGTTGGGGAGATTATCAAATTTTAATACACTGCCACATAACCAAAACCAATGTTTTCATGAATCAATGATTATGACAAAAGCATTCAAATCAACAATCTACAGGTCCATAAATTTGTCTTCTCTACATTGGAATAGTCTACCACATTTTCATAGTTGTGAACAGTTAGAAGTTAGATTTCTGGCCAAAGATTTATTCTCATGAGTGAATCAAGCAGTATCGAGATGGTATATTTACTCGCTATAGCAAAAAAGGAGTTGACCCATCCAGTATGCTTTATGTCAGATGTCTTATTTCTTAATTTCATCAATTGTGCGTCATTTTACCGGAAATTGAAATGTGCACCTGCTTCCAGACATCATACGCTTGGAAATATGCATAAGTCATGAGCCGGGATCTAGTATTGGTTCACATCACTGAGTATATCGTTCTACTATCGCAGGGAATAAGCTCATTCGGATTGATCTGACAGACATCATTATAAAGCTGGGAAATCCCAATCAGTTTGCTTAATCAATACAAAACAATTTAACTCTACATAAAAATACCGATAAACCTTAGTCTGATATGATAATTCGGCAGAATTAAATCTATCAGTACAGAAATTGTAAACTTTTGGTATTTTTGAATAGCTTCAAAGAGGAATTATGTATCTTAGCAAGGGGAAAATGCTTCTAATCAGTACTCAATTCTGATTTCACATGTTTAATGTTTTAACTCTTACATTTAACATGTCCAACTGTTATTATGATACAGGGTTTTTCCTAGAATTGGGAATTTTCGCAACATTCTGAACGAATTGGGAAAAGGTCCTACTGTATAAAAATAACTTAAAATAAATAAAACTAACAAGAGGGCCATGATGGCCCTGCATCGCTCACCAGAATAAATATTAATTAACTTGTTACTAAAAAGGTAATAAAGGTACACTTGTGGGCAAATAATGGGGAACAATAATAAACTTGATAAAGGACCATCAAAGGATACTACTAAAGAATATTTGTGATGACTGAAGAATGCCACAGACCAAATTTGGTGATGATCCAACCACTGGTTCATGAAGAGAAGTCATTTTAAGGTATTTCTATGTTTAGCTCTAGCAACCCCTAATTGGGGCCAACCATTTTTATTTGAGCAAATCTGATAGAACACTATCTAAAGATGCTAAAAACCAAGTTTGGTAATAATCCATCCATAGAAACATGAGAAAAAGTCATTTTAAGGTATTTCTATCTTTAGCTCTAGTGGCCCCTAAAAGGGGCTGACCAAATTTATTTGAGTAAATCTGATAAAAGCCCATATAAGGATGCTACAGACCAAGTTTGGTGATGATCCATCCATTGGTTCATGAGAAGATGGTTAAAGGTTTTTCTATTTTTAGCTCTAGTGACACCCTAAAAGAGGTCAACCGGTACAATATGAGCAAATTGCAGTTAGAACGTCAAAAGGTATCAGCACAGCAAATTTGAAGTAAATCTGACTGGTAGTTTCTGAGGAGAAGACCATTGTTGACGCCAGACGACGGATACTGGAGCATCCACCTACCCATCCTAACAGCTCTACATGAACCTTTGGTTCTGGTGAGCTAATAAAACCTTAGGGCCGTGAAATCAATTATTTTTTTCTTATTTCCTGGCGCTAAGGCCGGGGAATACTCTTTGCTATCTGTTTCAATGGACACATGCTATAAAAGTGTCTGTAAGCAAAATGTCGAGGCGGGATGAAGAAAACTTCAAGATCTGAGCAAAAACAAATGTCATTACATTTTATTTCATTCAAATGAATCTAGTTCAGACCACGAGCAATATGAAAAGAGTATTTTAGATTACATAGTTTCAAACCACACAAAATGTTCTCCGGAAAACGTTTGTGTTATTGCACAACAAACATATTTTTTTATAATTATTGTTACAAACAAAACTGTCATATTTTAAAAGCTGCACAAGGCATATTCTTTGATTTAAAAAGTGTTGACATTTGCGAAAAGTTATACAGAAATTCAAATGTAAGTAAATGTTTTCAAGACCAAGTATCCTTTAAAGGCTTTATTTCCGTGTCTTACAGCATTATTGATACTAGTAAGTTTAGACTTCATAAGTAAGAGCATGAATACCCAATTGATATAAAAATAATTGAGTAACATGTTTCTGAAAACCCAATTACATTAGCAAATACCCAATTCAAAATGAAATGATGGAGTAATAACCAATTCACTGAGAAAGCTTATCTGTTCCTCTGGTCACATTGTAAAAAAATAACTTAAAATAATCAAACAAATATTAGATATTGTTTATTTTTATCTTTAGATAAACATGTTATTGGAATGACTTAGACATTCAGTAAACATTTGAACTGCTGTAAATAAAAAAACAACATTTTTTTCTCATTTGATTTGGGAATCTTCACCTTGCAATTGGGAAAAACATAGATCTACTTTTTGCCATTGGGAACACGACCTAATATCGGTCACCAGAATAGCCAAACAAAACCTGTAAATTTCAATGTAAGTGAACTTTTCTAACCTTAAATCCTTCCGAAGATTCAGTAATGATATGTACTTCTCAACTGACATCAGTTCCCTCGGTGTATACACTTATGGCCTCTCCGTGCAGTGAATTTTGTTGGTAGGGTTTGTCTGTGAAAAAAAGAAAATCTCACATTGTATTAAGTTAGATTAGAACAAAGTATGTCCAAATGCGCAAATAAATAATGAATTTAGTTCGGTGAAATTCAAACTTGAGAACAAAATGCAATGGACTTTAAGTAGAATAGATACACAAGCTTCAATAAAAAATCAAAATGGCGCCAACAAAAAATTGGAAGAAAAAAACAATTTGAAACTTAATTACCTTAATTCAGACTAACAGTTCCTTGCGACATGAATTCTTTAACTTCGCTAGATCAAACGCTCGCGGAAAGTTACCTAAAATCAAACCAATACGAAGGAAAAATAATTTAAAAATACCTGCTCATTCGGCGTCCACTTCACTGGGTCAGTGATTCTTGCGCAATAAAACTCCCGTGATTCGGGCGACCAATCAGTGAGCGTTCCGCACTATTTTTTAATTGTCACGTGCTAACAACTAAACGGTCCAATTCATGTGGTACTCTGCGTAACATCGCGCATTGAATGTTGGGAAAGGAACTATTTGACCCCCATGTTTATACCAAGTCACGTAATCAATAATAATGAACTGTCATAATCTACTATGCGCATAATTAATGGTCCCCAACAATCAGTGCTTGTAGGGTGCTGAGACTGTATCCGGTCTGTCATGATTTTGTTTAACGACTTGATAATCAACACAGCATATTGTATTCATACTGTGTGCTGGGATACCTCCCTTCTGCGGAACATGCGTGGCAAGCTGAAAGATCTGACACCTATTGTGATAAAAATGGCTAGAAAATCTTTACTTGGCAATGTTAGTTTTATGCGTTCAATTTGTTCATGTTTAAACGTTGGTCAAATCCGAGAGTTGGGGCAGTATTTTCATTCAATGCTAAGCGGCACCCTTTCCTCCAACTTTTCGCCGCCCAAGTGTCAATAAAAATCCTAATAATGCATCTTTACCTAGAAGCAGAGAAAAGGCGACATCTGCATACGAGAGCCGTTTTCGAGAGGCCCGTAATCCACAGCAACATTAAGTCAATTATGTTATCACATGTTTTGATATTGATATTTTAATGCGAATACAGGGGAGATAATCCTTTGGGTGTCTTTTCGATTTAACTGGTTCCCGCTGACTCTGATGTAGTGCAAGATGGAACGGGGACCAGTTTTTCTTTTCGTTATATAATCAGTCTTTCGCTCAAAAATTCTAAAGATGGATGCGTCCAGTGTGGAAATTGAAAGCAATGCTGAAATTATCGAGTCTGAAGCAGAAAGAACGGAGAGAGAACATTTTTCTCTAGAATAACCAATGTCTTCGTGTACTATAGGTGAATTTTCTCGCTATGAATATCCGATCTAGTGTACAACGAAACATATTTTACTTTCGTCATCAAAATCTTTCGTATTTGTCCATATCTTGGCTGATACTGAAACAGGTCCAGTTGGACGATTGTTTCCTAGAACCACATTCAAGCAACATCAAGATGCGAAAGATCATTAGAAAGTCACTTTATGTTGCTATCTGTCATGTTCAAGAAATAAGTATTGCAAAATTTAAATGATCAATGTCTTATAGTATAAATTATAATTTAGACAGATCACTGGTCCTGACTAGGATTGAATCCAGAACCCCTAACTCTGTAAGCAGACACTTAACCACATTGCTTAAGTTTAAGCTCAACAGAGCTGCTGTTGGAAGTGGTTAATATCCCTACAATCAATGCACTGTTTTTTGTGTTAAATTGTCTTTAAATTTTAATCACTGAATCAGGCTAGTGGTTTATTATTTATTTTCAATGTTTCGCATGTAGTTTGGGATAGCATTTTGTTGATATACACTGAGTTTCCACCTGTATAATCGAAGCTACATATTGTTTAGTACCCAAGGGAGATAAATAGACACATTTGCTAGGCTAGAAATAAATTGTCATGTTTAGGGTTACTTGATCAAACAAATAAAGGAAAGTAGGTTGACAAACTTTTCTCTCAGCACCATTGAAAAAAACATGACATACATTCCCATGTACTTGTACTTTGAATTTTACTGTTAAAAACTTTAGGATTGATACAGAAGAATTGTTGGATGAGTAATCATAAACAGGGTTATTTTTCTGTCTCAACTTCGGATATATTGTCCAGGTATATATATAGGAAATGTTATTGAAGATACTTACTGATAATACATAGTTATAGAATTTCCAAATTTGAGGCCAACTATGGGATGTATTTTTTTTACATAAGGGAGACAACTCAAAAAAATGTCTGAAAAAACTTACTTGAAGAATCACTTACTGTTTGTAATGCTGTCATTTACTTTGTGTCTTTTAATCAAGTCGTTGAAATTACAGCCTTCATTTTAACCACAATGGATTCTCCGAGACATAATGAGCTCAGCTTAAAAGACTTAAAATAAAGCTAATTATTGAGAGCAAATTTAAAAATCAACAAGAACTCGCGAAGATATTTAATGTAAGCAAATCAAAATGATTAATGCATGTTACAGTATATACCACTATCAGTGTTGGACAAATACATTGCCTGGTGCCAGCAGGCTTCCATAAATTTCCGCTGGGCTACCAAAAAATATTGACGTAAGCCCACCAGGCTATCTGCAAATTCAAGATCAGTAGCCCAGATCAGGTTATAACAAATATCTGCATTGCAGTGTGCAGTTATTTAAATCATCGTGTATTTGTTTGTTTGTTTTTATGTGACTTATTGTCTTTGGGGTTTAACGTCATTTTTCAACAATTTTTCAGTTATATACGGCGACCGGTTGTATATGGCGCACTAACCACTGGACCACGGCCCAAATCATCATGTATATTGTAAACAGGCGCAGACAAACTGACACACATATACCTCCCATCTGATCGTCACTGAGGGGGTCAAATGCATATTGACCTGGGGTATATTGACCTGCTCATGCATATCAATACAGTTCTACAGGTTTCTGGAGACTGGAGTACTGCTGATGAACTCGAGTGAAAACGATGTTACGAACCAATGATACAAGAAATAGAAGAAAGATTCCCAAGAGATTCTGTGTCAGTATTTCTTAATATTGACTCATATTCTCACTAGCTCTATCACTCTCTCACACTCTTGCTCCCTCACACTCTTATTCAAGCACTCACACCCTTGCTCACTCATACTCTTGCTCACTCACTCACACTCCTGTTTGCTCACTCGCTCTTCCTTGCTCACTCACACTAATGATTGCTCACTCACTCTCATGCTCACTAACTCTTACTCATGCTGGCTCACTCACTCTCATGCTTGCTCACTCACACTCTTGTTCACCCACTCACACTCTTGCTTGCTCACTCACACTCTTGCTTGCTAACTCACACTTTCTTGCTTACTCACACTCTTGCTCTCTCACTCACACTAATCATGCTTGTTTACTCATTCATGCTTGCTCACTCACTCTGGCGCTCACACACACTCTCGCTCACTCGCTCGCTTGCTCGCTCACACACTTGCTTACTCTCATGTTGATTGTCTAACTCTTACATGACATAGATATTATAACTATGGAGATATTATCCAGACTGTGGCTTCAGTATCTACAAAATCATCTGCAGAGGAATATTCAACAAGAAAATGAAGTAAGACTAAAATATGACATTTTGTGCAGAACAAATTTGTAATTTTTTTCATAATCATTAGGCTTTGCTGCATATTTTATTAGAGGATGTGTCAGAGTACAGTTGACAAACATGGTCACACTCACAGTTTGTGGATTAGATTATGCTATCCACTCATGAGAAATGAGTTATCATAAAAAAATTCCTCCTTATTTATGTTTTATGTAGAGCTTATATGTGATTATGTCTCCTGGCTGACCTTAGAGGCTACGTTTTTCTTTGGTTTTATTTTAAGGTCCAATCTACCTGACTACCCTTATATTTTGGCAAAGAGATGGGATATGCATAAATTTTTGGCTTAAATAAATACTGCATTAAATAAATTATGAGCTTATATGTAAAATCTTTTTAAGGGATCTGAGGCACAAAGAGTCTCTACTTTCAAAACAGAACATGGTAGGCCTTATTGAAGAACCAGGAGAATGTCCTTTGCCAGATGCCTCGCCAGCCGTTAAGTAAGTAGTTTGTTGGATGCACTTTTCTTGTTCCCCCAGGATTGTAACCTGCCACCTCAAAATACCTCGGGTCGGGAATTTTTTAAACACCATTTCACTCAACATTTTCTTAACACCATTTCATTCCTCATAGTGAATTTATTCTAAAATTGACTTTTGGTGTTGGTGAATTATTGGTGTTTTTGGATTGCTGCTTTTATATCAATGTCTTGCTATAACAAGTATATATATTTTTATTCAAGGTCAATTCTTCAGTCGAATGCTGTTAAGGACCGTGATTGGTAAGATACAGAAGATTCTGAGGAACCCCCCTCAAAAGTTATGAGTCTGCATCAAACAAAGATGTATAAAAACAGTAAGTGTATGTGTAGATGAAAACTGCAATTTTTTATAATTGTTTTTAGCTGATAGTTGTTTCTTTTTATTTTATAGAAAATTTGACCATAGCTGTTTTATAGCCTAGTTGAAATGTTTGTTTTTTTTGTCATATGAGATCTGTTTCGCATGAGAATACAGTATAGAAAATAAATGATAAATCATAAAAAAATCCTGAAAATGTTATTGAGATATACTTTTTATTTTCACAGTACTCAAAGGCAGACAGAAGTTGAAAGCAAGATGAGAAGTGGTCCAAGCCTACTTGTGAAACCTTAAAGTAGATTACTGCTCTCTCCAAAATTTCCCTGTCAGAATCATAGTGATATGTCCTGCGCAGTAGACACAGCATGGCACAAAAGAGGATTTGACAGCTTAACTTGTAAGTGAAAATGATTTATTTCCTCAGTACAACCATATATATATTTGAGATAATGCTAGCAAATTAATACTTGTATGCTTAAAACTAAAATTTATGATTTATTAGAAAAGATGCTAGATACCTCAATTGGTAGGGCATAAGTACAGTAATTTGAGGTTAGATCCTTGGTCTGGCTGTGCCCTATAACTCAGTTGGTAGAGGACTTAAACAGTAATATGAAGGTCTGAGTTCGAACCCCAATCTTGTTGTGATTTTTTCACTCTGTGACATTATTGTTTTTTTTATTTGTAACCCATAACTGCTAATATTACATGACTAATTTACCTTTAAACACATATTGTTGCATTGTTTTTCTACAGCTCACACATTCTTCATGGGAAAAGCCAGATATGGAAAGAAAGTATTAAAGATTGTAGAAAGTCACCGAACATGCAGGACATGTAAATGGTGGAAGTGTAATAGACCAGGTCAACGGGTTAGGAAACATAGGTGTGTTCATAGGCACAGTGGACGTGAGACACTTATGGAAAGTGTCGGTGATGAGCAGGGGATTAAGGAGCTATTAGAAGAAGGGACACCAATTGAGTATTTAGAAGGCGATGGGGATAATACCCTTTTAGCTGGACTGAAAGGAAACCTAAATTTAACACTGAAAAAATGATTTGATAAGGTTCCTCTGAAAGGTGATCACCTACGATTCAGACTTGAGGACATTTTTCAACCCCTGATATCAAATGCTGTACAGTATGCTGACCTTGGTTCGAGCCAGCAGTGTGAGCACGCTAATAGAGAAGTAACACTTCGGGCACCAAAATCACTACATTATGGTAACTCAGAATCCCTTGACCACTGTGTACATGCCACATCTGCTTTCATCAATGAAGGGAGAGTCTGCATTGTTCAGGTATGTTCACAGAACTTTGCATGTTTCTTTAAAAGTGTTACAAAATGTTTTTTTTTACAACTTACAAAAATTGCCAACAAAATGACCTGTCACTTTATTCTGTTGTGTTACTGTTTGGTAGTTATTCTGTTGATTTTTTATACTTTTTATCAAGATTATTATAATTAGAATTATTATGAAATGAAAGTATGATGCAGAATGTGTAAGGTAATTTGGCAGAACACAATAATTTTATATTTCAAAATAGGCTGTATACCAAACTTGAAAATTTCATGTTTACTTGAAATTGATTGTTTTGGTCATATACTGAAGGAATCAAAAGGCACATTAAATTAATGAATTATTTATGTTTTGATTAATGAATTATTTATGTTTTGATTAATGAATTATTTATGTTATTTTCTATAATGTTTGTTGTGTTGTTACAGTTCAGTTGTTTTGAGCTTGCACCTTTACTTGTTATAGATGGAGTTCAGTTGTTGCAGTTTCCAAGTTCACTACAGTGTTTTTTCCATTAAACAAATGTTCCTGTTTAGCTATACCTGGTGATCCACTGTTTTAAGTTCAAATTTGGATGTAAGTTATGATTACAAATAATTATAGATCATGTCATATTATTGCATTAAATACATGATGTTTTACTTAAAAATATTAAAAATATAGTTAAAAGTTGAATAACAGCACAGTACTTGCACAAGTTAGTTTGTATTTGGTCATAATAGCATTTTAAAGATTTCTTAAACAAACTGCTCCATGTGACACCTTGTTTTACTTGCTATGTAAGTATACACGTTACAATTTTTGTAGGCAAACAAAACAGCTGGATTGTCACCCAGAATACATACAATCGGATATGCTGAAAACTCTACCCAAAAGAGAAAGATGTCATCAGATAGGTCGCAGTTACCTTCATCAAAGTGTAGATGTCTTATACTTAAGCAGAAACGAGCAATCACCTAGGGTGTTCATGAAGTTTTAGAGGGAATTTCATATCAATCAGGTTCCTACCAACTCCTTTAGTTTTGTTAGAAACTTAAGAATAAACTAATTTATTCTGACTCAATTGTAATGAAAGCTATGGGCATATGTAAATCTATCTCAGCTCCGTTTCCTGGTTTAACCAGTACTGGTGTCTTATGTTAAAACATGGTAGCTCAAACTCACAATTCATGTGTAGAGTGGCAGATACATTAACCACTAAGCCACTGCTCCCCTATCATAAACTTTAGAAACTAAATGTGGCAATATACAGCTGCCCCTGCAGTAACAACGATTAATTTCAAAGACCAAACTGAATTCTTTTAGTTTTGTTTGACCTTATATGTATCTCAGTACTTGCAGTGATGCAAGATTCTAATCATAAAAAAGGAAGCTGTTATTTTGTTGGTCTTAACAAAAAATCAATGTACTTTTTTAATTTCTGTTTTTAGGTATTGATCACGAACAAGATGTTGATATGGTGAAACTCCCTGATGCCATTCCTCGAGGAGACTTCAGACCTGTGACATATAAGCCATCAGACCAAGCCTCTCTAGTTATGTTCAACTTGGAAACCACTGACCTAAGTAATTATTGCTTTTATTTTATTACAATGATTTGATGAACTATTATGACAGGTCATGTATCACTGTAAAGAGCACAAGAATGTTAGAAGTCTAGTCCTAAAATGTACAACATCTGCAGAGAAACACCATTTTTGGTTTGTGTTACTTTCATTGTAAAGTGGTTGTTTCTCTTTAGAGGACGTCTTTATAGACTTATTTGTTTGTTTGTTTTTTGGGTTTAGTGCTGTTTATCAGCAGTATTTCAGTTATGTAATGGCGGTCTTGGATTCTCTACAATTAACTGTCGACTTCCCCACATGAGGCAGAGGTGCAGGATGAATGATGTCAAATGTGATATAATCTATCAAATCATCACGGAGAACATATGCTGCGCCCAGGGCTTTCAACCTGTAGATCCCACTCTATAGAGGTTACGCTTTAGACAATAGAATTTCTGTTCTAACAAAATAAAATTTATTTTACTTTGACTGTCTTTCATAATATTTATGTCCATTTGTCATTTACCTATTTTCTATCATATTTCATTTATTTTCAGTTCGCAGTAGTACCATTCCTCACGTAACACAGATTTCAGCTGTAGACTACAACACTGGCGATACCTTTGACAATATGTAACACCAAAGATGCCAATAACAACAACTGCTCAACAAGTGACTGGCATTGTTGTATGTGGATCAGATATGAAAGTTCATGGAATTCCAGCGCATTCATTGACAATTAAGGAAGCACTATTTATTTATTGGTTTTGTTTTTATGTGACTTATTATCACTGGGGTTTAACGCCGTTTTTTCGACAATTTTTCAGTTATATACGGCGACCGGTTCACATAACCAGTTTTCATGGACTGTATACTAATATATATATATATATCATGTAATACTAAACATGTATTTTAACATACTGGTACTTGTAATAACAAACATTCAATGAAATAGTACAAGCTCTGAAATGCTTATCATGCAGATTCATTTAATGTATGAGTAATCATGATTATGATTGTGAAGAGTTTTGCGGGATTCGAGAAAATTGTTCGTCTGAACGAACCTCGTGATAAACAAGATTTAAGATGCCAAATGTTTGCTTGATTAACAACGGATTTAAGATGCTAAATTGTTGCTTGATAAACAACAGATTTAAGATGCCAAATTGTTGCTTGATAAACAACAGATTTAATGGCTCGCACAAATACATTACACAGCCTTCTTTGGCTTACTGGTGCGTCACTTAAATTACTTTCTTTGACGTCACACAGACCTTGTCATAAATCATAGTAAATCATGTAACTCAAAAAGAGAATAAAATGAACCTGCTCGGTATTTGTGATGTATATATTTTATCAATACAGTAAAACCTCGATTATGATACCATCTTAAGAACACAAATTCGGTTGTAATAGAGTTATTGGAAGCCAATCCGAAAATATGTTGTTGTTATAATAAGGTAGTCATAATACTGAGATGGATGCTATTTGAAGTTTTAATGTGCACAAACTAAGTGGTTAAATGTGACATTTTGTTCAGTATTCAAATATGTATTAAAGCATTGTATTGAAAATTAAAATTAGTTCGTGTTCATGACTCGTTTGTTGTCAGTACAAATGTACATCATATCAAAGACAACATTTAGATAAGTACATCTCGCACTAAGAAGCAGCTCATCATTCAGTCATGTCGAAGTGACGCTACTTTATAGAGCTGTAAATATAAATTATGAAACATAAATCTTACATTTATGTAAAACACAGCCATAAACACCAAATGAAACAAATATATCTATTATATATTGTAAATTTTGTTGAATACATAGATACATTTAAAGTGGGTAGTTCATATTAGTAGTGAACAAACGTGATTGTTTGAATAAGATTATCAGAAATTTAATATATAGATGAAAATATATACAGTTAAACTAGTGCTTGCGGCCATCTCTGAATAAAGACCAACTTGTGAATAAAGGTCATTCTTTAAAAACCCGTCACTGATTATTAAAAACAAACTGACATCTGTCACTAAAGGGCATATCTTGTCCTTGTCCACAGGTTTGACTGTTGTTAAATCGGAAATACTAATGAATGTGAAGTTGCATTTAATTCTGACGGGTAGTTTTTTTCACTGGAGATAAACTCTGCAACAACAGCCAGGGTCATTTGGTGACTTCCACATTTAATGTCGGAGGAAGACCCGAAACTTACACCTGAGTGGAAACACTGACCTTCTGTAAGCTCGCTGGTCAGCTTGCTAACATATGAAATTTTTCTGGTCCCGAATAGGTTTCGAACTCGCAACAGTGTAGGGCTACTGATAATAGTTAGTGACCTTGACAACTCAACTACGGACGTCTACATCAACAAGTAGTTTAAGGGATCGGTTGTTGAACGTGAAATTCAACGCTTTCTTAAACAGATTGTACAGTGCTCCCCCCCGAAGGGTAACAATGGCGGGGTCGCAAAAAGTGTTGTTTCGAGGGAGTTGTTATTCGGAGGGTATTGATACATTCACGATAGGTGTTTTTATTATGTGTATGTGTGCCTTTTACTGTCGTTTCTCGGAGGGAATCGGTCTTTGAAGGTGACGTTACGAGAGGGAGCACTGTAATAGCATAAAAATCAGTTTTCTAACAATCTTCAACATAAATTATTCATCTCTGGCGATAGATTCACTGGTAGGATAATACTAGAGTAATATTTTCTTGTGTTGAAGTACACCCCCAGAGGTTTACCTTTTTACAGATAAAAATTTCATTTTGTACAGTGTTGTGATAAAACAGATTCACACGCATATATATATACATATACACATGATATATATTACATGACAATCTTCCAATGGCCAACTTGATTCCCACGATAGTAGACTAGTCTGCTACTGCAGATGGAAGTGTCTGCTTCAGATTTTACTATGCTTCCCAAAGATCCGCTCATGTATTCAACTAACACTACAATATATATAAACTTCAGTAGATGTGTTAAATTTAAGAATGATAACATACTTAGCAACTTTCACCTGTTTCATAATGTCTATCTTCAATCACTAGATCATACTAATATTTGATTTGTGTAATTTCAAACCAATTTGAAACCATAAATCAGTTGCAATCATGTTGTCATTGATACGTTCGTCAAAATATGACTTCTTACTTATTCCTCGTCAAATAAAGACTGTAAATACCATTTTTGTTTTGATTTACTCGTAGAGAAATTTCATGTACAAAGCTGTATTGTTTTTATTATGGCATGAATATTAGTTGATACACATCACATCCTTGAATGATATTTACTGATCTATATAAATTACAAACACAATGAATACAGATTTTACCCCATACACTCATCACGGATTTCTTACGAGGCGAAAATATTCATCTGCCTTTTTTATCTACCATAATACTGATGAACATGAAGATAATATCCACTCAGTCTTTGCTGTGACTGTCATCTTCAGTACCAGTACAGTGTATTACTGATAGATCGATGTATGTATTATCGTATTATAATTAAATCACCAAGTTACAGTTACAATTCAACTCCCAAAACATATCCAAATGCAGAATTTCAAATCGAAAAAATTTGGTTCGAGAAAGGGACGGCATCATTTGGTTGGAGTCATTACATGGTACCTATTCCATTTTCGTTTTTTTTTGTTCATGTATCATCTCAATAGACTACTTGTGTAGAACTGAAAATCAAATTTTCTTTTCAAATTTAATTGTTGCCATTTTCTAATCGGTAACATTATGGACATCTGACAACAGTCATCGTAAAACATCACCTAATGTCGACACCCTAATGACATCAATATCAGCTAACATCATATAATGTCATTTACTAACAACATCAAGTAATGTTAGCTACAGTCAACATCAACTGACATCAACTACAGTCAACAGCACATACCATTAACTACAGTCAACAGCACATTACATTAACTACAGTCAACAGCACATTACATTAACTACAGTCAACAGCACATTACATTAACTACAGTCAACATCAGACAACATCATCTGCAGTCAACATCACATACCATCACCTACAGTCAACAAAACACACCATCACCTACAGTCAACAACACACCATCACCTACAGTCAACAACACATACCATCACCTACATTCAACAACACATACCATAAAATTACAGACACCAACACACACCATCACCTACAGTCAACAGCACATACCATCACCAACTATCAACAACAAATACCATTAACTACAGTCAACAACACATACCAACAACACATATCATCACCTACAGTCAACAACACATATCATAAATTACAGACAACAGCACATACCATTAATTACAGTCAACAACACACACCATCACCTACAGTCAACAACACATACCATCACCTACAGTCAACAACACACTCTATCACCTACAGTCAACAACACACTCTATCACCTACAGTCATCATCACATACAGGGGAGAAGGGAAATGTGTTTTAGAGGGGGAATTAGGGGAAATTAGAAACTGTGAACATTTTTAATTTATGCTTATATTGTGTAACACCCTCTTTATAAATATTACAAAGAAAATTTAATATCATCTCTTTCAGTTTCAATATGTCAATGAAAGCATTAATGACCACATCCTTCATGCAATTCACCCTCATCTGTCATTACTTTTTTTTGACTGACAGAGGGATGTTTTCCTGAAATAAGTGGAAAATATGTACTTTTTGGAAAGAGGAATCGGGCCGAATTTCGCCTAAAATATGGCCAATTTCAGAAACAATTATATAAAACCACAATGTTTTTATTCATCTAAGAAGCGCATAATATTTATTTTAGATATGATTCATAGAAGATAATCAGTATACAACTATCAAGATAATAAAAAGAAAATTAAAGGTTATAACCTCATTATAATTATACTACAGATAACCGCCTGCATGACATGTATATATTATTGTTCAATACGGGTCCAAATCCAGATCATGGCAGAAATATTAAATTGTATTCAATAATTCTATTTTGCCTTTTTGAGGCAATTTCATCCAATCACAATTAATCTTATAAAAGGGAAATGCTATCTGGAAAATTGTCATTTCGTTATTATTATTTCAATGTTACAAGTTGTTATTCATGTAGCTAGTCATTTTAAAAATTGCAAACTTAAAACGCGAATACTAATATAACTGTTTTTAAAACAGAATGCTTGAAAGTACTAGTACATAGGTTAAAGTGTAATTTGTAATTGCATGCAAAGTAAGAAGGTTGAGCCTCAGCGCTCTCAGCATAATTATAAAGGTAAAGGTTTCTTTAACTTTCTTATTTAATGTAGACAGTCCCAGTCTGGACAGTCAAACTCAAGGCACGTGTCCTTAAATCCGGTACCCGAACCCAGGCTATGTTGATACTGTTCAATATTGTTTTGAAATAACGTTCGTTCGTTCGTTCGTTCGTTCCCAAAAAGTGGCTTCACAGTGCCTTTAGCCATTTACATACTTTACATACATACTATGGCAAACACTACACAGTACAAAATACAACATAAACTAAGTTCAGTAAATTTGCAATATGATATACATACATTTTTATGATACAAATTCCAAAATAAACACATAAAAGTTAAGATTTATCCAAAGTGTTTTTTCTAACTTTAAATGACTCTCTAAAAACCTGGTTATATTATAGATCGTTTTACTTATGATATATTTCCACAGTATTTCGGCTACAACATTTGCACACTCTCTGATTACGTTCTATCCCTGCAATCCTACCAGATTCAATTTCTAAATTATGATTACTTAGTCGGAATCTGGAGTGTTGTTCTCTTAGACTATCATTTGTGATAATACTGAGATATTTTTCAAATTCAAAATTTGTTTTGAATTTACAATAACAAAATAGTTTCGGCATAGAATTTTTTTTTGATTGAACCGCGCCATTCCTGTATAAATTGGTAATGAATTCTTTTTTTATCGAAGGATAATAGTTAATGTCAGCAATAAAATTTTGCCGAATATGCGTAAAACCAAGATGATCAATCACAGAATTTAGGCGAGACGCCTAGGTCACACCGTTACAATTATTACACAAATCAATGCTCATGGAATATAAGGAGGAGTTAATGTTCTTCATGAGTTTTAACTAAATTTTATTGGATCGTAATTTACAAATAATCGATAGCGGAAACCTTCCCAATTCACTGTATACTGCCATGTTCGGTGTCTGGTTAGTAACTCCTAACAATGTCTTACAAAACTTAACATGTAGTTATCAACCTCTTTGAAATTATGTATACCCCACACCTCTGACCCGTATGAATTAATTGGGACTATCATTATATCAAAAAGAGCTAATTTTGTTTTCTAATCAACTTTACCTGATCGAATAAAACAGCAAATTGTGGTAGGCACAAAGAGCTTGTTCATTTAGAGCTTTAACTGCAGCAGAAAAGTTACCATTGCTAACAAATTTAACACCCAAATAAGTAAAACTGTCAACTCGTTTCTATTTTTCCGCCATTTATGAAAAACTCTGGATATTGTAGCTGCATACGTTTCTCATATACACAAATTTTAGTCTTTGAAACACTAATCATGAGACCCCATTTTTCAGGATATTTATAAATACAGCGCAACTTCTCACGACCGGCCCTCTCTTGAGCGATAACCTCCCTTCAACTACAGCATGCTTTTCCCCACTGTACGATTTGACTATTTATTTAACCTCTCAACAACGACATAATTTTGCGCCTCCAAAAGTGTGTTGCTTTGGAGAGGTGGCACTGTATTGTCTAATTGATACTGTAAACTGGTAGGGTCAGTTGTAAACATAACAATGTGGTCTGCAAACAGTATCATATACATAGACAAAAGTTGCAGATCATTTTCAGTCAACGAATTAAAGTCAACGTATTCAACAGTATCGTTTACGAACAAAAATGGATAACAGGGGAGACAATGGCTCTCCTTGTTTTAAATCAATAGTAACGTCGAAAAAAATCCGACATACATGTATTTATATTAGACAGTTTAACAGAAGATTGTACATTGCGATGCATACATTTCAAAATATTTACAATTTTGCAACTAATTTGTAATAACTTTATCCACAATACATTTCGATTTAATAGAGTCAAATGCACGTTGATAATCAATAAATACACAGTGTAAATAAGATTTGTTACTTAAAATTTTTTAAACAATAGAGTGTAACAGAAAAAAAGCATCAGGCGTCGAACGATCATCTCTAAAGCCGAACTAACAATCGTTGAATTTTACTTCTGATTCACACCATTTATTTATGCGATTTCTCAGTAATAATGAAAATTGTTCCCAATAATACTGATTAAAGTGATTCCACGGTAATTTGCCGGATTATTTTTATCTCCTTTATTAAATATGGTTACAATAGTACCCTTAAACCAAATATGTGGATATGTACCATTGTCAAAAATAAAATTGAAAATTGAACATAAATATGGTGACATAATCTCCTTGGCATCTATGAAAAAAATCTGCAACTATATTTTCTAGAGGTGTAACGGTTAATCGATATACCGGTGAATATTGCAATATGAATTCTGACGTTTTTTTTACCGGTTCGTTTTTCTTTGAACCGGTTTTTGTAGTCATGGGGACGCTACCGATGAAAATATCTCAGAAATAAGACAAATTTACAATCATCATCATCATTTTCTCTCCATTCTGTCTCCATCATTATCTTTTAAAAGTTAACTTGTGCATTTGATTTGCTCATCAATTAAACGCTGTTTCACTTTGAAACTGCATATGAATTTCATATATAAATACATGTATATATAATATTGATCCATTTAAGGCGATGCGTGTGCATCAATTCCTGCTTTATTTTTCTGCCCGAAAAAGATATTGCAATACGGTTTTACCGTATTGTTGCACTCCTAATATTTTCACTATCACAGCTTTTATGACGTTTCAGCATAGATATAGTTTTAAGAATTTCATCGACCGATATTGGCTAGTCAAGATCCTCAAAATTGATGGGATTCTCTCTGTCAACATGAGTGACATCAAAATGAGTGAAATTATCAAACGACTCGTTAGAAATATGATCAAAGTAATCATTAAAATCATCAACTGATACATTTTCAACAGAATATTTTTATGGCGAAATTTTTAACGTAATTCCAAAATTGCCTGGGAGATTGTTCGCTCAAAGTACTTAATTTTCACTTTTCGGAATTAAAACATTTTGGTTTCGCTCGTCTAATCGTTTGAGTGAATTCAGTTTTTGATTGATATTATCAAATTTATAGATTTTCGAGTTCAATTTTTTAAAAACTCTTCATTACGGGAGTTATCCCAGACAATTTTGTCAAACGGTAAATCATTATGGACAAACATATCAACGTTGTAGTTGATAGAAAACGTGAGAGGACAGTGATCGGAAAACTCCGTCATGTCTTACACACACATGTCATTTATACAAGAAAAACATTCAATGTTTGTGACACGATAACTAGACTCGATATATTATTGTTACGTAATACGGAATTATAAGTACAACTACCGTCATCCAATCGACCGTTAACCATGCATATGCTGTTCTCTTTACATATGTTTAGTAATTTACTTCTAAAGTTATTTAAATCTTTGTTGTGTCGTCTTGGGAACTTTCAGCTGAAACATCAGCGTGAGGAATAATAGTGTACATATTCAGCTCAAAATCAAGCAGCTCACCAGTACGTGCACTGAGATCAACACAAATGAATACATCACCAAGATTATTATATTTTCGAACATTTTCGGCCAAACACTCGAAAAAAATATATTGATATAAAGTTGATAGGACGTTAAATAACGCTGCACAGGAATGCCAGTCCTTTGCTAAGCCGTCGCATCTGGGATTATCAGTTTTACATTGAACTATGTTGGAAAATCTAACGAAATCTTCTTCAGAACTGGTAGGTACAGGGCCAAGATTATAGGCATGTATGATAACCTAGTGGACCTTTGTCAAGTTTGTTCAACCCCCGAGGTCAAATAGGCCTTGCTTCGAGACTAATCAGTTGCATATATTATTATAGAAAATATCTTGGAAAATCTCCAGAAAGAAAGACTTCGGCCATCTTTGTTTCCGCCAATTTCTTTCCTAACAGATAATAGCTAACAAATAAGAAAAAAAAACAGGTAAGACCTAATTCCTTATACTAAAGTACTAAGACAAAATGTCCCTAAAGGCTTCCGTACGGATCTGTGAATTTCAGACTTTGAAGTGTATAACTATATCAATAAAACTTATTCGTAAAATATTGATGATTCAGTGATGTAAGGGAATGCACACTCGAGAGGGACTCTTTTTGCAGCATCATTGTGAACTCAAAGCATTCAAATAGTTTAAGGGTTTAAGATATTATACGAGTTGCTTTGTCAATTCTGATGAACCCTAGTCAATTATCACACGGACATTATTAGCATGAATTAATGAATGCGTCGTACCTGACACATGGACACTACAATAATTAAGAAAAATATTTTCCTATTTTAATGTGTTTCCTATAATTGGTGACAACCGTTCTGTGCATATGACATCAATCTGTTAAAACGTATTAATTCATATTGATTGTTGTATTTGCTTTTTAAAGAATGAACGAATCCTGCTGATGGACAAAACAAATATTCTCAAATGTTTTCTTAAACATCTGTGACTTGATGTTGATAGCAGGCTTGAAGAATAAACACACTCTGGAGGGCCGCTCTTGGGAGCTTGCAGTGTATCGTAAAAATTAGCGTTCTTGATATTTTCAAGGTAATGGTTATGTCAAGCAATCGTACCAAATAATTGACTGTCTCGTGCGTAGATATCTTGTCTGAAACAAGCAGGCATATTTACTGAACTTTTGACATTTCATATACCAGTAGATATCATTGTATTCTTAAAAAGGTTGTTTTGCGGCTAGAAGCCCCAAACTTTAAACAGTAGGTAGGTAGGTGGGTAGGTAGGTTGATAGGTGAGTTGGTAGATAGGTAGGTAGGTGAGTGGGTAGATAGGTAGGTAGGTGAGTGGGTAGATAGGTACGTAGATAGTTGAGTGGGTAGATAGGTAGGTAGGAGAGTGCGTAGATAGGTAGGTAGATAGTTGAGTGGGTAAATAGGTAGGTAGTTGAGTGGGTAGATAGGTAGGAAGGTGGGTGGGTAGATAGGTAGGTAGGAGAGTGGGTAGATAGGTAGGTAGGTAGATAGTTGAGTGGGTAGATAGGTAGGTAGGAGAGTGGGTAGATAGGTAGGTAGGAGAGTGGGTAGATAGGTAGGTAGATAGTTGAGTGGGTAGATAGGTAGGTAGGAGAGTGGGTAGATAGGTAGGTAGGTAGTTGAGTGGGTAGATAGGTAGGCAGATAGTTGAGTGGGTAGATAGGTAGGTAGGAGAGTGGGTAGATAGGTAGGTAGATAGTTGAGAGGGTAGATAGGTAGGTAGGAGAGTGGGTAGATAGGTAGGTGGATGAGTGGGAAGATAGGTAGGTAGATAGTTGAGAGGGTAGATAGGTAGGTAGGAGAGTGGGTAGATATGTAGGTATGTGAGTGGGTAGATAGGTAGGAAGGTGAATGGGTAGATATGTAGGTAGGTGTGTAGGTAGAAAGGTAGATAGTTGAGTGGGTAGATTGGTTGGTAGGTGAGTGGGTAGATAGGTAGGTAGATAGTTGAGAGGGTAGATAGGTAGGTAGGAGAGTGGGTAGATAGGTAGGTGGATGAGTGGGTAGATAGGCAGGTAGGTAGGTGAGTGGGTAGATATGTAGGTAGGTGAGTGGGTAGATAGGTAGGTAGGTGAATGGGTAGATATGTAGGTAGGTGTGTGGGTAGAAAGGTAGATAGTTGAGTGGGTAGATTGGTAGGTAGATGAGTGGGTAGATAGGTAGATAGTTGAGTGGGTAGATTGGTAGGTAGGTAGATATGTAGGTATGTAGATTTTTAGGTAGGTAGGTAGGTTGGTAGGTAGGTAGGAATACATTTTTGTTAACATTTTGTTTTTATATTTTTATACAAGTCCAGGAAACGAACGGAGAATCACATTTTTCAGCATGTTCAAGGCAGTAAACATAAAATCCAAATTAAAATATCCTCTAAAAACTACATTCGTCGTTGTGACGGCATTTCCACCCTCATTTGAAAAAAGTATAAAACCTTACATTCTCATTTATCATTTATAATGTAACTATGGTGGTCTTAAATTACAAAATATCAGGTAACCAATACTCGAAGTACATTGTATGTTTTGTATTATTTTCAGGCTAGTTATAAACTATACATATCTATGTATTTTTATATTTATATTCAAAATTATTCGTGCTCAGCGGATTCAAAGGTTATACTCATAAACAAAATCATAGTTACATACATATAGGGCTTTCATTTCACACTTAAAACAGCATTTTGACTATTGAAATCAGTAACATAAAGCTTTTGACTCTTAAGAATTTGTTCCAAAGGGTCAGATTTACAATAAAATTGGAAAGAAATTTTGTTGCATGTTATTATTTGTTACATATATTATCATGTAAATCAAAAGTCTATGGACATCCTTTGTCCCACAAGTGAGGGGTCTCTGTGGTCGAGTGGTTTTGTATCTGACTTTATTCACTAAAATGATCTACTGTTGATGTAATACAGTAGTTAAATGAGTTCTGTTAAAATTCAGTAAAACAGTAAATATGTATATTAATGATATCTTGGTAGCATTTCTTACATGATCTACAAAAATCTCTACGAGCACACAGGGGGCTAGCATTTTTTACATTTTACATTTTAGGCCAAATACGCCATTATACTCCATCCCTTCAACGTGTCAAACCCCTATGGATGAGCAGAGGAATACGTTTTCTGAACTTTCAACCTTCCAAAAAAAACTACCTTCCCCGGAATCCACAAAAAAACTGTTCTGTAATTTGACTTTTGGTGATTTTAGAGTGTTTGAAAAATACAAAAAAAGTTCATCTTAATTAGGCCTAAAAATTGTTTCCGCTACCGGCTCTGACAAAAAAATAGGGTCGGTAGGTAGGGGTTATTTTTTATTTTTATTTTTTTATTCCAGAATATATCTGACATTATTTTTATTTTGCGAAACTACAATTTGACCAAAAACATAGTGTCGGCGGCAAAAATAAGGTCGGTCGAGGTAGTAGAAACAAGTTATTTTAAGTCCTTATTCCGTGTAATAATGCGAATCATAATTTTGTCACTAACTGTTAAAACATTGAGATTGATGAGAGAAATCAAGATGCTTATTAATATTTATGATGTAACGATTGATTTGATTATCCTTCACGGAAAATGGTAAAAACTTGAATATAATTTTGAACATAGTATTATCACAATATGCATGTAATACTTTTGTAAACACAATATTACTTCTGGTTGTATTTATGCAGTCAAATACATGTCCTTATATGAATATAACAAAAAAATATGACACTATATTCGATTGCGCTTCAAATGATAACTTTAATAGTAAGTCTAAAACTGTGTCCGCATTTTGGTGGGTCACCCGTGGAATTTTGAGAACAGATACGTATTGAATTTTGTCTGAGCTGGTTTTCATTCGGAACGCATTTCAAGCCACATGGGAGAGCATTCCATTTTTTTTTTGGCCCCACTACACCTATCTGCTATTTTGGTCCTGTTTCTAGGGACAGCAAACTGAGGGTTTCCATATTATCTTAAGTGGTATATTTCTAACTTATGCTAGCGGACACCCGTAAGCAGCAGACACATGTCTACAATGGACAATATAATTCACTCCTGGACGAGAATACGTTCTTTAATCGGCCAGATAAAGCGGACTACTGGTTAGGTTTTCCGAATCGGTATTTTTTTCAAGGAGAATTTGCTATTTGTTATTAATTAGATGTTTTATGCTATAATGAAAAGGTACTTTGTGTATCATTTCAAAAGAAGCAATTTTTTCCTTGCAGGTTTGCAGAATTATGACATAATTATACAAGTTATACAGTCATACAGTTGTTTTTGTTTTCAAACGAAGGAAGTATACACATGTTACACATTTCTTTGTATTCAATACATTTAAAATCTTTAAATACAACTAATTATCGAATAAAGTCATCAATTGATGATGACCCATAAGACTGAGCAGACGTTCACGTGTTTTCTCGTGCTCGATGAAATGCGCGAAGCTACATACGTCAATGGTCACGAAGTTTTTTACAAATCTTACGATATGGTCATATGTCCAATTATTTGATGACGTAAATGTACAACAACATGTTATTACAATTGGCCGGCATTTACGGTGTATAGGAAGTTTTTTATCACAAAAGAATAGCCTGTTCATGATTTCACTCACATGAAAACACGCCATACATGCCTCGTACTGACGTCAATCACGCCCCAAACAGAACAATGATAGGAATTTCATAATAATACTCTGTCTAGACGTTGTCTGGTATTTACAATGACTCTTGAAAATGGTCATTGCTCTATCTATTTATAGACAGGTTAATATATGTTTTGAAAAAGATGTCTCGCATCAAAGTACTGAGAGAACTCAACATTTTGACGAAGTTTTTTTAAAAGGAAACAAAAACTATTAGATTTTCTTTGTTCAGTATACACACGCCTTGAAAAGGTTTTTCCTGGTACAATACAAGTACAAGCAAATTGAGTAACCTAAAAAGGATTGTAATTGCCTTAACTTTATATTTTTCTTGTGTTTAATTTGTTCTAAAAAGTGAAGACATGTTCTACCTTTTCTCTAGGCAGCCAAGTTTCCTTAGCAACAGAATCAAATACAATACCATAACTGACAATCAACGTGCTAGGAGAAGTTGTTTTTTCATGCTTAATAGGAATGTCGATATGTTCACATAGTCAGAAATTTTTGAAGATTATTATCATAAATTTTAGAATTTACCGGACCAACAAAGAAAAAATCATCTATTATGTTACTCATAACAACCTTGTACTTGGTTTCCATGACCCATTGTAAAGCGTTTGAACGTCTTGAAAATAGCTGACACGAAATTGATAATCCCATTGCTAAACATGCATCCATATAGTAAACTGTAAACTGAGGGAAACTTAATAGATAATTTTATTAGCAATAATACAAATAAGAAGAGTGATAGAGCAAATAAGTACATAAGTTTTTTACAAGGTAATATGCGCACGGGTGTGAGCGGAGAATAACATAGTTTAAGTATAGAATAATTACCTTAATATCCACTACAAAACATATATCACATAACAGGGTTAATATTTTATCATATTTTGTGTATTTTATTCTTCAATTTTATGGTAAGAATCTTAAAGAAAACAAATTTCTGTCGATGCAAATTACAATGCGAATAACTCAACATTTTAAAAATATCCCCCTTTGAATTAGAACATGAACAATATTGCTGAAAAATCATTTAAAGCAGGTGACATATTTTGACGGATGAAAGCAATACACATCAAACAAGTGTTTCATCAAAGTACAATAAAACCGCTCTGAGCGACCATTTCAGTATAAAGACCATTTATATTCGGTGCAGTTTCTCTTACATTTTCTACATTTCATCTTGATGATAAGACAGCCTCAACAGTAAATCCGACTCTATTGGTCCCGAAGGTGGACACAATACCGTGGTCTAACTGTATAGTTTGGTAAAACGTGTTTTGTTTGATCACACACAGTTATCTCACCTAGTTCTGATATTTCAAATGGTAAAACTGATGTACATGTATAGCTGTACATTATAAATAGTTAAGAATTAAATTTCCGGGTGAAATTAATTCAAACGTTCTCTTGTGCTTCGTGACAAAGCACGTGCTGGGTGAAGACAGAAACAAAAGTTCATATTCCGCAATAAGTATAGACATAACATAGACAAATATATCACGTAGATTGATAGTGGAAAGAATTAAAATGACATAACAGCGGACACTGTCCTTGTTTTATGGACATGAGGTCTAGATGTTTCCTGGTTTACGTGTAACAGGGCTGTATAAATAATATATGTTTTATAGTAGTTTGTATGCCAATCAACCCAATTAGCTCAGTTGGTAGAGCAGCTGACTTGCAAGCAGAAGGTCCTGGGTTCGAGTCTGTCGGGAACATTATTTTCGGCCTACTGTTATATAAGGATTAAACATTCGCCGTGCATTTAGCTGTTAATCAGACTGAACGGCTAATCTGACCTCTGTGACTCGTGTCTTGTCGTGTAATATTGTTAAGGTAACTTACATCTATGCTTAAGAAGTTGACTGCAGCACATTATAATCATTGTTTGAAACATAGAAAGAGCAAAGATATAATTGTCAGTACGTGCGTTTATCAAATTTGTTGTATCAATCTTTAGGTTCTGGGAAAAATGAAGCACAAAATATCTCGTGCATAGAAATG
>VIBL01000503.1:0-80279 GCA_008271625.1 Lutraria rhynchaena
TCGATTATAAAATTCTGATCCTTTATCTGACCAAATATACATTGGCTTTCTTTCTTTAAATAATGTTTCAAATGCTTCGCGTACTGTTGCTCCTGTTTTATTTTTCAAAGGGATCAACCATCCATATTTGCTAAAAATATCTATAACAGCCAATAAATATTTATAATGTTTATTTTGTTTTGAATATTGTTGCATATCTACCAAATCAACCGCCCATGTCTGATCTATCGAATGAACATGAACACGTCTTTTTGGAAAAGATTTCACAACTCTATGATGCAATTCATCAGCTAATTTATTTGTAAATCTATTCTTTTTAGATCCACACTCGGAACATTTGTCTATTATTAGATGTTGTTACTTGTTCTACTGAATCATTTTCGGTATGTTTTTTACAACGCAAACAATATATATTTGGATTCTCCATTTTGTAAGTATTAAAATTGTTATCTCCAAAAATGGGCGAAAAAAAAATTTGTACAAGGTGCAACGAATATAAATATTTATATGAATACGATAAAGCATGCGGTAGGTTCATGGGCGTCAAATCGTCATGCAAACGATGTAACAAGCCCATGAAACAACTCCATTATCAAAATAATAAAGAAAAATATAAAAAAGCATATCAAGAATTTATATTAAGAAATCCAAATTATCAACATGAATATTATTTTGAAAATTATCGCCCGCCTTTTAAATCTAACAGGCTCTGTATTCAAAACTTTATCTCTTAAAAAATGGAGTCGCAAGAATTTAGATTGAACGAAATTACAAGAGTTCAAAGTATTCTTGAATCTGAAGAGAGTACAAGAATTGCTCTCGTTAGAAAATATAGAACATTCAGAAATATAATATATTTTGTTGAGTTGATACTTAATGTCTCAACAATTCTTCTTGGTGCACTCTCTCCTATACTGCCTTATCCAAAAGTACTTATGTCTATCTCCGCGGGATGTGGAGCAATAGGCATCCCAGCCAAGTATTTGAATAAACTTTTTTCGTCCAAAGTAGAAAAGCACGAAAAGATAAGAACTCTCGCAACTACAAAACTCAATACTATAAATTCATATATTTCTCAAGCTTTGAATGATGCGAAAATATCTGACGAAGAATTCCAACTTATATCTTCAGAATTAGACAAATATTATAAATTGAAAGACGAATTAAGAGCGTTGATAAGAAAAAATATTGAAAAATCAGATATTGAATTCAGAGAACTAAAATCTTAAATTGCGCAATAAAAAAAGAATGTCATTTCTAAAAATTAAAGATCCCAAGAGAAGAGAATCAATAGTACAAGAGTTCCTTGAAACGAAGAAAAATATACAACAAAGCCAACTCCATGAACGTGTTGGAGAACGAGAATTTCAGAGAGATTTAGGCAAATTTTTCAAGCCCGTTACAGACGTACAGAAGGACGCGGCCAGAGAGATAAAAGAAGAACTTCAACCGTTGAAAGCAATTGCTCCGGCTATCGCAGCTATCCCAGGTCCATTGGCTTTGCCAGCCCCAGATGTTGATACAATACATTTAGGTCCAATCGCCACCGAATATCTAAAAGATTTTGGTAGTAAATCCGGAACTGATAAAACGTTTGGCTTGTACACCAAAAATAAAAATTTTTATATTGGAAATAAGCCCATTGTTTTTGTAGATGATAATATATTTGTAGATGGTGATAAAGAATACGAAGGAACCGAAGGATTATGGGAACTTATCACGGCTAAGAATCCGGACGAAAGCAAGTTCAACGAACGAGATCTTGAGAATTATGAGGATATATTGGATGAAACGAACGCTATTTATCAAAATAATGATCCATCAACTGGGCGTCCAAAATCCAGCAAGGGACACAAATATAAAAATATTATAAGGCCAATGTGGTACAATATTGAGTTGAGAAAAAGTAGTGAGGGCCTTTCAGATCCCAACGTATTGCTCGAAAGACTTGATTTATTAATAGAAAGTAAAAAAGCTGGCAACACGGGGGTACAAAACGAAATAGTTTCTATTTGTGATAATCTTAAAAAACAAAATATTTTAAATTCAAAAGAATATAAAAAATTAATAACAAAATGTTGGTGATAAAAAAATATGGATTCAAAAGACAATATAAGTACGGAGGGCGTGGAGTATTTGACACTATTGCAAATTTACTTTCCAAAGCAATGTCAACATTGGGCAAAACGGCACTCGACGTCGGAAAATCTGTTGGAAAGAAAACATTGGATGATGCGGGCAAAAAACTTGCTAATAAGGCGATATCTCACGCTAGTAAACTTTTAACGCCCAAATCCAAATCAATTATACAAAAATATACACAACCTAATGATGCACCGAGTCTTTCTTCAATTATTGATGCCGGGGGATCTAAGATTATAAGTATTCAAGATTTGGTTCATAGATTGAAAAATTCACAATAAATCTCAAATTTTTTATTATAAAATGGAGGATATTTTAAAAATCGCTGAAGTTCCTACAACAGATGAAAGTATTGAAAAATATGAATATCATGAATATGAACCTATCACAGGAACTAATTTAAATAATCCCGGCGAAATTAGAATTAATATAGAAACGCAAGATTTATTTACGCATCCGAGCGAAAGTTATTTGTTGTTCGAAGGGAGATTGACAAAAGACGATGGAACAGCTTATGCGAATGCGGATGTTGTTGCTCTAACAAATAATGGCCTTATGTTTCTATTCAATAATATTAAGTATCAACTTTCTGGGCAAGAGATTGAATCTGTCTTTTATCCCGGACAATCTAGTACAATGTTGGGAATATTAAAGTATCCAGATGATTTCTCAAAAGCTCAAGGGCTAAATCAACTCTGGTTCAAAGATACGAATCCCGATGCACATCTTGTTAACAATACTGGATTTAATATTCGTCATGATTATTTAATTAGAGAATCAGATCCAAAGGGAACGTTTAGTTTTATAGTTCCGTTGAAACATATTTTTGGATTTTGTGAAGATTATAATAAAATAATATACGGTATGAAACAAACGTTGACTCTAACTAGAAAGGCTGATGATGACGCAATTTTTAGAGCTAATGGTGTTGATGCAGGCGAAGTTTCTCTTGTAAAATTATCATGGTACATTCCGCATGTTCTCCCCGCTGATGTTGAAAAGTTTGAACTATATAAAACGATAGAAGATAAAGCTAGTCTCCCCGTGGGATATAGAATGCGTCAATGTGATACTATAACAGTACCACAATCAACAAGTTTCTCTTGGAGACTTTCTGTTAAATCAAGTCCGGAAAAGCCTCGTTGGATTATTATTGGATTTCAAACTAATAAAGGCGGTGATCAGGAACGGAATCCTGCTCTATTTGATAATGTGAATCTAAAGAATATGTACGTGATGCTCAATTCTAATAGATATCCTGAAGTTGATTATCAATTGAATTTTACTAAGAACCAGTTTAGTAGAGCTTATGGCGATGCGGCTGCATTCAGATCAAAATTTTATCATATGGATGAATTAATTTCCAATCCAAATATAAATCCGCCCGACTACAAAACTCTGTTCCCAATCTTCGTATTTGATATAAGTAAACAAAGCGAAAGATTAAAGAATTCGGTTACTGATATTCAAGTGAAAGCAACATTCAATGCAAACGTCCCAGCAGGAACAGAAGCTTATGCAGTTGTTATTAGTGATAAAATGATAAAATTTCAATCGGATGGAAATAAGATGAGTGTTGTTTATGGTTAACCAAGTTTATCAAACCAAAATAGATACACCAATCGAATAAATGCCTTTGATAAAAAGCAAGTTGATCAACTTGATTTATAATATAATTTTATGTACCCCCTTTCTGTAAAAGCATATTCTTTAAATGCCAAAGGGCTGATCGTCATACGAGCTTTCGGCTTATCAATATTGAACGTCCATACTTTCTTACATCCGTCTTGTTCTTCTGAACATGTCTGTTCCCGTCCGTCATCAAGAGATATAGCGAACATTTGTTTTGAATGATCCGGAACACTGGATTTAAATTTCAAATCAACGTCGAGCGTGTAAACACCGGGCTTTTTAAGTAGCCAATCCTCCATCCTATGTCGACGACCGGCCTCCGTACTATGAACATCTCCCACAAGAAGTGGATATTTAACTATTTCGTCATATTTGATATGCTCGTTCGGCAACATAACAAACGCCTCTGTTAAATACTCATAATGTTTATTTTTTTTATCTGCAATATGAATCTGACCTGTCAAGTCTTGATATACTTTTATTACAGTATCTTTACTAATTTCCAACGAAAACATGAGAAACGTTGGTTGATTGTTTTTAAAATCACGCATATCCATTTCAAATCTCTTATATCTCTCATTTCGCCACGTAATAACTTCGCCAATATCGACTTGCATCCTATCTATAACCAACTGTAACGTCTCTTCATTTTTATCATCCACCAGATCTTTTAAATCATTCTTGAGAATGTTCACGCCCTTTTCAATATCTTTCATTATTTTCCGCGTAATTTCATCTTCGATAGTTTTATCATCCAAAGCCCACTCCTTCTTAAGTTTATTTATTTCAGTCTCCAATTTTTCTTTGTCGATATATTTTTCTAAATTTTTTCTCATCCTTTGTATGATATCTGTTTTTATTTGTTTTAAATTTTCTAAATCATAATCCTTCGCCATCTTGTTCATTCTCTTTATCACAAATGATTTAGGTGCTGCGTCACCGGCATCTGTGGGAGTTCCGAGATTCGTGATCTTATTTCCAAACATATCGATCTCTCCTCTTTTCAAAAAGTTATTGTTTATATAATTTAAAGATATATCTGATTTTGGGACCTTAGCTTTGGGCATTCTTCCAAATTTATCTACAGGCATTTTTAATCGCCAAAAAAAATAAACACAAGTGCCCACATATTATCGTCCCCCTTGGCTGTATTTGTTCTGTATTATATATTATTTTGGGATATTCAATATTTAAGTAGTTTATTATCTCCAGAGGCGGTTGTATTCCATAGCTATCAAAATAAATATTATTGTGCCAACATACCCAATGTGTTCCTTTTGTATCCGATGAACCAAATTCATCATTCGGATTTGTATCATCCAAGTTTAATATGCCACATTCATTTTTTAATGGACGTTTGGGGAGTTGATCTCTCATGTACACTCCTCTAAAATTATGAATTTTTAATTTTTTGACTGCATCTATCAATTCAAAATTAGTTAATGGCGCATATGGCAGTAAAATATCTCCAACTTTGATCTTTAAATCTGTCTCCATTTTATAACAAGAATCCCAACAGCGGGATATTTTTAAAAGGACTGTTCTCTCCAAAAATAAGGCCTGTTCCATCGTACAATTCCCCCCCTTCTTTTTTCAAATACAAGCCATCACCGAGAGACTTGAATCCAGAACCAGAGGCTGGTTTTAAATAAAGCCCGTCACCATCAGTTTCTAGTTGACAAACACATCCACCTTTTTTAAGATACAATCCGGAGCCAATGGCTTTTTGCGCAGCAGTACTAGCTAATCCCGATAATGCACCCACGCCAAGTGCAGGCAATACCGTCTTTGCCAACACGGGCAAAGCACTTGCAGCCAACATAGGGAGAAAGCCGCCTTCAATTTTTGCGTTATATTCCAACTGTTTTTTGCTTAATTTAAGTGTCACTCCCACACCATTTTCATAAGCTCGTTTTATTTTATTCAATTGCGTCTCGGTGATAGCTATAATATCATCACCTTTGAAATCCTCTTTGTCCAAACGTATACTCGTGGCGGTGCTATTTTTTGTAGCGCGTTTAATTTTATTTTTTTGTCCTTCGGAAATATTCAATTTTGTATTTATGTAACTCATTTTATAAGATTATATTTGACGTATATGAAATCTAATCGTAATATTTTCTCCTCTCAAATCGAGCAATTTGCCATGTTGATCTGTAAGTTCTGTTTCGAGCCCACGTATTGTATCCAAAGTGATTGGCAAATATATCAAATTATGGGGCGTTTCAATTATTTTATATCCAGGACTTACATTAGGAAAGAAACTGTAGATCGTATTTTGCGAAGAACCATTTACATAACTGCCAGAAATAATATCTATATTGATAAGTATACTATTAATGCTGAGAATATCAACAACGTTTTCAGATTCGTGAATTCTAGATTTATATTTATTACGATCAAATCCTAATACTCTGCCTATGGATTTTGGATGATTAAAATCAACAACGAAATTATTTCTTATCTCTATTCTGGATTTTAAAGTATTTGGATTTGCGGTGATGGTTATATTTTGTCCGGGCGCTTCGGACTGTATAAAATCATTTATATCAACTATATCATAACTCCCTGTAGGTATTCTAATTGTGTCCCAATTCGCCCCATTATCTTTTGAATATTTGAAATGATTGTTCTCATTGGTGATATTTGGAAAAGAATAGTACGTTTCAAGGTTAACAAGTGCTATTTCGTATTTTCGCGTTTTGTCAAGTTGTATTGGGGGGTTGAACATAGTTTTAAATTTTGTTTTATTATCAGATACTATAATCTGAAATGAACTTTTAGGTTCTGTATTTCTGGCGATAGTTTCTAATAATTCTTGATCCATTTTTAAGCGAACTTATTCGGTCGGCAGATAGAATTCATCCAAGCCGATTCTATATTTGCCATTATCTTTTTTGGATGATAAATCGATTGCAACAAAGCTAAATGGTCTCGCCCAAGCAGTTCTGCACAATTTTCTAAATTCATCCTTCGCCATATCGTGACTCACGTGATCGTTATAAATATGATTTATATTTTTTAAGTCTTGCGGGAACAGACAAATAAAATTGGCGTTTTCTCTTATAGTCTGCCTTGGCAATTTGAAATAGTTTTGCGAAAGATAAAAACAGTCGACGTTGCTATGTCTCCCCCGGATATAATAACACTCGCATTTATTTTGTTTTTCTAAAATTAAATCATCAAATATCATCAAATTTTTATCCTTGGGATTCAATTCTCTGGGATCTGGAACATCTTCGGCAGATTCATAAAAATTAGTTTCGATCCCCTTTCGTGAAACGCTCGCTTCGCTCGCTGCCCATGCTTTAATTAAGTCACTCGGCGAAATATTATTATTTACAATTTCTTCACGATTATCAAAAAGTCGGAGTATCTCATCTTTTGATAATTTCTTTTCAAAAGCTTCGTTTAAAATACGATATTCTGGCTGAAATAGGCTCTTTCCAAAAACTAACAATTTGTCATAATCTAGCCACTCCGGCTTTAGCAAGAGATTAAGCAATAATGTAGTTTTGCCGCATCCAGATTTGCCAATAATCAGCCCTCTAATACTTTTAGGCAAAAGATGATGATTGTTGCGCTTAGTCGTTATATTCCAAGATAGATCTTGTATCTCCATTTTGAATATGATTTTTTGAACCTATTTTCGGACCTATTTTCGAACGTATTTTCAAACATGATTTTGAACTTGATTTTTATATATAAAAATGTATTGCGTAAAATGTAAAAAACACACAAATACTCTCAATATTGAGGATATTATTTCAAAAAATAATAGACCAATGAGACGGGGGAGATGCGAAGTGTGCGGAATAATAAAATATCAATTCGTTCGCGACCGTCTTGGCAAGGGCCTGATGAACAAAGCTATAAATAATTTGCCATTTGAAATGCATTTGCCCGGCCATAATTTTACGGGACCAGGCACTAATCTAAATAAAAGATTAAATAGAGACTTAACGCCTAAAAGTTGGAGTACCCCAGTGAATAGAGTTGACAAAGCTGCGTATCATCATGATGTGTGTTATTTAAAAAATAAAGATACAAAAACTAGAAATAAAGTATGTGACAAAAATATGCTAGCGGAGATGGAGGGCATTTACAACCCCACTCTAAAAGAAAAAATAGATAGATCGATTGTTAATAAAGTTATTGGAACAAAAATGAGATTTGGCATGGGGAATTAAATCCATATGGTGAAGTATCTATTCCGTTGTCATATATGTACCTCTTATCATCATATGGTGTTGTACTTTTTTTATTAACTTCATTAATGTACATATTATGTTTATTGGAGTTCAACGTATACATTATATTCATTTTAGTTTTATTATCAAATAGACAATCTTTATAATCGTCAAAATTTATATTTTTGTTAATTGTCACCTTGCTTATCCCTTTTAATTTCTTTTCTTCTCGTTGTCCGGCATATGTGAACGAATACGCCTTGCTCCTCAAGTAGACTATTTCGTTCATAATTTCGCCATTTAGCTCATCTTTAAATTTGCCAATCACTTTTTTATTTTTTTCTGAATACAAAGGATGATCAGTTGGATAATCTGATGTATCTAAATGATCTTGTATTTGTTTCATATCTTCATAAATATCTTTAGTTTCAATTGATATGAAAACAGAATCAGTATCACTTGCAACAAGTTTATTTTTTGGGCATAACTTATTTATAACATTATAATAAAAGTCATACATTAGTTGCTTTGAATAATCTAATATGCACATGCCTAAGTATATTGGCTTGTTGAATTTAACAGATGTGATATTGTTAATTATAGCAACTAGATTATCATTAAATATTATTGAGTCTTTGAAATTTGGCTTATTTATATATTTTTGTACTATATCTCTATTTGTTGAAAGTATAATTTCACTTCGTCCTCTTATGTTTTCTAATGTCTTGCCATAGAAGCTATTGTTCATAAGTTTCCATAAGTCTTTCTCAAAAGCAGATTTTGATTTTGTTCTTTGTTCGGTATTAAAGTTAATATATTTGGCCAGCCAATTTGATTCATCAAAAGATATCGTTCTGTATACTTTAGTAACTTTCATTCCAAGCTTGATATAGTCTTTTAAAATACTATGGTGAACAATATAATTCTTTTTGTCGTATAATGTTAAGAACAGCTTTTCTTCATTGCTTACGGGCCTATCTCCTAATAGTTCTAATTGATAATCTGACATTTCGTCTTTATTTGCTTTCAATTTTTCTGGCGCCAATGGATATTTGTATGTTTTGCGTCTGCAAGCATTTGGATATTCTAAGTCACATTCTATTATACATCCTCTGCCTTTTGGAATCTTCAAATAATAATTTGGATCAGACTCCCATTTGAAATCTTTAGTTGGCAATTTTTGGGACATCGCCCAGCCGTATAAGTTATTTGCATCTAAGTACAATAAATATTTTTCTTCAAGAAACTTATTTAGATCTCCACCATTTTTAAGTATATTGAGCGCCTCTTGCTTTTCATTATCATCCAATATTCTAACTCCATCATCCAAATAGTTGGGAGTATATTTGTTAAATGCATTGACATGTCTTGGACCAAGGACACCTGAGAACCCTCCACGTATGCCTTTCTCAAACATTAGCAACATATCATAATCTGTTAACAATTCTAGTTCTATATTTGTATATTTTAATCCACACTGCCACGTAAGTCCTGGAGCTGAGTAACAATAGCATGGATCTATTTGATGATGTTCCAAGAAGAAGTTCCTAAAATTCTCAAAGGCATCTGCCAGTATGAGAACATCAGTCTTCAAATATAGCTCATGATAATCTCCTAAAGTTCTACATTTGAATGTGTTCCATACATTTTGTGCATGTTCATATTCTTTATCTTTTATGCCCTCTTGTCTTAGTGTTGAATAGAACTTTTCTATTGGCGGCAACTTTGGTTCTTTTAATATTTTGATAGACGTTATATATTCATATGGATAGAAGCCTTTTTGTTTTAATAAATCGTATGTTGGATATTCACTTTCTAATATTGGGAAGTGATCCATCGACTTTGCTAAGTCTGAGAGGCCTTTAGACATAAATCTATAAGAATCCAGAAATCTCAACTTTTTATAATATGAACCATATTCTATTGAGATATATTCTTCTGAATTTTTGGAAAGTAACGTTACTTTATTGTACTCGTCTTCGTACTTCATAAGTTCTTCAATCAAAAAGTGAAAATCATAATTAGAGCCATTGTGAAAGAATACAGGGATCATTTTGGTTGCTTTGCCGTCTTTGGTATTGCAAGATTGACATGCTGCACCTCGATATTTGCCAATATAGTGACAATGTTCTCGTATTTTCGTTTCGGAAAACTCAACTCCACATATATAACAATTGGTTGATTCTTGAAATTCTTTTCTTTCAAATGCATTTAATTTTGGCTTTTTGTGTTCGTTGAGATATATATTATAATTTATTTCTTTAAATATCTTCATTATTTTTTCAATATACTTCTCTATCGCATCGTTGCCAATATACGAAAAGTATTGTGATTTGTATATTTGTGGACAATCAGATTTGACATATATGCCATAACTATTTATTTCTTGTTTGAATATTGGATTTGTGTACGATTCATTAGGATTTGGTTGAGATGACTTTATTGGGATATTGTTTGATTCAAAATCACAATATATAACAAATGACAATTTATTTTTAAAATGATGATTTTTGAATTTAAGAATATTTTTATCTGGCATTATCGTTCTACAATATTCGTTATCGTAACATATTTCTTTATGCTTTGTTAAAGTTTCTAATCTTTGGAATCCTTGGAGACAATTTCTACATGTGAACGATTTATGTTTGGAGTCGGTACATCTAAAACTATCCAAATCTTTGATCAAACAATAATGTGTCTCCTCACCATTATCTTCAATATACAACAAGTCTATTATTGGATCTTGTGTCCTTGTACTTATATATACTGGATATAACGAATGTTTATTTTTTTGATTCTCTAACGCAAATACGTTGATACTTAAGTTATTTTGATTCTCAACTTTTGGGATACTTTTGATTCTAACGGGGTACTCAATGCCAGTCATATCTATGCGGTATTCATAATCTTTGTATTTGCTCACTCTGTATTTGTGATCATCAGCGGGATATAGTTTTGCTAATATGGACCAAAGAAAACATTTGTTATCATTTGTATTTTGAATATTGATGATGTTGCTTGATTTGAATTTAAGAGGGATATAAGACGAAGCCTTCTGGATACTGTATTTGTATAATTTGAGTTTTGTACTTTTGATATTTCTAAAAACAAATCCAGATCCTCGTTCTTGAAATTTATCTATCCAAGCCTCAAATTTGTCTATTAGATCTTCATAAAATTTGGATATATTATTTTGTGATAGGATGACTTGAACAGGATGCGAGTAGTGACTCTCTATTATATCAAATGACATAGGGGTTGAAAATTCGCTCGTTATTGTTATTTTTGTTTTTATTGGGAATCTGTTGATATCTATTTTGTCCTTCAATACATTTATATATTTGGCTATATCATACTCATCAATATCATCAATGTCTATCTCATCGATAAGGTCTTTGAATAATTTGGGATTTTGGGATCTCATTTTTGAAGAACAGATTTTCAATTAGGTACATTGTACAATTTTATAATTTGTCAAGTGGCAGATTGTACAATTTTATAATTTGTCAAGTGGCAGATTGTACAATTTTATAATTTGTCAAGTGGCAGATTGTACATATTTTGCAAACTGACAGATTGTACAATTTTTATAATTTGTCAAGTGGCAGATTGTACACATGCATAATTTGTCAAGTGGCAGATTGTACACCAAAATTGATAAATTTGTGATTGTACAATTTGACACAATGATAGTAGTATAGTATTGAGCGTAGTAGTATAGTATTGAGCGAGTTTAGGAGGATTTGAGCGAACGAAGTGAGCGAAAATCCGAACACCGCCAGGTGGCCTAGACTCGCTCAATACTATACTACTCAGAGGTCAAGGTCGCAGTTTGCAAAACATCATTATTTAAAATGCCCTAATTTCTGGTCTTCATATTTCATAGTAGGGCCTTTGTGTCCTAGGGACATATTTCTAGTTAAGATATAATCTTTTCTTCTATCTTTTCAGTTACATAATACAGACCACACTAATACAGTTATTAGGAGAATATTAGATAAATATGATATTAAAGGGAAGGAAAAGGATTATTGTCTTCTGCAGGTGTTACAAGATGGAGGTGCGTAATTTATAGTCAATATGTATTGATTAAACATTTTTATTAAACTTGCATGAGTTGTACAGAAAAAACTCAATTAGCAACCACTTCCATTTTAAGACCACTTCATTACATGTATAACATATGTTTAGAACTTCAGCAAATATGTTTGCATGAATTTCCATCTTTCATTTCAATTCAACTTTGTCATAGTTTAGTGATTAGCACAATTTTCTGCCTTCAGGATATACTTGTGACAGTGTTTTAATTCCTGACTCAGGGATCTCTTCAGACATCAAAAGTTGAGGGTCAAAAATGACCCTTGACAGATTATAACTATGCAGAGTCTACAATATTTCCTACTGCTGTTGTAGTAAATTTGACCCCTTGGTACAAATTTTCAAGAGTCATAAGCTTTAGTTTACTAACTTCAAACAGTCGAACTGCCATTTTAATAAGGGTCTTATGCTAAATCTTATGTTTACATAAAATTTCTGTTCTGATTTCGGAGGATATAATGTAAATGAATTTTTTACATATTTTTTGTGACATTTTTCAGAATTAATGATGCCAGAGAAAGCAAATGTTTTTTATGCCATGAACAATAACGGGGATTACAATTTCTTGTTACGGACTAAAAAAGAACAGGAGGCATTAACACAGAGTCGAAAACGAAATCGTCGGCGGCTAAAACTCTCATTGTCATAGTAATGGTGTGATTTTAGCCAAAATGACATATGTTAGTGATACAACTACTATTAACAGGATTGCTACTATTTATACAGAAATAGTGGTGAGGAATTGATCCTTCTAAACTATATACATGGTTAGTGATGCTGAACTCTTAGTGAGTCAGAAATTGTGCTCAAAGTTGTGTTACCATGGATATGTAACTCATTCTTTCAGAAGAATTCTAAAGGAAGGAAATTTTGTGTAGGAATTTTCAGGCAAAGAAGAGATATTTAGTAATTCTAGAATATCCATCAAATCAAATGGATGTTATATATCTGTTTTTTGTGTTCTTTTTACCATTATAAAAGGGATTTCATTAAAACATCAGAGATTTGATATTTTCGACAATCAATATTTTGCTATAGAATTACCAATCACTTTGGGACTATGAAAAATTTGTTATAAGAATGTTCATAGACTGTGAAACATCATTTAGAGGGCATTATGTAATGGTCTTTTTGATAATAACCTTAATTTTGAGGTTATTAACAAATAATTTCGATGAAATACAAATTTCAAATAATTAGATAATGTAATCCATGCCTGAATAATGTTTATTGTTTGTACATGTAGTTAATATTGTTAGTGTTTAATGAGATCATCATGTTATTACTGATACAGTTTTTTGTGGGATTCAGTCATGTTTAATCCCACTGATATAATACTCGAAGTACTGCTGGTCAGTACAAAATTTTTTGATGATTTGCCAACAGATGGTGAGACCAGCTTACAATGATTGTGGCCATGCTTTTGAATTGTATGCATCAGATTTAGTCATTTTTATTTATTTTTAAGTTATCCATTGTTTTAACTCATCTTAGGGACAGATATGAATTTAATCTGAACCCCCCCCCTTTTAAATTGATATGGACTTGCCCATTTTTCTACATAACCATTTTAACTTAGATCATCTTCATTTCACTTCATTTTAAGAGGGTAAAGATTATTTAAGAATTATGAATATGGCCTGAAATCCCCTTTCAAATTGATGTGGACTTGTCCATCTTTCTGTACAATCATTATGACTTGGAACATGTTCATTTTTATTTCTAGGGGGTTTAAGGATTATTACATTGTTGAAGAAATTGCTGCTTTTTATCTGTCTCATGTATATGTATGCCTAGTCATTGCTCTTCTGAGTCATAAACTAAATGCATGATTTTATATGTATAAAAAATTGATGTTGATTCATGTATAATCAGACTTATATTACTCATTTCTTCCTGAATTATTTATTCCTTAGTGCTTCATGAAGTGTACCCACCCATTTACTGTTTTGTATTTTGCTGTTTTTTTTCAAGTTGAACAATTGTTATCTTCCAAGAAATCAAATATAAGCTCTCCATTTTATTTGGTTTTTAAGTATTCTTTGGCAATATAAGCCAAGAATCATACACTGTAAGGATTTGTAAATAGGACCAGAAGCTAGTCGTTAAGAATTTTAAGTGTTTGTCTAAATCAAGCTTTATTCTATCTCTGGCAGGAAAAAGAGATAAAAATACACAAAAACAAATTCAATTTTTAGAATCCATCTTTGACTAATTGTGGTTTTGATATCTTCTACCAGGGCTTTTTTTCCTTCTATAGCAAGGGCCATTTATAGGCATCTTCCCCTCAAGAAAAAATCCTTAAATTCATGCAGATTTCCCCTAAAATTCAGTTTGCTTCAAGTTTTTTCTTTCCCTTTTGCAAAAATACTGTGTTATTTTTTTCCCCAAATTTAAGAAAGGCCCCTTCCTCTACCCGTGAAAAAAGCCCTGTCCACTAGTTAAAGGATTTGTTTTGTAAGCTATATTGATAAATTTTGGGTTGTATTTTTTCTTGTTTAATTATTTTTGTACTATCAAACCTCAGTTAAGATCTGCATGCAAACAAAGGCTACTCTTTTAGAACCCTTTTATGGATATGATAAGCCTGATAAACCATAAATCTTTGAATAAAGATCAACTATGCTAAAGGCCATACTTTCCTTTGTTCAGTAATTTTACTGTAAATTTCAGTAATTTCGTTGCATTAAAGGCCTCTTAAAATTTTTAACGACTGGTTCCAGACATTGTTTTGTACTCAGACTATTCTATATAAATTCTATTTAATATTTATTTTATAACATTTGTGTTGTTAAATATAGATTATTTTTTGATAGATATAACTTGATGTATGTATATTTGGAAACTTATAATTAGAGGTCATTAGTGAACTGTTCTTGTGTGTTGGTGTGTTTTGTGACACAAGTCTTGAAGTGCTAGTGCTGTCATATAATTAATGTTTGTGACTAAAAATTTCATAGTTTCTGTTGATAACTACTGAATACAGTAAAACATGGTTATAGTGAACTTGGCAATAGCAAAAAAAATCGGATACAGCAATAGGACTCCATATTGGTCAGAATTATCGTTACAATGTTTGTATTGATACAATATGATTGATATTCAATGTATCATATGATGTTGTCATTACTTAAGGTACATGAGAGCTGGAAGACTGCACTTATTGACTGACAAAACAAAGAAACCAGTAGTAAGCATAACATAGATACAATCACAGGCATACTTCACGAGAAAGTCAGCATTCTTTTTAGCTCACCTGAGCACGTAGCACATTTATGATCTGCTAATCTGCATCTAAGTAAGGTCTTACGGTAAAGGGTATATCACCAGATGTTGAGAATATCCATCTGAAGTCATTGATGGGTGACTAGATATTCTGCTGCTTAGTGATATTTATATGTTTGCAGTGATGAAAAACAGTGTCTTTCTTCAAGAAGCAGATATTTTTTCAGGCTGCTGCACTTGATAAATACATATATTGATCTTATTTATCAATATGGAATATGGATATATTGATCCCTGTCCTCACCAATTCACTGTTTCCATGTTCTACTGCTTACAAATATATCTTTAAATATTTATTTCAGATAATTTTGATTTTGAATTTTTGTTGAGAGTATTGATGTTATCAAATTCTGGTATCCAAGAATTATTGTGCTCAAGTGCACCATTAGATCAGTTCATGTAACAATTTCAGGTGTACATTTTGAAAGTATGTACAAGAAATAAGTATATTTTTGTAGCAACTATATTGCTCCTTAATGCTTCATTTTATTTGGCTGCATTTTATTATTTTGTTTTCATTTTATTTTATGTTTGAAAGCTCACATAATTATATTTATCACATAACCTGCGGTCCAGGAGTGCCGTAAACCCGTGCTGGAAATATCGTTCCGCACTGCCAAACCGTGCAATTAATATTCAAATTAGCCAAATCACTACATTTGCATATTTTGTATTACTACACTACTACGATATTTGTAAACATGGTCGACTTTCGATTCGTAATGATTTTATTAATGAATAAAATGATGTTTGTATAAATAAAATAACGATTTTATATCTTTTATCTTGCATTTTATCGCCAAACGATTAATAGAAACTTGCACTACTTTTTTGAGCACAGTAGTGAACAGTCTACAATAGAGGTCTTGTATATAGGTCATCCTGTAGTCTGTTTCACTTTCTGTGGTCATTTTACCGGTTATGTGATAAATAGAATCTTACATTCGTGCTCATCCTTTACCATTTTTATTAAACTCGTTGGCAAAAACAATATGACACTCAGCAGAGCCTCGTGTCATATTATATAGTCAACTTGTTTAATAAAAATGGTAAGGAATGAGCACTCATTCAAGATCCTATATTTATGAAATTATGTTATATTGATATTCTCGATTGAAGTTTATGAAACTGCCTGTAGATACATTTCTGAATTTTTTCTAAACATCATATTGACTCGGTTTTTTTCATGTAATATTATTGTATACCAATACTTTGAGATACCTATAAAGATTTTTTGTTTGTATTTTTGTGCTGAATTATTAAGTTAACAAAAATGATTTTTTATAATCATATATTGTTAAGATCACCCCTGCCCCTTTCAAGGGATATTAGAATAAAGATGGGGAAATTTTCAAGCTATATTGACATATCAACAAAGATTTCTGACAGGTACTTCGATTTTTTTGTGACAAAATGTGTATCATGCAGTCTTATAAGGCAGGCTTGAAGGATAAACCATAGTTTTATATGATCAAATTATTTTTTATCATTAACCAAAATACATGCTCTTTTATTAAACCATTTGAGGTTTAGGTTGAGCCTGTTAAAATCAGGTCCTGAGGTGATATCTTGAGAACAGTCTCTGGGCTAAAATCACAATTCTGTTCTCAGAGTATTATGGTTGAAAAGTTAGAGATCATTAATGTTTAGATATATATTCAGGTCAATTATGTTGTCAGAATAATGTAGCAAGAATTTCATTGTCTGATCATAATTAATTTTAAAGATCTAAAGACAAGATATGAGATTTGAACTCAGAGATCAATCTCAAGTTTTTTATCCTCAAACTCTTTTCCCAATTCATAAACATAATTATACCCATGAATTTTATTTAAGCAAAGCATGTATAATTTATTAGTACTGTGTATAACCTCATATAGTAGAGTTGTGAGTTGGACTGTGCAATAAAAGTATTTTTTTCAGTCTGCTGTCAATGATTAATGTTGTAATGGTTCAAATACAATGCAATTCATTTTAATGAGATTTTCATCCTATATCATTTTAATCCTTGAAAAAAAACCTGTAAAAGTTAAATTTGAAATACTTGTAGTAGATTTTGGATTTAAAATTCATAATTAAACTTTCATTAGATCTTAAATGAAGCTCCATTTAAACAACTGATTGATATGACTTTGACTTTTATTGACCTTTGATTAAGTGCTTGACGTCTATTTGACTTTCATATCAAAATGATATTATTTTTGATTGATTTTTTCAAGGCTTAAAATGAGAAAATTCAATGCAACTTTAGTGCAGTTCATCCTGAGTTATTGGCTACCTGTGAATTAAGGTCTCCATGTGAACAATGGCCACTCAGTAGGACATTCATTGGTATGATAGACCAAGTTAACACTTTGCCTTGTAATAAAGCATTTCCCCACAATTGAAGCAGATGACTTTTGAAAGCATTGTGGCATAAGAACCATTGCTTGTAATGAGTAATGGCTTCTTTTGCCACAATGTTTTCCACTCTGTCAGAGAGGAATAACCGAATTTTCTTAAATAAATTTATTTGCTTTGAATTTGGAAGAGTCCAAAGTATGCTAATGAGGCAAAGGAATATGAGCAAACTCTAAGTGAAGCCTTTGTTTCTTGTCTGCCTCTCTTATCCTTTGTTCACGGTTTTACAATATGCAAATAAGAATAATGATACATTTTATACTATATTATATTATATTGTACATTGACAAGACAAATTTCATATTTGAGGAAGCTGTCCAACTAGCTTGCAGGTCAGTGGTTCTACCCAGGTGTACATACATCTTGGATCTTCCTGCACCATTAAGTCTTGAATGTCATGAAATAACCCCGGCTGTTTCTGCAACATTAAACTCATCAAAAAAGAAAATGAGTTAAGTACATTGCTTACATTCAAAATTCAAACAATGTTACTGTGATGAACAGCATGTTCCATAGGAGTCCCAAAGTTTTTCGCTTGGATGAAAAGAAATATAGAATGGAGGTATTGTTAGTCGTGCATTTTATAGATGCCATTAAATAATTGTTCTAATGTTGCATTGAACTTCTGCCATCACTTCATAAAGTATAATATACATAGATAAGTATTATGTATATTTTATTAATTTGATTTTTTATTAATTTGTAGATTTTTGTGTGTTCCCATTTATTTCACTGAGTGCTATTTTTGTTTCATTATGATATCTTGTTTACTTTATGAATGCTTTTTGCCATTTTAGAAATCCTGAAATTCATATACATTGTATTTTTATTAAAATCTCATCTTTGAGTTTTTCTGTACTTCACTCCATCTTCTTGGCCTTAATTACATAGAAATGAAGTCCGATTTTGATTTGTTCATTGTAGATAAAAAGCTTGTTTTATTGTTTTCTTATCATCCTTGACAATATAAATAAACAATTGGAGCTTAGAATGATATTGCTAAGACCAAAAAAAGTTATCTGGTTTCTGCTAACATCCCCTCCAAAAAATAGGATCAATAGGCCAGCCAAACTTTTTTTCAAATATATTTTTCTGTGTAGTTATAGATCATATGAAAATGAAAATGTCAGCAAAAACAAATTCAAATGAGACAAAAATGTCCAGGTTTATTTGAAAAGGATTGGTTGGTTATGTTAATGGAAACTGGGATTTTTTATGCCTGTGCGTGGTAACTTGTAGTACATTTTAAAAACAACAATTGACATTTCTTTAAGTTACTTTTTCCATTCTGCTCTATTTTCTTATCAATATCTTGTTATATTCACAAGTTGATATACAAATAAAAAAATATATTTTAAACAAATTTGATATCAGTTATTTAATATTGTCAATCATCTTTCATACATATAAGTTCATGGTTCTATTCATATTCCTTGAAATCTTTAATCTGCTATTTTCATTTTTGAAAAATGTTCCATTTTAGTAAATACTTGCCTTCTCACATGATGCCAGGTCACAGGTTAAATGAAAATACAGTCAAACCTGATTTAATTAATCACTCCTGCAAATTAAGGCCAGCATGTGAACAACTGTAAGTTTTTGTCAAAGTTTGATCAGTAATAAATCAAACAAACCTCTTAATAAAGGCCGGTGTTATGGACATTATTTTTGTCCCTATTTGGTAGACGCTGTTTGCTGGTTTGGCTTATACATTCTAATGGCTGATGGGATCTATTTACAAGCTTTTGATTTTCTAAATGTTTACCAATGTCCAGCTGGACTGGGCACAATTTAATGGAAGATTTTAAAATGTTTATTGACCAAATTTTTGATAGATATATAATTTTTTTGTAGCTTATTAACAGATTGTTAATATCGAATATTTGTTGTTAAAGTGGAATCATCTATCTTAGAGAATTTTTTGTTTGATGTGAAGGTTAGATTCCCAAGTTTACAACATTCTTGTAATTTGACGTGTTTGGGAGATCTTTTGTCAGTAAATATACATGCTTGTTAGGCTTATTCAATTTTAATTAAAGTTAAATCATTTGGATTTTTATTATTAAGAAAACTAATTATTACAGACTTTTATCAAATTTATATTCTACATTGTAGATGTCATTTTAAGCTTCTTATCCGAATAGGATCTTGTAAAATGTACTTTCTGGCCTGATTTAAAGGCCGCCTGTGAATAAAGGCCAGCATGTTAACAACAGTTATATGCAAATCTATACAGTAGACAAAATAAAACTGAATCAAGGCCAGCTTTGTGTAAAGGAAATACTTCTCTTTTTACTAACAATTGCTAAGGCAGCCTTTGTTCACAAGGTTGATTACATATTGGTTTACCATATAAGGGTTCCTGCAAGTAGGGAATCTTACAAAGTGGCCATACAGTGTAATCAATTTTTTCTGTGGCTTTTTGTATTATAATTAAAATACTCAATTATTTATACATTTTATCTGGTAAGATAATGATTATTGGGGCTATTCTTGAAAATTTATTTGTATGTGATATCTCAGCATGCAGATTTTTGGGCATTTTGTTTTAAGATTTTATTTCAAAATTTGGAACAAGCAAAATCTTGTACTGAAAGCTTGTAAATTTTGTATTTGTCAGGATCAGTTTTGTTGAATATATCTCAGTCTGCTAACTAGCAAACCCAAATCTTGGCAGATCTAATGTTTGGTTTATTTTAAAGCAGATAAAAATCATTACGACCTATGTTTATTGCGTAGTTGGATAACAATCTGAAACAATAAATGTGATTTATAGGCCAATGCTTCATTTCGAAAACTCTTGCCTTTTTACCACATACAGATACATTTTTATTAAGAATGGCATTTAATAGTCATTTTATTCTTATATTTACAGTAAGACCTCAGTATTAAGGCCACCTCTGAGACCTAGAATACCAATCTTAATCTTTGGATTGTCATATTGTCAAGTTAAAATGAAGATAAAATATTAAAAAAAACTAGTATGAACATAATTGGTTGTTCTAATGAGGTGGTCTTAATATTTAAGTGGTTGCTAAGTGAGGTTTTACTGTAATATTATATGATGCATCATGTACATGAATAATATTTGTATTCAATTATTATGTGTACACATGGTTCTGAGCCATATTGTAGTTTGCAATATTGTAATTAGGTGCTGTTGGTATACTTTAATTAGATTTTGTCACATTAAGTATGTAAAAACTGTCAAAAAACAGTTAGATGAATTATTAAAATGATGAAATACCATATAAATCTTGTGATTGATATGTTCCACATTGTTTCCTGTCTTTTATTCTTAAAGATGAAGGAGAACTTTTTGATCAACCCTCATACATGTATCTCCTCAATGTTTAGCAATAGCTTACTTGAAATACTCTGTGGATATTCATTTTGCACTCTGTTGATCAGAAACACTCCCATCTACAAATCGCCAATAAATATTCTTAAAAGATATACACTGAGTTTCACAACCCATATTTGATATCCTTGTTACAAGCGTTAATACACGGGTATACTAATTATAAACTCAAATGAAAAATGGCTAACAGAAATTCTGATTGAACTGGTGTAGTAAGATGAACAAATACTGCCCTGAAAAATCTTTGCCATTTTCTTTTGAGATGATGACAACTGAGCAGTTACGGATATAAATGAGGAATGCTGTACCAAAAAACTAGTGACTTTGTCTGCAATTCTATGATAATGAAGGTGATGAAGACTGAGGAAATCCATGATAGAAATACAACCATATAGGTTTTCATGGTCTCAGTCTAATTTTAAGATAATGCTATTGCTCATAATTAAGATTCTACTGTTGTACAATTTCTGAAGACAGAAAAAAGTTGATTCCCCCTTATTATTCAAATGGTTAAAAGTTTTCTGGAATTTTCCTGAACCTCCTGTTTTTCCCAGGTCTGGACACTACTGATTTTTATTGTTTCCGTGGCACCGAGGTTAAGATTTCCATTTTTTTTTTAAATTTTCAACTTTCACCCATGTTATTCAGATTTGGCCCCTTTAGATGTAAACATAGATGTAAAGTTCCTGGCTATTCCTATGCAAACTAGTTCACAGTTAATGCAAAAGAAAATTAAAAAGCAATACATACTTGATAAGTCAGATTATGATAAAGTGCCAAAAATTATCATTTTGTGGGAATTTTGTAATTGCAATAGATAATTATGAAACAATTATTTCTGAACTTAAAATTAGGAAGATAGTAAATGGCTGATTATCAAGTTTTTTTTATATGAACAGTCAAGTACATGTATTTTAATTCAGTAGCAAAATCATCTATAGATAATGTTGTGTTCCTCAAGTTTTTATCAGCTGTGGCCATGGTCCAGTGGTTAGTGCATTGGATTTGTAACCTGGAGATCTGGGTTCGAATCCCGGTCGCGGCTAGTCATATCCTTTTATAAAAATTTGACAAAAATGTTGATTTTCCTCTACATGTGGAGAAGTTGCCGGCTCCTTGTTGAAGGGTTAGTACTGGTTAGTATACAGTCCAGGAAAACTGATTAGGTGAACAGGTCACCGTGTATAACTGAAAAGTTGTTGAAAAACATAGTTAAACTACAGTGACAATAAGTCACATAAAAACAAAAACAAATCAAGTTTTATCAAATTCTTTCATAAATTTTCTTTATATTTATTTCAGTCAATTGACAAACTGCAAGATTTTTGTGAAATTTTGGATGTTAGCAAGGTAGGTCACTGCGGAAATGACTTTGTCGAATCGCTTGTAGAAGTAATCTCCCTTGCGGTACATTTACATTTTACCGTATTATTAAACTGGTACCCGGTCCCCGTTGACTTAGGTGCACTGCAGCATGGATTTACTATTTTACCGTGTTATGGGCGCCGTGTTGTAAGGGAACTGAATGTCTCAGGAATTCGAGACCTATTGTCAAGAATTTGAAGTAAATTACGTGATATTAATTGTGGTAAAAGTTTGGAGTGATACTCTCATTTTATTGCTTCATTTACGATTTCTGTCTTTTATTTATTGAAGTATTTCACGCCGTTAGCTAGATTTTACGTAAGTGTCATAGTTTTCGGATATGTACCAGGTTTTAGTTTTTTGATTAATTTTTACGCTTTGTTGTGTGTACCTTTGAGTTCTTTTTCTTTTAGAATGTAGTAAACATCTGGTTTACTCGTATTGTACTCAACGATGGAAAAGTCATTTTGGCGACGACACTTTGGATTTAATGCAATTGTTCGAATATTTCACACAGGGCTGTGCATTGCAATATTTTCTTCACTTTTATGGCAAAACACAGGTAATGTCAGCATACTGTAAACAATGTGTATATTTCGTCAGTGTACGTGAAAGACAGTAAAATATTCTGGACTTGAAGTCTGACAAACTTGAAAACATTATTACACTGGACAAAATCAGGTGTGTAGAAATGAGCCGGAAAAATCAACCGGCTATTGAACACTCTTGCCGGCTACTTTTTTGGAAACAACAGGCACATTAATGCATTGAACTCTCAGACTCCCCTTCTACTTTAAGTGGCTTACTGGCTTGATGAAAACATTTCTACACCCCTGCGAAATATTAATGGCCAACAATATATTGTGAGTTTAATCTTCACAAAAATCCAAGGAATTTTATTGGGCATGGGGGCTAGTTCATCTTTGAATTTTATCAGATCTCATTAAAATGTTTGCTTAAGGGCATATGTCGGACAGTTTTTAATGTTGACTGTTGTAAGTATATAGACAATGATGCTGCTTCAGAGTTTATAAACGGCCTTTGTAACTGAATTCTGCCAGTCATTCTCAGGGCTTTCATTTGATGCTTAAAACAGCATTTTGACCCTTGAAATCAGTCAAGTAAAGCTTTTGACTCTTGAGAATTTGTCCCAAAGGGTCAAATTTGCACTAAAATTAGAACTGAATTTTGTTGACTCTTCAAGTTATAATCAGCCAATGGTCATTTTGACCCTCAACTTTTGATGTCTGATGAAAACCCTGATTCTGATTTATTTTGTTTCATTATTGAAGCAGTCTCTCATTACGCAGCTGTTTATAATAATACCATTCTATGCAATGTCCATAACAATTTAAATAAAGTCATGGCAATTTATAATTTCAGTGGTTCTCTACCAGGAATTATTATCTCACAGGATCTGAATTTATTAATCTCAGCATTTTTATTGTATAAAAAACGCTTTCCTTGTATCATAAGTAAGTTGAAATTAAACAAGCTAAAATTCAGTTGTCCAGACCTTGTGGATTCATTTGTATTCACAATAAACTCATAAATGACATAAAATTACGGTTTTCTTTCTTTTTGTACTTACAGGTCTAAGATGGTCGTTAGTTGAGAAGAATGATATATTGTATGGTGTGGCTTTTATATGTGTTCTTATCACTTCCCTATGTTTATACTACATAACATGTCTTACAGATCCAGGATTTGTTTCAATATCACAATACAAACAAGTAAGAAAATAAATTTTATCATAGATAACTATAAAAGCTAAAATTTCTTAATTACTTTTTTGTGATAACTATGCACATAAAATCAATGTGTTAGGGTAATAATTTTGTCTATGTGATCTATTTTTGAACTAGATTCAGTTAATCAGTCTGGTTGGTTTTTTTGTACTAAATGTAAGGTAGGCAACTCAGAACAAAATAGTTGGTCTAAGGGAAAATACTTGTACAGGCTGATAATTATTTTTTTCAGAAAGAAGGGGAGTTAACTCTGGATATTGATGGAGACAGTGAACATTCAGAGGAGGAGTTGAATGCAGAAAGTAGTAGACCTCTAGATCGAAGAAATAGATACAAATATAGATTCTGTGATTATTGTGAGATCCAGGTACATGCATTCAAACTTTGGTCTTCTTTTTTTTGTCAAATAGTTCAATAGAATATAAGTCTTCTGACATTGTTGTGTTTTGTTCTTAAAGGCTAGGCTATCATGTGCATATTTTATCAACATGTCTTGTATTGATCTCATAACCATATTATAAATGTTTGCAGAATTAAGAAAACATAAGCTGATTAACCTGATTCTTCAGCCATGTATGAATAAAGGCAGTAATTTTCAGCATACATTTATTGATATTATAAACTATACAGACTTTTGTATAATGGCCAGTTTTGCATACAGGCTATATTTGGTTTCTCTTATAGATGATCTTTGATCACAACTTTTGGCTGTTTTGGACACAAGTAATGGCCTCTACCTGCTGATAGTATATTAGCCAAATTTTCAATTTTTATTAAAAAGTCTCAAAGTTAAGCTTTATACGGCACTTTTACTGTTTTCTCTTGTTTTTTAGCCTCCATTACGAAGTAAACACTGTGAAGATTGTAAATTATGTGTGAGAAAATATGATCATCATTGTCCATGGTTGGAAACTTGTGTTGGTGAAGGAAATCATAAGTATTTCTGGTGGTTTTTGTTGGTCACATTTGTATTAATTGTTTGGACATTCATCATAGTTTGGTGAGTGTTTGGTGGTGTCATTTAGCTCAAGTCTTGGCTGGTTGTCTGTGCTCAAACAATATCTCACTAGTTTTAGGGTGCTTTGAGTGACTGTAAATACAGCTATTTTCTCTGGCCTTAGAAAAATCAGTTTCTTCTTTTTTGTTGAAGCTGTTTATTATCTATATGACAATTGTGTAAAAACAACTGATTAAATTTGGGAACATGTTTATTATTTCCATTTTAATTTGTTGTTTCTGTTTCTTTACTGATTCAGTTATGCTACATGTATGTATTGTACCATATTATTCAATTTTCAGGGAAAGCTTTGTGACAAAGAAAACTTGGTCAGACTGGTTCACTGTGAACATTGTTCTGTTCTTAGACACTATTGTATTGGTATTTGGAGGGCCTTTGGTTTGTGGTTTACTAATCTTTCATACCTATCTAATGACCAATGGGTCAACGACGTGGGAAGTATCTTCAAGGGAGAGAATTACGTACTTGAAATATCTTGACGATGATTATAATCCGTTCAATGAAGGATGTTGTGTTAATGTGTATAATTTTCTGTGCCTTCGAAAAATCCGACATTGGGAGACTATGTACACTCAAAAGGCAAAGTTTAAAGATTCAACTAATGGTGTGTAGTTATGATCTGTTGTTATTACTGATCTTTTATGAAAGCTCAACAGTGTATTAACTGATCAGTGCATTAGTTGTTCCTGTGGATCTTCAACACATTGTTTCACTATAGGATCAATTGAACTCTGTCTAAAAAATGATAGTTATGTTCCAAAACAACTGCCCATTCTTTATTACCAACATAGAACATGACAACATATTTATGATATTGATTTTAATCACAAAGTCATTTGCATTCTCGTACTTTATACCAGAAAAAAGTCTTAACTACTTTTTTCATTTGGCTGTTAGATATTCCTCCTATGTGTAAGAAGTTGTCCTTAGTGATGTTTAACTAGGAGGTTCACAGTGACCCTACTTAATTTTTTATTTGGCTGTTAGATATTCCTCCTATGTGTAAGAAGTTGTCCTTAGTGATGTTTAACTAGGAGGTTCACAGTGACCCTACTTAATTTTTTATTTGGCTGTTAGATATTCCTCCTATGTGTAAGAAGTTGTCCTTAGTGATGTTTAACTAGGAGGTTCACAGTGACCCTACTTGCTTTTTTTATTTCAATATAAATTAAGTGCAATTTCATTAATGTATTAAGCTTTGAAAGCTTTCTTTTATTAGATGTTTGCAAGTTTATCATGTTGGTGTATTAGGGCTTCCAATAAATGTCAGCTTAAATATGCTTCTGTACATTTGTATGAAAATATTTCTTAAACAAATAGATAGGTTGTATGACTTTCTGTCAATAAAATTAAGTTTCAACATTTCTCTAAAATGTTCAATGTTCGATGTTTATACTCATGTTTTATGCACTCATAAACTGTCTCAAACAGAAATTGCTGAATAAGTGTATCTTGTATGTTTAAAAGATAGGATTTTATTTTAACAATTATAATATTAATGGTTTGATAGGAAACATTCAATACAGCAAAGCACAATTATAGTGAACTCTGATGTGCCGAGGTATTGATTTTCCCCTGAAAATGCTCTCTTATTTCATTATTGTTGATATGGTGAAGTATCAGACACAATGAATTATTCATTTTCCCCAAACATGCCCTTTATTTCACTTTATGGAAGTAGTTAAAGTATGGATATTAAAAGGAAATCATTTCCCAGGAATTCACTATAACTGTGATCTACTGTGCTATTTTGTGATAGTGCTATATGTTTATTGTAATGTGTGTTAATTATGTATTAATTTATTATTTTAAAATTATAAGATACATTTTATGAAATTCTTTATGTAATAAAATATCATCAATAATGCTATTGCAACACTGTTATTGTAGTAAGATTCATGGATGAAGGTGGCATGACTGGCTTAATACATAAAAAAAGTTATTTACAAAGATCAAATATTATACTTCCATATTATGCAACAAAAAATCTAACTGAATGCGCAAAAATAGGGTTTTATTATGATAAACACTGTACCTCTTTTTCAACTTCTCTATATCAGTGAGAATCGTCTAGGGGACGGCGCTGTAGAGGACTGTAAGTACAAATCAGTATCAATCAATAGAGTATTTAGTATCACGAGCATAATATTGACCTAAGAGGTTAAATTGATAATGTTTACTGGAATTTATCTATTCCAGTGTCATTTATGTTTTAAGTGCATTATATTGCAATATTTAGAACTACAGCATATTTAAATTGCCAGTACATTAATTAATACTGTTAGATTTAGTAAACGAATATCATTGTTTCGATATTTCAGCGACATAATCAAAAATCAATCAATTTTATTTTAACATAACCTTTAATAAAAAAAAATGCTGTGCATCTTCAGTGAAATAGTGAAAACTATACCAAACAAACTATTTTGTAGAAAATGCAGTAACTTCTTATGGACATTGGACGAGCGTAATTTTCGAAATTACGTAATTCCATTATAATTTATATAAATCCTTAAAACTTTTTGGGCATGTTGCAATACAAAAGAAATATTGATAATCTGAATGAAAATAAGTGGTCAGAAAAATATGATGGTCTTCATACTGAAGTGGTCACAAAATGAGGTTTTACTGTACTATTATAGAAGAAAGCAAACATCAAATTTCTAATTTAAAACTTTTAATTGATATAATTTAGAAAATCAAAAGTGACAACAATTTGCACATAATACAGTAATATATAAATAATAAACAGTGAGTCAACAGAAGTCATCTAAAATGTAATATACCTAGACAAGAAACATGAATTAATGACAAAAATTTAGCACAAAAAATATGATTTCTGACTAACCAGAAATTCGGATTTTCAAATGAGTTTTTTTGTCATATTACAGGACAGAATTGACAGCGATACCCAGCACAACTAAACAGATTGTATCTAGCAAAGGGGTTTGTCACATATATCACAAGTAACCCATATATAATAGAATGGAAAAAACTTTGACATTTGTCAGTATAGTCCTTATTGGTGCATTTTGCTCATTTATAGGGCAAAAGGTAGATACATCCACACACTAACCAAAAATGTATGCTTTTACTACATTCAAATGTATGTAAAACTCGATATTTAAGATTTTCTACATGAAAAATAGTCAAATTTCACAAGTCGCGCACGAAGTCACAAAGCCGCGACATGTACATGTATAAAGCGAAACGGCTATAATATCAATAAAACTTCCTGAAATAGGTCATAATTCATAACAAACATCTTGTTATAACAAACATGGTAGTGATGTCTAAATAACCTTAGTTAACCCTTTACCTCATGACACCACATTTCCCAGCATCTGAAGCAGACAACTTTTGAAAATGTGGCAAAAGAAGCCAGTGCTTGTAATGAGTAATGGCTTCTTTTGCCACAATGTTTTCCACTTTGACAGAGAACAAGAGGGCTATGATGGCCCTGCATTGCTCACCAGAATAAATGTAAATTCACTTGTTACTAAAAAGATAATAAACGTACACATAGTACCTAGTACATGTATTTCTATTTTTAGCTCTAGCAGTCCCTAAAAGGGGCCAACCATTTTTACTTGAGCAAATCTGATAAAAGACTAATGATCCTACAGACCAAGTTAGGTGATGATCCATCCATTGTTTCATAAGATGTTTAAAGGTTTTTCTATTTTTAGCTCTGGTGACCTCTAAAAGGGGTTATCTGGTATATTATGAGCAAATTGCAGTTAGAACGTCAAAAGGCTTCTACACAGCAAATTAGAAGCAAATCTGACAAGTAGTTTCAGAGAAGACCATTGTTGACAACAGACGACGGAGCATTGACTCACCCATTTGAACAGCTCACCCTGAACCTTCGGTTCTGGTGAGCTAAAAATAACCAAATTTTTTAAAATAAATAAATCTTTTGTATATTAGCTTTGAATTTGGAAAACCATAAATTAGAAATTGAAGTCATATAAGACTGGAAAACATTGACCAATCACCATTGAGTGTAATAAATTGAGAATATCAACAGGAGTGATGCTTAGAGATTTCAGTGGACAAACCAAACACTTTTACAAAACTATATGCTCAACTTAGTATCACTTATCCAACCAAATAAACTGAATATATTTCTTTTTTCTAATGTCACAACAACCAGGGCCATTTGGCCAATTTCACACAAAATCTTAAATTCAAACCTAGATTATTTTTATAACAATTACAAACCATTCAAAAAGCTAATCTACCACAAATTAGAGGTTTTTACTTTTAAAAAAAAAATACTGGTTTAGCAAAGATACGTACAAAATGGACCCCTGGTGTTGGCTGTGATTATCCAGTGTTCAAACTTATTTTTTTTAAAAATTGATCAATTGATTTTAACATGCAACAATTCACCTCTGAGTTTATAAAATTAAAGACTTACACCTACGTCTCATGTTTGTGCGAAAATAGCACATTGTTCATTTGATCACATTTCTGTAAGTTTACGTAAAAAATGTCACTCTTGTCCAGAAATGAAATCCTTGTTACTAGGTAATGTAATATATTGCACATAACATTTGAAGATATAAAGAACTGTACAGAGTTTTATATACATATAAACAAATATACAAAGAAGTACATATTAAATTACACACAGGTAACACACATTTTCCAGGAAATAAAAAGCTATATGAAGAAACATAGTTGATGGATCAAAGTACAAAAAAAATGTATGATCAAACCAGCAGTCAGAGGTCACCATTGAGAAATAAGTTTGACTATAAACACTTAGACAAACATAACTCAAATAATTGAAACACAGTCAAGCCTGTAATTAAAGTACCCTAAAGGACAGGAAAAAAATATGACCTTTGTGCACTGTTGACCTTCATTTAAATGAGTCCATTCTGTCAATAAATGTATTTAATATGGCAGCCTTTATTCAGAGGTGGCCACTAACACAGGTTTAATTGTACAAATGCATATAAAAGTTACACAGATACATAAAAAAAATTTCAATCTATTAGCATCAACATTAACTAGGTTTACATATCACACTAAATTCAATATTCTAATGTTTCCACACGAATAAAGCATTCTAAGACAGATTTTATGAAGGTCAAAGTAAAACAGTGTGTGAGACATTCAAACATCTAAAATACCACATGTATATATCATGTACCATCACTTTCACACAAACACATATATGAACTTGATTATATAAGTAGACAAAAAGAGCAGTGGCACACCCAGGATTCAAACTCACAACATCCGCAGTCAACGGACCTGCCAATCTTCCCATTGGGCTTAACTAGCAGGCTTAAAGAGAGCGTAAATATCAATATCTTAAATTACAGAATAAATTAATATTTTAAACAGCTGATGCAACGAAAGATATTTCATACTTCACAATTTTTCACTGATTAAATCGGAGATTAAAGACTTTCCATTATGTTGACTGTTTTTTTCCAGATTTCAAATCCACCTTTATTACAATATTATCTTAAGATTCAACCACAGATAGCACATGTAACAATGCTACATAAACGCTCATAAAACATTCAAATAAAACAATAAACATTTATACGGCTGATAAAAGTTTGTTCTCCATAAAATTCTGAACACATCAAATAAATATAAAAAAAATGCATGAAAAAATACACATCACAACAAATACATGTAAGGAATGTTGAATACGCAGCTTGCCAAGTTGACCACGGACAGTTTTATAATATTTTTCAACAAACAGTGAGTGACACAAGCATTGATAATCAGTTTTCCACACTTGTAAATTCTATTATTACACTATATATTTAATATGAAAAAAGGCCTTTTTTTTATAAGTTCTTATACAAAAGTTTCGGTCAACAAATGTTGTCAATGAGGCCAATTAGCCTTAAATCCTATAAACGTTCATATCATCCTACATAAACTTCTCCATTTAAAAATTTCATTAGTAGAACACTTCAGAGGGTGTGCTTATAAGATCAATAGTGCAAATAAGGAACAATATGGTACTCAGCCAATTTTCAGAGAAAAATAGATTATCAGCTGTTTTTTTTAAATTATCACATGAAAAATGTATCAAAATACAATGACCATCTAATTCTTGACAAAAAATATTGTCTTCAAGTTCATGGGTTAATACAATAAAAGTTAAGAGAAAAACTTCTAAGTGTAACAAGTTTTGTTCACAAGGCGCCATATATTGTAGCATAATTAGAGCATTTTTGGCAAATGAAAGATTTCTACTCTAAAGAAAGTGATACAAAGATTATATTTAGATGCACACTATAACACTAAAATCAGTTAAACATCCGTATTTATTAAAATGTAAATCTGAAACATCCATCTATAGTATGTGAAGCAGTGTATGACAGATACCAAGTTACTGATCATGTTTTAACACTACTGGTATTGCACCATGCCACTGAGCTCCCTTAAATCCCCAAGAAATCCTTCAGGTGTAAGAATATGTGTAGACCCTGAAAAGAAGTAAATCAAAGATTAATTAAAGCTTAACCCTTTCTTCCAAGGAACTATTGAATATAAGAATATTTGTACAGTAAATCTAAAGTTATAAACTACTTGTGAGTAATTATCACCAGTGAATAACCATCACAATTCTGAATAAACAGATACATAATGAACCAAAACAGCTTAAGCTAATTGCACAAGTAGCTTTATTCTTCCCTCTGGTACACAGGTATGACAATACTTAATGTGCAGACAAACACAAATAACTAAACTACAATAAAACTTCACTAAGTGATCACCTCATTACAACAACCAATTACTTTCTGACATTTTTTAACATTTCTTCTTTATTCCAATTTGATAATGAGACCATCTCAGTATTTAGACCATTTTTTCAGGTCTCAAAGTTGGTCTTACTCTTAATAATTACGTTTTACTGCATAATATTTTGCAGTATGCAACATTTAATGTATAACAAAAGACACCTGAAATTTAAGTGCGTCATAAATCATGCTCTATGATTCAATTGCAAATTGAGTTTAACCTGTTATTCATTAATGTTCATGTAATCCTCCAATTACAACAATAACATTACATAAAACCTACATCCAGTTAAAAAATAGTAATATTTTTCAACAGTACACACATAGTCGCATAAAATGGTGAATTATGATTTTTATAAATATAAACAAGATTTGAACCTCTTGCATCATACCAAAAGATTGATTCATCCATACAGACTTACAGATTCATTTGTCATGAAATAAATTTATTAACTAACCAATCAGAACTTCCCAATTTTTAACTGCCTGTGTAACCTCATATGCACATCTCAATTCAGAATAACAGGTACCACCGATGATGAAGATAATCAAACGTGGTCCACTCTTATAATTAGCTTGTCCCTTCTCTTTGTGCCAATGTCCATATCTGGCACTGAAAATAAAAAATATTGACAATGAATCAACGATGATGATACAATGGTAGCTTATAGTCAAGGATTGTCAACTAAACAAGACCCATTTTTTTAATAATAAACTTATTTTGCTTTCGCCCCATGAAGAGCAAGCAGATATTTAGTTTAGAACCAAATAATTAATTAAAAAATATCAACTAAAATTCAAAACCAGATACACTGTAAATATTGATCTATAAGCACTTATATATACGCTGTAACATTTAATATTTAAACAAATGTCCATCATCAAAGAAATACTTCAATACAGGCTTAACTCCCTTGAAATAACTTAATACAGAACTGGCTAACATTACCTGAATGAGCTAAATAGTGTACAGATATAAGTTTATTTCATAAATACTTAAAGCTTATTTCACATAGATATATATTTATGTCATAAACAAGTATGCTATAGGGGGAAACAAGACTAAGAAAGTTTTCAAAGGAAGAGTTCATACATTCGTTATAATGATGCACATATAAAAGCAACATACATGGGGGTTGGTCATTGATTTATCAGGATATGTGTATATGAGCTTGGAAGGCTCAACTGATATTAATGGACAGCAGGAATTTGTGGCAGCAAAATATGCTTACAGCCACAGTCTGCACATTATCTTATACATGTAATTTATTAAAAGACAAATGGACTAGGGGACATTCTTCAATCATGATAATAAAACAATTTTCAATGAAGCTCAAAATTATAATTCTATCAAAAATCTGTTTTAAGAAAACAAAATTTAGTTACTCTCATGCCATGACAATAGAGTTATTATTCATTTTAATCTATCAATAATAAACTAGACATCATATAATTTTAGTACATGTGTATATTCATTACAACATATAAATTTGAAAATAAATATAAATATATTTTTTGAAGAAAATTTCAATACAAATTTATTGATATACACCAAATTAATCTCCGCATGAAGGTCAATTAAATATTAAGACCACATTCATTCACTCCATTTGGTGGCCTTTATTCACAGGTTTGACTGTATTCAAAGCAAGAAACATGGCAATGATACCAAACCTTGCTTTCAATAGTTTATTGGGCTGAAATGGTTTTCCTATTTTTTTAACAATGATGATCTTGGCCTCGAGCCCAGATAAGCCAAATCTCCCAAACAATTTGCGATACATTAAGTCTGACAGAAAAATGTAAATGTGAACTAGAGTCATCAAATGGATTACAATTGTTTGACAATAAAACCAGGTTAAAATGAGATAAACAATACAGACCAGGCACATGATGCTGCTAATCTGACCTGATTCACTAACACTGTTTTCAGGCAATATTCATGCATTAATACGTAGATACATATAGGCTAGGAAAAAAGTAGTGTTTAGGTTTACTTAACCAAAACAATTAGAATACAAAGGTAGAAAAACTTCCTTGTTTTTTTTCTAAGCATATCTATTGTACTTTGGACGTATAATTCATTCTCAAATATTAGCATTCTTTACACTTTGCTGTTAGAAACTTTAGGGTTGGCCCCAAAAAGTTTGGGTTGGCCAGGTAATAGTAAACACAGCAATTCTTTTCTGGCCTTTAGTTAGTTCACAATACACATAAAATCACATTCAGTCAATCAGGTTTTAATGCATTATTGTTAGCATGTCAAAACAAAGCCATAGTTCATTAGACACAATTTACCCGTCATTCTATTCTATAAGCAAATTATCTCAATTTCTACACATTATTAGATTCATCATCACTAACAAATGAGAGTAAATATTGCTTTGGTAACATCTTGGTAATCATGTATCAATATTCACAAAAGACAGGTTCATATAGGTAAATAATAAGTTCCATTATTAATTCATTTATAAATGACATAATCACAAATAAAGCCTTGTGAGTTCTGACAAAATTCATCATGGCACAAACCAAACCTGGACATTATCATTACAAACATTTCAGGCAAAAATTAAAAATTTAGGTTTTTACGCACTAGTAAAATTCAAAAGATCTTACATACATATAAATGCACAGTTTTCATCCTTGTAACATTTTCTGCCAGTTAACGTACATCTCCATCTTGTATTCAATGTGAAAGTGTTTAGGGCAGTAATGTAGACTATTTAAATATATCTATGATATTGTGCAGATTATGTTACATTAAATGGAATAAAATAGTCACAAATATTTCCAAATAGTTTCAGAACTTTGAACATAACTATATATTTATAAGATAGTATTCGTCACTTTGATCAGCTGTTCATGATCCCGCTAGCATTACTGACAAATTATCACCAGTGAATTAAGTATATAACCTAAAATAAAGCCATCCTATGAACATTAAGAGCAAATTACCTACATTGTCATTCACTGATCATTAAGTCACTAATACGAAGCAGAATACATACATTGCACATTACTGCCCATACATGTATTAATAATTTGATGGGATTTGCTTTGTGCTTGGTTGTGTATGAAGTGCCGCCGTATTTGATGTAAACTTTGTACCACATTGTCACAATTGCACTCAAAAGCGACCTTTAGGGTTTGAGACAGGCTGTGTTTAAGTTTATAAAATTGAGAATATCGACCAGTCTATGAATGCAGCCTTGGGCAATTCAGAAACAGTGTTTCAATTCAGCCAATCACAAGTTTAAGTTTTCACACTGCTTCACTATCTCAAATTTATAAGCTTCAGTACGATAAATTAACAAAAAACACATATAATAGCCAGCTAATACACTTCAAAAATGAAGAAATACATTTTTTTGCAAAGACTTAGCGAAGAAACAATACATGTATTTGTACAGAACAAGTCATATCAGGTTACTTTCGCTCACCCACAGGAGACTTTAAGCCAACATCTCAACATAGACAATGAATAGAACTGATATGAAAATGAATCATGAAAAATACAAGCTTTACAAATTTTAACCATAACTTATACTGAAACTGCAATCATTTTGATGCACAAATAGAAGATCACTTATATGAGACATAACTAGCTTAAATTGTTTTGATTTATGACCAACATTGAGAGTGGATTTGATAAAACATACTGAGAAGACCCTGAGTACGGCAACAAAATAATTGATTATTGGTACATAATTGAATCTCAAATGTTCTAACAATTCAACAAACATAAATAAAAAATGAAATCTGAATCAAAATGCAATATTAATGGCTTCATTGTCCAATTCTGTTTACTATGATGTGATAAACCTTTTCACAAAAATAACAAAATAACTTTAATAACTTACAATTCAATGAATTTCAGAAATTTCGACAGTCATTATCAGAAAGTGAGAAAAAAAAAACAAGTCATGAATCATGGAATTCAAATACACAGCAGTGAGGGGCTAATAATTACTTGTCACAGACTATAACCACTCTATCATGGAGACCCCCACATCATTTTTAAGCCAATTTGCAAGGTACTGAAAAGCCAAAATTTGCTTTAAAAATCAAATAATATGTGGCATGTGAAACCTGTGAACCAGAGACCAGAGGCTACCACACAGGTGATAACATCACAGCCTTTAAGCTTGGTTGGTCTAGAAAAGGAAAACAATACAGCCTTTATGCAGAGTAGGTCCATATTCAGTGGTATCTTAGTTTATAATAGTAATAAATGTGTGCTTCATTCACATGTTGGTCTTGATTCACAGGTGACCATAAATTAAGGTTTAGATGTATTTGAAAGGTTTTGACATCACACTGAACAGAATAAGTAAGAACAGGAAAGTGGTTAAACAAGCAAAACATATTAAACCTTGCGGCTGTGCCTGTTTTTGCGCTGAAAACAAAATAAGTTCATTATTAACTACTGTAGATTATTAACATTTCTTAAAGATTTAATTTCTTCCCCTACTTTTTGCTTCTTCAGTTCCTGGAGAATTAAAGATTCTAGTGAAGGTAAGTACATTATACACATTATTTACAGACAACAAGGGAAATCATGTAAATAATTCTGGCCATATTGATACCAATGGTCATAGTAACGCATTTGCTAAAAAATACAATTTGAAATTGGCAAAAAAACACTAAATTGAATAGAAGTCGCCAAATGGCAACATGTTGAAGCACTTATTATCGTCCTGAAAAGGTTGTCCATTACTTTTTCAGAGAATGACCTTGACATTTTGAACGGGCCCAATAGGGTTATAAGAAAGAGTGATGTGTTGAATGCTTGACATAAACCAAAGAGTGACCTTGACCTTTGAGATATGGACTTGGGTCTAGTGCATGATACACCGTCTCATCATGGTGAGCAACTGTATCAAGTTATTTTAAAATCCACTGGTACATGAAGAAGTTATGGTCCAGACAAAGTCAGATATACTAAAACCTGCCCTTTAAACCCTATGTGTGACCTTGAAATTAAAGATGTGGACCTGGATCTTGTGCATGACACACTGTCTTATCAAGGAGAACAATTATGCCATGTTGTTTTAAAACCCATCAATGTTGAAAGAAGTTATAGTCTGGATGAGGTAAAACATGCCCTTTTTTTTCCCTTTAAACCCCAAACGTGATCCTGACCTCTAAAATATGGTTGTGGATCTCGTGCATGACACATCGTCTCATCATGGTGAACAATTGTGCCTAGTCATTTTAAAATTCATTGATGCATAGGGAAGTTATATGGTCTGGACAAATTCGGACGGACTAATGGATGGACGCACATACACGGAACTGCCATTTTGACAACTATGTTGAGCTCACGGCAAGCTGGCTCAACAAAAATCACTCATTTTGAGGCTGAAAAAAGTTCCTAGTTTTCACTAACCTAACTATCTACTAATCCTAGACTTTTTTGGTCTCAGTCAATTTTTCTTTTCTGTCATTTTTATAAACACTGTATCTCCAAACCAAATAAGTTTTTTTGAAAAAAGAAAGTTCTGTAGACCAAAGTTAGTGGAAACCAGGCGATGTCTTTATTTTGGCCTATAGACAAAATTGTCTTAACAAAATGTAATAAAGTAATACAGCATAATACAGGTCATAATTACATACACAACTAAAACTGTATGATCAAATAGGATACATTTATAATCAAATAAGGAGAAAATCATCTAAAAGTTTGTCCTATATCAGAAATTACACTTCAACTCCAATGCAAAATGGCAGGAGGTATTCCAGTGAAGAAAATAAATTACACAGATTGAAAATGAAAAATCCCAGCTGAGAAAATGCCAGACTAAAATATCTCCATATCATCATAAAGAAAAGAGAGTAAGAACATACAATATATATGTTGTAAAAAGAAAGCTAACTATACATAATATTTATTAGTTACCTAATTGGGGGTCGGTATCCAGTTCTAGGGGCTGCCCCTCCAGACAAGAATGGATATTGTCTTGTACTCAGTTTCTCCTCAACAGCTTCCTGCAAATACACAAAAAAATGTTTAGACTATCAATGAAAAATACATACAGTTAAACCCTTCTCATACTCACCCCAATAATCTGGATATCGTTTTATTCCTGACATATTTGTCAGAACCCATTTTTGATTCAATATCAAGAACAAGAGGGCCAAGATGGCCCTTTTTGCTAACCTGAGCAAAGATTGCAACTGATTTGACCTGATGACCAACATTTTTGAAACCAGATGACCCATGTTCAAACTTATCCAAGATGTCTTAAGACAAACATTTTAACAAGATTTGGTAAATATCCAATCAAAACAAGACCACTAGAATGTTAAAATTTTTTCTAATTATTTGGCCTGTTGACCTAGTTTTTGATCCAAGATGACCCATATTACATCTTGCTCAAGATATTTCTATGACAAATATTTTGATGAGGTTTGGTGAATATCCAATCAAAACAATGACCTCAATATTGTTTACAAGGTTTTCCAGTGATTTGACCTGGCGACCTAGTTTTTGACTCCAGATGACCCATTTTGGTCTTGTCCAAGTTATCATTAAGGCAAATATTCTGACAAGACAGGGATTTCCCTAAGAGTTTTTTAGCAAACTTTGAGCAAACTTGAGAAAGGACCATCTAAAGATGCTACAAACCAAGTTTACGATTGATCCATCCATTGGTTCATGAGAAGAAGACATTTAAAGGTATTCCTTTTTTAGCTCTAGAGGCCCCTAAAAGGGGCCAACCATTTTTATTTGAGCAAATCTGTTAAAAGACTATCTAAGAATGCTACAGACCATTGGTTCATGAGAAGAAGATGTTTAAAGGTTTTTTCTATTTTTAGCACTTAAAATATGAGCAAATTGCAGTTAGAATATCAAAAGGCTTCTACAGAAAGAGTATTTGAAGTAAATCTGACCAGAGGTTTCAGAGAAGACCATTAATGATGGAGCATCCACCCACCCATCCTAATAGCTCACCCTGAACCTTCGGTTCATTAGCTTTCAAGTCAGATGTTTCCTTTTTATCTGTTGAAGGTCCTACTCAACTCAACATACATGGTTTTAAATGGTACATATCTGACATATCCAAATATTTTTAATTTAACACATGTAAGAACAATTATATGTATTCCAGACTATCTATTTTCATTTTTCTACATCTAGTAATTATCACTGAAGAAAGCATTAAATTACAATAGATTATCATCATAATTATTATAACCATGATTATAATCATTAAAATAACGGTCATTATTCACATTATTATTACAATCATTATAACTATATTATATCATTATTCTCATCAACATCTGTCATCATTTTTATCATAACTAATATCATTATCATTTAATTTCATTATTATTATCATTATCATCATAACTAATATAATTATCATTAGTTTCATTATTATTATCATCATTGTTATCCCAATTTTCATAAATATCATAGTGCATTTGAACATACCTCCATTATATCTTTAATATAAGGTGTCCATCTTGACATTTGGTACGTGTTCTCAGAGGTGCGTTCTTTTCTGTTATAAGGTTGGTATGGTTGAGACACCTTCTTTCTTCCACTCTGAAAAATACAATGAAACAAAATCAATCAATGTTGTAGGTGTGTTTATTATTTATTTTGGGGATAAGTCAAATAGAATACAGTGCAACTTGTATTAAGAGACCAATTAGGGAAAGAAAAAATGTCAGTCTCTGAATAGCCCCTCAATACAATAAATTCAAACTGCATGACAGCACTAACGCAAGTGTCTATGTCTCTTCATCAAGCTGCACTGCATCTTAAGTTAATACCAGGTGGCTAAAATACCTTCTTAGAAAAATACCAAACTTACTAATTAGGGGAGGGGTGGTGCAAAAGTTTTCAGAAAACAGAAAACACATTCAAAGTGGCTAAAAATAAATAACATTTCCAAATACAACATGTAGGAATAACTCTATTTTAAGACGACATAAAAACATATAAGACACAAAAATATTGGTTTCTATTAATATTCAAGAAAGCGTAACAAATATCAACATTGTATAAAACAAGAGGGGCCAAGATGGCCCTTTTTTGACCTGATGACCTACTTTTTTTACCATAGATGACCCCTGTTCAAACTTATCCAAGATGTCATTAAGACAAACATTCTTATGAGGTTGGTAAATATCCAATCAAAACTATGACCACTAGAATTAAAAAGGTTTTCTAGTGATGTGTCCCAGTGACCTAGTTTTTGACCCGAGATGTCCCATGTTAAAAAATGTTCAAGATATTTTAAAGACAAACATTCTGACCAGGTTTGGCGAATATCCTATCAAATCAATGGCCTCTAGAGTGGTAACAAGGTTTTCCAGTGATTTGACCTAGTGGCCTAGTTTGTGACCCCCAGGTGACTCGTGTTCAAGCTTGTTCATATCATTTAAATAAACATTCTGACCAAATTTAACAAAGATTCAATCAAAACTGTGACATCTAAAGTATTTACAAGGTTTTCCAGAGACTTGACCTGGTGACCTAGTTTTTACCCAGATGACCCATATTCGAACTCGTCCAAGATATCATTCAGACAAACATTCTGACCAGGTTTGGTGAACATCCAATCAAACACAATGAACAAGAGAGCCACGATGGCCCTGCATCGCTCACCAGAATAAATGTTAATTAACTTGTTACTAAAAAGGTAATAAAGGTACAACTTGCGGGAACAATAATAAACTCGATAAAGGATCATCACAGGATACTATAATGCAACCTCTCCAAAGCAACACCCTTTGGGAGACGCAAAATTATGTCGTTGTTGAGAGATTGCCGCTCCAGAAAGGTTAAATAACTAGTCAAATTGTAGTGGGGAAAAAGCATGCTGCTGTTGAAGGGAGGTTGTTGCTCAAGAGAGGGCTGCTCTGGAGAGGTTGCACTGTACAAAGGAATATTTGTGATGACTGAAGGATGCCACAGATTAATGATTAATGGTTTTTCTATTTTTAGCTCTAGTGACCCCTAAAAGGGGTCAACTGGTATAATATGAGCAAATTGCAGTTAGAACGTCAAAAGGCTTCTGCACAGCAAATTTGAAGTAAATCCAACTGGTAGTTTCTGATGATAAGACCATTGTTGACGCCAGATGACGGACGACGGACGCCTAATAGGGGCCAGCTGGTATAATATGAGGAAATTGCAGTTAGAACTTAAAAAAGGCTTCTGCACAGCACATTTGAGGTAAATCCAACTGGTAGTTTCTGAGGAGAAAACCATTGTTGACACCAGACGACGGACAACAGATGCTGGAGCATCCACCCACCCATCCTAACAGCTCACCCTGAACCTTCGGTTCTGGTGAGATAAAAATATGTGAATACATCATGTGCAAATATGTATAACTGTGAAACCATTAAACATTGGGACAATATAAACTCTGAAAATAAAAAGGCTGAAATAAAAGGAAACAAGAGGGCCAAGATGACTTTTTTCACTGATTTAACTGATTTAACCTGATAACCTAAATTTTTGGACCCCAGATGAGCCATTTTCAAACTTGTAAGATGTCATTAAAACAAACATTCTGACAAGGTTTGGTAATTATCTAAACAAAATTATGACCATTAGAATGATAAAAAGGTTTTCCAGGAATTTGTCCCAGTGACCTAGTTTTTGACCCGAGATAACCCATGTTAAAAAAATGTTCAAGATATTTGTTTGGTGAATATCCAACCAAAACTGTAACAAATAGAGCGTTCACAAGGTTTTCCAGTGATTTGACCTAGTGACCAACTTTTTGACCCCACATAGCCTTTTTTTCAAACTTGTCTGACCAATTTTCAAGACGCTTTGACCAAAAATGTGACCTCTAGAGTGTTCACAAGGTTTTTCTTCCATTTGACCCAGTGGTCTAGTTAATGACCACATATAGCCCTTATTCGAACTCGTCCGAGGTATTATTAAGACTAAGCCAATGACCAATTTTCATAACCCTTTGACCAAAAATGTGACCTCTAGAGTGTTCACAAGGTGAATGCTGTCACATCAACACTGCATGAAACTGGACATAGACCCATCAGTACAGCTCACTCTGAGCACTTCGTGCTCAGGTGATCTAAACAATTACATGATCTAAAAATAAATCGGATGACTGAAAGGACCTGATGCATACAAAAATATCAGTAATAATTATATGTAACAATAAGTACATCTCAACGCAATAGAAAAATTATTTATAGGCTTAACTAAAAGTACAGTTTTTAATTATGTTCATCATTGAAAGAGTATACATAATTTTTACAAACTAATTCAAGTAATTACAATAATAATGTTGACAAGTAAATTGAGTTGACAATAACAAATTTCAAAAACCAATAGCAAAGAATTCAGGCCACATCAATAGCCAAGACTTCAGGCTTTATCAACCATACCTTCAGGAAAGTTTACAGAATTTTCAATCTTGTATCATGCAAAGATAAGCATATAGAGCTTTTGCAAACTGTTGTAAGGATCTTCAACAAAATTCAGCTGATGAAACAATTTCATGCACTTAGCATATCCTTATACACAGAGCAGAAAATTAAAAACTGAAATCTCATTGGTCAATCAAATAAACTGACTAACCAATCAGGGTCCTTAGATAACAGTTATATACACAGAGCAACTGTATACAAACTGAGATCTCATTGGTCAACTAGATAATCTGACACAACCAATCAGAATCTTTCATTCAACTACCTCATATCCAAGTCACATGACCTTGAGTAAAGTTAAATGAATTGAAGCATGATTGAAGGTCTTCATAAGTTCATTAACAGCAAATGCTCTAAATGCTATCAAACTTGTACCTATGAGTAGTCATTATACCCTGACACTTCCAAGACATGTAATATGTACATCTGAAGCCCTATAACAAGCAATACATGAAGTAATATATGCTAATCCTAAATCACAAACCTTTAGGACAACACACACAGAAAATCATTTCAATTCTATCTGGAATTCCACAGGGAGAGAGTTAAGTACCAAACATATAGAGGAATATAAGTTCACCATGTATAGTATACACTGTATTTGTTGCTTTCACCTCAGAAAATACAAACTTGGACAATGACAACATACACAGATAAGAGCCAAAAGCCAATATCATGCATAGTTTTGGCTCCAATATCATTAAGTTTTTTCTATCTAACATGATAATATAAAGGTTTAATGAATTGCAGTCAAACCTGATGTGTTTTTGCTTTTATGTGACTTATTATCACAGGGGTTTAATGCCATTTTTCAACAGTTTTCCTGTTATATAGGGCAACCGGTTCACCTAACCAGTTTTCCTAGACTATATACCAACCAGTACTAACTTACCCTTCCACAAAGAGCCGGCAACTTCTCCACATGAAGAGGAAAATTGACATTTTTGTGAAATTTTCATGGAAAGGTATGACCTGCTGCAGCCAGGATTCGAACCAGGATCTCCCGGTTCCAAGTCAAGCGCACTAACCACTGGACCATGGCCGCAGCTAGTCAAACCTGAGCTAACAATTAACTATGAATGAAGGACACAATGTGAGCAATGTTCACTCTTCAAAACTTATAAATAACAAAAACTATAAACAAAGGCCAACTATGCATATAGGCAACCATATGAGCAAGTGTCACCTGTTTACACACCATATATCAATACACTGAATCAATAAACCTTTGAATAATGGTCACAAGTTCATAAAGATCTTTTTCTTCTCTTCCTTTGGTGACCTATGTTCACAGGCTTGGTAGTGCTTTTTATTTGTTTTATTCAACAATCAACTACAATACTGTTACTATATTGATTCTATTTCAATAAAGCATTTATACATAGGTTATACATTTATATAAATAATAATGAATGTAGTGCTTTCTGGTTATAAGACATAAGCTTAGCAATATGGAATAGAATGTTTGTTAATGTTACCTTAGTGAATGTGGGTGATTATTTTTCACAGCAATATATACAACTATTGTATCTAAGTTTGTGTACTGGTTAAATCACAGGCTGGGGTGAAACTCATGCAACTAACTTTAAAACAAATTTTGTTAGTTCAAGAATACACATCCCTATAACTGCAAGCAACACTATGAACAAGAGAGCCACGATGGCCCTGCATCGCTCACCAGAATAAATGTTAATTGACTTGTTACTAAAAAGGTAATAAAGGTACACTTGTGGGCAAATAACGGGGAACAATAATAAACTCAATAAAGGACCATCAAAGGATACTACAAAGGAATATTTGTGATGACTGAAGGATGCCACAGACCAAATTTGGTATTGATCCAACCGCTTGTTCATGAGAAGATGTTTAAAGGTATTTCTATTTTTAGCTCTAGTGGCCCCTAATTGGGGTCAACCATTCTTATTTCAGCAAATCTGATAGAACACTATCTAAAGATGCTAAAAACCAAGTTTGGTAATAATCCATCCATAGAATCTTGAGAAAAAGTCATTTTAAGGTATTTCTATTTTTAGCTCTAGCGGCCCCTAAAAGGGGCCGACCAAATTTATTTGAGCAAATTTGAGAGAGGACCATCCAAGGATGCTACAGACCAAGTTAGGTGATGATCCATCCATTGGGTCATGAGAAGAAGATATTTTTAGCTATAGTGGCCCCTAAAAGGGGCCAACCATTTATACTTAAGCAAATCTGATAAAAGTTTAGCTATGGATGCTACAGACCAAGTTTGGTGATGATCGATCCATTGGTTCATGAGAAGATGATTAAAGGTTTTTCTATTTTTAGCCCTAGTGACCCCCTAAAAGGGGCCAACTGGTATAATATGAGCAAATTGCAGTTAGAATGTCAAAAGGTTTCTACAAAGCAAATTTGAAGTAAATCCAACTGGTAGTTTCTGAGGAGAAGACCATTGTTAACGCCAGACGACAGACAACGGACGCCAGAGCATCCACCTACCCATCCTAATAGCTCACCCTGAACCTTCTGTTCTGGTGAGCTAATAAAGGGTAGTAAATAGGAAGAAAATATTTTTTTCTTATTTTCAGGTTTTATGTTCACAGTAAGTATATCAGTTATATACCAGTAGATAACCTAACCATTTTCCTGGATTCTGGACCAGTACAAACCTTTTCTTCACAAGAATCTGCCAACTTCTCCACATAAATTATCTGAGGTTGATGACAAAGTCCTCAACCTAACTGTCACTGAGGCCATGTGGGATCAAACTCATGAATATAAGGTCTGTCGACCTAAAGGCTGTGCGTGAAATGGCTTAAATATGAATGAAGGCCACATGTGTACTCAGTGCAGTTACCAAGTGATACTATAAAACAAGTTGTTGGCAATTCGTTTAAAGTTTTGCTTTTGATTGAAACCAGACATTTTATACTTTCTAAGTGGGTTTTTTTTTTTTGTCATGTTCGGTTTTCTGTATGTTGGTTTGTGACTGCTGGTGTAAGTCACTTCCATTGCATTGGTGGGGCATTTTTTTAATGGTTTAGTATTTTTGTACGACTGTATGTGTGAATTGGTATTAGCTGCTGCAATTATTAAACAGAGGCTGTAAAATGTATGAGTTAAAATGGGTGTTATCCAAATATTTTCTATACACTATTAATACACCAGAGATAACTAGTGCTATAGACCAGTTGACTTCATAAACCACATTTTTGTTCCATCACAACTGACCCAGGACTGCATGACTATTAATACTTTCTGCAGAAAATATCATGGAATTGAACAAGGATATTTAGTGATGAATAAGCCGGTTTGTACAAACAAATTAATGCTCTGTGCAAAAATAGTGTTAGCAAGAGAAAAGTAACTTCCAAAATAACAATTAATGTCCAAGGAAGGTAACTCCATAGTATCAGAAATCAAGATTTTTGTAAAGAAAGAATAAAGAAATTCTAAAGTTAGGATGTCTGTAAGGCATGCATTCAGGGACAGCAAAGAGATGGCCAAGGGACATAATTTCATTGCAAAGAAAAAAGAAGGGCGATAACTTTGAATAGTTTAAACAGGAATATCTTTTTCAATCCAGAAGTCCAAACCACAGGGAGATAATTGTACTCCCATGCTGTATACTGATATAGGGGAGATAATACATTATGTGTAGAGCAATACTTTACCTCGTCCAAAACCTAGAAATATTACAAATAGGTAAATAATTCAAAAAAATGTTAATCTGCTTGTTGAAAGTATATGATTAAAAACAAAAACCTGCCCAAAACAAAGGAAAAATACAGCCCATTCTTTCTGCTGTTTCTAATCAAACAATTAAATATTTAAATACTGGGATAAAATCAGCCATTTAGGAGTAGTGTTACAAAACGTAGCACAGATAATACATGTTTACATGTTTAGCTAAGATTCTCATGCACTCAAATTTCTTCCTCTTTAAGCTTTCACAAACTTGGGGGAGGGGGCTCTAACTGAACAGTGTACAAAACTGAGCTGTGTACACAAAATTGAGAAGAGCATTGTAGATCGTATGTATAGAATACATAAAATGACTGACTGATCCAGGTACACACTATACACAAATGGCATCTAATGCATGCAATTAATTAAAACAATGTGAGTAAGTAAGCAATATTGTGTTAAGGATTTTAAAAAATACAATCATCCATAAGCCAGCACAAAATTCCTGCACAAAAAATAATATTCTTCAGGATCGAGAAACTAAAGTTGAGTCAAATTCAAATGTTGAGCAGACCTGCTGCTAGACAACTGATTTAGGTGGATGTGCAACTAACCAGAGTATGACTATCTAAATTATCACCAAAGTAACAGTATGTATATCAAAATTATCACCATGGTGACAGCATGAATAACAAAATTATCACCATTGTAACAAAATGAATAACCAAATTATCATCACAGTAATAGCATTAACAACAATTGTCTTCTATTGTCAATATATTGCTTGAAAGTTTTTATGACACATAAAATATAATACAAAGAATTTTTAAACACTGACATAAGACACCATTTTCGTTTTTTTTTAAACATGCTCTCCGCAAGAGGGCTAAAAAAATGGGTGATTCATTAGCAGAATTATATTTACAGGGGATTATTAACCAGGTATACTAGGAAAGAACTTACTATGCATAGGAAGAAACTTTTTTTAAGTGTTAAAAAACGAACCATCTAATTACATAACAAAACAGGCAGCAGAACAAAGTGATCCAAAGCTTAACAACATCTTTGACAAAATTCATACGCCTATGTAGTTTACAAACTCAAAATGTAATTTTACTAAATTTAATCCACCTTATTCAGTATCTTAATGGCGAGTATCCACACCTTGTACATAATATGCACACAAAATATTCTTCAAGCCAACAAAATTGCACGAAAAAGTTTTCTAAACCCAAATCTCATGTAACATGCTTTACATGAGACAGTGATTTGTTGATAGTTCGCTCTACTGGGCTTACACAATGTTATGTTCATAGTATTAAGCATAGTGTTCAAGTTTTGAAGGAGTTTGAGAAATAAGTTTGATGAAATTTCTGTTTAAACCCATCTGGTTAATGTTTTAAAAACAATTGAAATCATTTGCTGAAATTTCCTTAAAAAACTTCATTAATTTTCTTCATATACTCTAATGACAGAATATAATGATGTTTCTTGCTAGATAATTCAAGATAGGTTATGAATTAATAAGTATTAGTTTGAAAATGGTTGCAATACATCAACAAAAATCATATCATTAAAAACAAATTTCAATTTAAATTAAATTTATTAAAATTAATATTAAATTTTAATATTCTTATATACTTTGGTTTCAATAATTTTCAAGGGGGATTTAATTTCGCGGATTTCGTGAGACAGCTGATCCATTAAATTAAATATCAAGAAATATATATATTATATATATATATAAAACCATCCGAAATTTGGCTTTATCCGAAATTGTGCAACAATAAACTATGTTCCGAAACTCAGACAATCTGCTATTGTTTTAGTAATCAACAATTGGTAAAGAATGTTTACCAAAATCAGGAACGAAACAGTTCACAGTTTTTGTTCAGTCATATTTAATAATCATTTCATATCATATCAGACAGACAGAAATATGAGGACCAGGCTGAAATAGTGTTAAAATAACGGACATGATGTACCTAGGAAAGGTATGAAAGGCCACTAACAATTTTGCTCCATTTTTGCACCACCATCAATTTGCAAATGACAGATGTCAAATTTGACAAGTGTATTAAAGATTATCCACAGATATCTATCACATGTTGTGCTTTTGATAGGGTTCTGTAATTTTACTTCATTAGCAATATTATTTCATGAAGAAAATGATATGGATCAAAAATCAAAATCCACCAATTCACGTCCCCACCAAATAGCCATTCTAGTAAATACCACTAAAATTGAGCCCAACGAAAATAAATGATACCATATGTATCAGATTTTCTTCTTGAAATTTTTCCTGCAGTAAGAAATTGAATTATTTCAATCTAAAACAAACCTGGCTTAATAGATACAAGTAGAAAAGAAAAAGAAATCCTGCAGAATTGAGATATGATAGCACAGTATCATTCTGTATTAAATGATTCTTTGTGTACTTGTGTAAATCACTAAATAAATTCTATTCAACAAATACACCTTAAGCGATCAGTAAATATGTTACTATGGCAAAAATAATATTTTCTTTTACAATAAGTTGAACAGCAACTGACAAAACATTGCTGCCAGTAGAGCTTTTACTGACATAAAGCAAAAAAATTCAAAAGGATGAGTGAACTAACTTACTTAAAGTGGGGAAGTGAAAGTTTTTTTGTTAAAAAAAAGGGTAAATATGCAAAACATCGCCCAACGGTTATGGCCAGGAAATATGTTAAAAATAGAGAACTCTTTAGGAGTGAAGATAGAAGCTGATATAGAAGTCCCTTCCACAATATCTCACCTGAGTAATATTTCCAGGGAACGTTCCATACGTGTCAGGTATAAGACCTAAATTTGTAATACCACCTTTTTCACTCTGCGAGTCAAAAAAACATGCAACAAGTATTGTATTACTGTGAAATAAGTAGGTGAAAGTATTAAAAAATTTCACAGTTACATGCATATAAATACAACAAATATCTGTATACTAGAAAACATAGGGACATGATTTTCCAAGATTTTAAATACAAAGGTACTATTTTTTTGTAAGAAAATACAATGAAATTTGTCAGTCACAATACTAATAATTATGTATCATTATATATAAATATAACACAGGTATTGCCAATAATTTGCAAGTCCAGACTCTTATCAGCAGAAAAGGGTAAGGACCCTGAGATTTCTTTTAGTTGGAGGTGTTAAGAAAATGAAAAGTTAAAATTTTGGAAAATCTAGTTATCATGATTCTGGAGTTAAAAATAGTACAAAAATTACTACAATAAAAAGAACATTATAAAAAATACTAAAAAAGAAATAATTTCAATTTCATTATTACATCATTTCTTGATTAAAATCACAATTTCTATCTACAAACAGTAATTACTGTAAGAAAAATAGACAAAGGAAAAAGCATACACAGAAACATTGAATGTGAACCTGGTAAGGTAAAAAAAAAATACCTGGTTTCTGCTAATATTTGCCAACAAAATAGGATCAGTAGGTTGGCAGAACTTTTTCAAATATGTATTCTTCCGTTTGGAGATAAAATTCATTAAGAATAAATCTATCAGCAAGGAAAAATTAACCAAGACCAAAAAGGGGCAGGAGAACATAAGGTCGTCCTGTTAGTGGAAACCAGGGTCTTCTTTATGCCTTTCAGGGACCTTCAATAAGAGTGCTCCCATCATCATTCACAGCCAATAAAATTTTCTGTGAGGCCTAAGTTGTTAAAGATGGAAGATTTGCAAAACTTTTTTTAAATGACTTCAAATAAAGTCACAAAGAACACATTTGTAAGACCAAGCTTTGATAAACATAATGGTTGTTACACTTTCATGACAGAGGAATCTTATTATTACAAGTAAAAAGACAAAGGTTAAGCTAGAACATTTATGGTACTAGACTTCAATGAGATGCATATGGTTAGAATTATCATATATAAAACAAGAAATAAGCTAGTAACACAACACAAGACTTTATTTGTCAAAAATGATAAGAACACATGTGTACAGTAATGGAGTCATATAAACTCATGTAGACTAAGAACACTAAATTTCATATAATTTCAAAAAACTATCAATTGAATGATACATACAACCACATTTGTTCAAGTACAACAAATTTATCTCTTTTAACAAGGTTGTCATGACTTTTTGTAAATCACAAGTATTACAAAATTTGATTTCAAAAAGGACAATATCATTTCTTATTTTGTATGTGGCAAAACTAAAAGTTGGCCAATTTTTATTAATTTCATGATTACACTATATGCAAGTATTGTAAGTATACACATCGGGTAAAAAATAAAATCATTGCGTGCAAACCTAAAGAACATATATGACCAAAGAGCAAAACTTAAAAATTAAGCCTTGCTTTAAGAAATGGTCTAAATCTCTAAATATCTGATTGAATTCAATACATACAAACTAATGAAATATAAACCTTGAATATTAGCCTAAAGAATCTGTATGACCAAAAAGTATAACAAGAGGGCCAAGATAGTCCTTTTATACTCACCTGAGTAAAGATTGCAACTGATTTGACCTGGTGACCTAATTTTTGACCCCAGATTTTGTCCAAAGTATAATTAAGGCAAACATTCTGACAAGGTTTGTTGAACATCAAATCAAAACAATGACCAACAGAGTGTTCACAATGTTTCCCTGGTGATTTGACCTGGTGACCTAATTTTTGACTAAGCCACTGACCAATTTTAAAGACCCTTCCACGAAAAATGTGGCCTCTGGAGGGTTGACCCAGTCACCTAGTTAAAGACCCCACATAGCCCTCTTTAGAACTCATCCTATATATCATCAAGACTAATCCACTGACTAATTTTCATAACCCTTTGACCAAAAATGTGACCTCTAGAGAGTTCACAAGGTGAAGACCGACACCTCACACATCGGACATAGACCAATCAACATAATGCACTCTGAGCACTTTGTGCTCAGGTGAGCTAATAAAGTATTAAAATATAAAATTTGAGTTGCTTTCCAACATTTAAATATGTTTAAATACATAATGCTTATATATCTACACAAACTAATAAAACAAAATATTGAATTTTAACCCAAAGAATCTAAATGACTGATAAGTACAAAATTCAGAGAGCATTTTCAGTAAATTCTTAACTGAAATATCTACATGCAGTTGAGAAATATGACCCAATATTGTACACTAGATGATACGGAATGATGTATAATCTACTCACATCTTGTATAATAGGAACACCAAGATTTTGCATGTTGTTTATAATACATTTCTCATCCATAGGAATTTGTGCATGTTGAACAAGCTTAGCCAGGTTTTCTTCAGTAATGCCTATAAACAAATACCAGAGAAGTCATACAAAATAATAATTTTTTCATTAAGGTGGTATACACTGGAGTAAGCCACAGGGACTGACTACTGGTTTATAGTAGAAAAAACATAGGAGTGTGATTAAACAAACATTTGATGAAAGGAAAATACCTTACCCACCTAGCAAAAACAACTTTTTTGTTGAAAGTATAGAGTTTAAAAAGAGCAACACTTTGAAAGAAAGAAAAATCCCACCCTAAAAACTATCATGATGAACAATAACAAAAATATCACTTTTCCAGATTAATATAACTTTTTTCTCTTCTGGCTTTAATGTTGCACCAACAGACAGGGTCATTTAACAACATTTCCACATTAATATAACTTATTTCTCTTCTGGCTTTAATGTTGCACCAACACAGAGGGTCATTTAACAACGTTTCCACATATATTTTTTTGGGGGGGGGGTCATTTAACAACTTTTCCAGCTTTAACAGAAGAGGAAGACACCAGACATAAACCAAGGCAGAATTAGCGACCTTCAGTAAGCTAGCAGGACAACTTACTCATAGGTGAAATTTGTCTGGTCCCCCTGTGGGATAAGTACTCATAACAGTGAGGGGCTAGTGATTACTAGTTAGAGACCATAACCACTGAATCAAGGAGGCACCACTAAACATCATTCACGAATGTCTTACATGTACATGTTTTACATGTACAGCCAGGGTTTTTTTACATAAATATACTTCATATACACTTTATAGACTTTTTCATAAGTTCAAAATTTTTTTTTCTACTTTAAAGTTTCTTTAATTACACCAAAATGTTAAATTGACTGTATAGGGTATCAGTTTATGACTGGCAAACAAAATCAGTATGTTTTATTTTCTGTAAAATGTTTATTTGTAAAATTAGAAAATATTTCTATAAAGTAAAACCTAGGGCAATACACATTTTTTTCCTGCAGAAAAGCATATGCATCGACTTAAATGGATCATTTATATATGAAATTCATTTATAGTTTCACATTATCTCTTATACAACTGTTTGAATGATTTGTGTCAATTGGACTACCTGCCAGAAAAAATGCAAATTTTGAACCTGAATTAAGAAAAAATTCACCCTCTCATATGATGAAGTGTTTAAACTTATTAAAGCACAAGTTCATAATTGGCGGCATCTGCCATTGTTCTCCAACATAAACACGAAGTCTGATTCACTCAGACACTTTCAAATTGGCATAGATAAACCCTGTATTTACCTAGTCGTATTGTGACTCAACCGAATTCAAAACAAAACGCTAGAATGAAGTCAATGATCCTATCATTTATAAAAATGAAAAAGTGTTTAATTGATGAGCAAATCAATTGCACGAGTTAACGTTTAAAAGTTAATGATGGCGGCAGAAAGCAGAGAAAAATGCTGATATATATATATCAACTAATCAAACATGGGTAGGTCTAACTGTCGCAAGTTCTGGCATTTACAAAAATGTAGCGATGAATTTGCTTGTTTGTTTGTAAATTTGTCTTATTTCTGATACCATGACTACAAAAACCGGGTCAGAGAAAAACTTACCGGTAAAAAGCCATCAGAATCCGTATTGCAGTATTAACAGGTATATAGATTAACTGTTACACCCCTAGCAAAACCTGTGAACAAAGGCCACCCTTAGCCCACATTCAGAGGTCAGTTTGTTCTAAATAATCAAAGATGTTTTTTTTAAAAAAAAAAACGTAATTGATTATTTAGAACAAACTGACACAAGTTTGTCTATATATTCAAACATAAAATGAACCAACCTCCTTTATGTATGATATACAAGAGAATGATGCGAATTTTATCATAAGCAGTAATGTTTTGGTCTAGTAGTATTGGTACAATGTTCCTCATCTGATCTTTGATCTTCTCTCCCTCAGCATCTGTCCCCATTGCTAAATCCTGTAAAGTATTAATATACAGTCAAACCTAGGAACAAAAACCACTAAAGAAGAAAGAAATATGTCCTATACACACAGATGATCTTTATTAAGTGGTTTATTGGATTTATTGCATGAATACATACACGCACAAGATTAGATATTATCTTATCTTATACACCTTAAAATGAATATAAAATCATAAAATGGTACAGACCGACATACTAGTATGAAGCTTTTAAATGTATCAGGGGCATGATTAGCCACAGAGCAAAGGGGAGGAATTTTTTTTGTTGAAGTATGGAATAACCTTTTCAAAGCCAAAATGTAACCAGAAAGCATTAAAAAGGAGAATCATATTACAGAATTAATACTGGTAATTTTACTGGCAATCATGATGCATTAAAATTACTTCAATGCACCTTAGATGGCAACAAGCTTCCACTGGTCTTAGATTTTCATATTGGATTTTCCTGTTTCACAAAAATCATGTGCAGTCAAATATAACAAATATACTACAAACCTGCTCAACTTTGCATAATTTATCAACGTGTCTTTGGAAGACTTTCATGCAGTCTTCAGCAAGGTGAAGGTGAGTGGCATATTTACTCAGCTCTTTCTGGTATTGTGGCATCTGTTTAACCATCTGAGACAAATCACGGAGGTTGGCTTTCTCTTTAGATGTCATACGCTTGGCTTCAGCAAATTGTTTTAATTGTTTCGTAACTTGCCTGCGATAAAAAAACGAAATGACTGTTTTTTTTTATTTTTGAAAGCATTGAAATCAAGAATTTGTGAGAAATACACCTCATGTGAATGCTTTAACTTTATTTACACTTACATGGCTCAACAACTGATCATCCGGAACAAGTAAAAGTTGACCTCGGACAAGTGGATATTTCAATCAATTGCTCGATTGAGCAAGTAGAAAACTTCTCCTGTGAATCATATTTCATCAAGTTGTTCATCAACAAATACCTATTAATGAGCATCAAATCATATAACCATTTCACAATATGACCATTATCTGATGCAAGAAAGAAAATGAAAGTAATTTCATATCATCCATTGATATTTATAGGGGAGCGGTTCCCAGCATTACACTACCGACACACCATGCTTCCGAGAACCAGTTTGCTACTTTTAGCACAGTATGAAATTCAGTCTAAAATTCTCATGTCATTGTTGTATGAAACTATTAATTTATGGAAATGAACAAGCTGTGTTATAATGGAATATAATTACCAATGATTTATGTTCATTTGTCCAATAATCCCCAACAACTAATAGACAAACTTCTATCTATTACATGTTTAGTAACGACAATTGGAATTGCTTTAGTGCCACTCCGCTTGAAAAGATTGCAAATTGTTTTCTGCTTTTCATCAAAGATAAATGAAGATAAATCAAGAGGGAAAGGCTTAAGCTCAGTTTATGTAATGTAGTCCGGACAAGTCTAACTTTGGTCAGGGCAAGTGAATTTTCTAAGCACTTGTCTGGCAGGACAAGTTAGTTTAAAAGCTAATGTAGAGTCCTGACTTAAATTGTCAGCAAATTGACTGAAAAAGATATGACACTACAAACTTACGTCTGTGAGTTCAAAGTCCAACTAAAGTGATGAACATGAACTTGAATATTAGGAACAATCCATACCTGGAAATCCATTTTTTTTTATTTCCAAATCAATGTGCACAACTCAGTAAGTGAAATTGAACAAAGAATCGAAAGTTTCTTCATTTTTATTTTCAAAATGGCATAGAATTGATGCAGTGCTCCCACAAATGACATATTTTTTTTTAAAAAAATATATCTTAAACAAACAGACTAACACTAAAGAACAGATGGACTGTGACATTAGAATATGCATCAAAATGAGGAATTAGTAAAACAAAGATAACTTACGTAGATACTATAGCAATGTGTTGATGGCGTAGTTCCAACCATAACTCATCATTTTCATCCAACAGTACCTCCTTCTCCTGTACTTCATTGCCAGACGTGTTTTCATACCTAAAGTACATGATATACAATTAATCTCACAGTTTTCACTAGATGTCAAAAGTGAAAGTCAAAAATGACCCTTGGCTGATGATAATTTGAAGACTCAACAATTTTCCATCTAATTTTATAGTAAATCTAACCCTTGAGTACAAATTCTCAAGAGTCAAAAGCTTTATTTTACTGATTTCAAGGGCCAAAATACTGTTTTAAGGGTAAAATAAATGCCCTGAACCTATTTAGATCTGACCTTAAAGTTCTATGGCCAAATTCAACAATAATTGGAACAAATAAACTTAACTTTTCAATGAATAATAACTAAGATAAAATATAACCATCAGAAAAACAAGGTGTACCAGTGCTGCAATAGCAGAAATTGCGGACAATGTATTATCTTATGAGGGGAAATATATATTTTAGTGTATTACTATACTCCATCCCCAATAGTGCCTCATAAATTTAGTACATGACTTAAGCTTTTCAAACTGGCAGCCCATAAATTGTAAAATTACTTTAATTTAATTAATGCTTCAGAAGAAAAATGGCAATTTGCATTTCTCAGAGTAAATTTTTCCCAGTTGTTTAAGATAGGCAGGTTGGTAAAGTCAAGGACTGCTAATTTATACAATTATATATGAATTAGACAATTAGACAATAGATACCATATCAGTAGATTCTAAGATAAATTTTGGGTAAAAAATTGAGTTATGTCTAGGTGTAAGAATAACAACATAGGAAAATATATTTTATATCATATTTCACATTCACTACTTTTCATATACAGTATATGTCGACACCTTTCTAAGTATCACAAAAAATGTTTGGGGTTCCTATTTTTGTACTCTGCCATTGTTACTTGGATGTATAAATTGATATTTCAACACAAATCTTTATGAATAAAAATTATTGAAGCAGACTTATTCTTGAGTGGTGGGGATGAGAATCTGCTTGTTTATTATACATGGCCCAAATCTAAATGAACAAGACTAGAAATATTGCACTTACTTGTATACATCATTCTCAATTGGTAAAAGATCATAAGCCATGGCTTGTAGCGTAAGTTCATGTAATAATGGTGATATTGGGTCAAATCCTCGATCAATGATCAATAATTGTGATCTATCCTTCTGTGGACCCTACAATAAAGAACATATACTAAGTACTTTCTCTGAATTACCCAATACTCCCTAATGAATACCCTCATTGATACAATGTATTACAATTTATACTGTTAACGTTTTAATGACTTTTAAATGCATTTGATATAATTTGATTATTAAAATATTAATGGTCTGCCATGATTTTTCATATTTCATGTTTTTTTCCAATTCCACATGGTTAAGATCAAAACCTTTCTGTATCCCATTTTTGGTTAACGCTTACGGTGGAACAGGGGAGGTAACTCGGGTAATAGCCTAATAAACAATATGGCTCAGGAGAAGTTACTCTCGAAAAACTCTTATAAGGAACAGATAATGTTGTCACATGATGTCAACTGACCAATCAAATCACAAACAAGTATGAAGAACCATATTCCACATACCTCTCCCATAGTATGGTCATCAGCTCTGTAGGCATCAAGCTTTTGTTGAACCAGTTGTGCAAACTCAGCATTACGGTCATATTCACTGAAAATTGTACAAATAAATACAGTAACCAGCCATGGCAAAACAACACTTTACACAATAACACATACTATACCAAAAACAAAAAAAATGAGTATCTTGTCAGGAGAAGAATGAAATTCTTTTCAGCTCAAAGCATAGCCCTTAGCTTTTAGACTATACTCAAAACTGAGAATTAGCAAACAGAATAGACCTTACTGACGACAGGGTAGGCTATCACTATAGCTCATTGAGCACTACATGCTCAGGGGAGTTAAAAGTCGGAACTAATTAACAATAATTATTTCAAACCTAGGAAAAGACTACCATATATTCCCTTATAAACACCCCTCCCCTAATAAACACTCCCCCCTTTTTGGACAAGAGAAAAAGTGACTTACCATGACAGGGTATTTTAATCCGAGATGAGCAATAGAAATTAGTGGAAAAGTAGACTTTTAAATCTAAGGAATGACACAAACATATTTTTAAAAATGTAATGCCCCCGGGGCATTTATTAGGGAATATACGGTATTAGTAAATGACTTTTTTCCACTTACAAAAAACACATTGTATGGTAAAATGACTATTAAACAAGAAACTGTTCATTATACATGAAGTAATATTATCATTTAAACATAAATGTTTTCTATGACTATGTAAGCATACTGCAACAAGATTACAATTAGTGTTAACATAAATAAGTAGCCAGACAATCCCATAAAACTTTGTGGAATAAATCAATACAACCCTTTTATGCCAGAAATGAATAATTTAACATAAGGAAATATTATCATCTTCACACAGCAAAACCTGTACTTAAGACATCAGGTGTTAGGGCAAAAGTTCATCAATCTTATTATTATTAATCTAATTGGCTGCTTAACCATATAGATTTAAAACACAGGCAAACCTGTATATAAAGACCATACTTGAAAAATAAACCTGTAGGTCTTTCTTTAATAGAGTAAGACAGTAAGATGATCTTTATTACAGATGGTCTTTATTCAGAGTTTAAAATAAACTGCACATGATTGAAATAGAAATATAACCACAATCTGTACATGCAGGTGGTATGATGATTATCTATTCACAAATGGTTTGACTGTACTTATAAGAGTCCAATACACATAGAGCAATTCACAAAGATATAATATCAATGTCTTTATTTACAAGAAGGGGGAGTTCACTTATGACTGATTCTATTCATACATATCAATGATTTAGATTTATGAATATAACCAATCTACAACCTGGAATGCATTAAATAATAATTCAGCCAACTATGGTGGTACTCTCTTTATATCGAGAATCAAATACCACACAAAATTTGAAGAGAATCATGTTTTGTTGTACAAGTTAAACATTTTCTTCACTAATACAATGTTTCTTCTAGAAATATAAATTCATGTCAAATTAGATGTGTGCCCAGCACTATGGTGATTTCATAGACAGCCCATTCCAGTATGACTTTCAAATCCTTGAATTATTAGGCGATATAACTTACCATCTATATCTAACAGCTGGGTATTCCCCTAGGGTGGCACAAAGTGTAGCAATCTGTTCAGCACATCGTTCAAGGTTTATGGTACGTCCAGTAGCTCGTGTATGGTTATAATAGAACTGGAATGTCTCTTGAGAGTCCAAAGAATAAACCTGCAAAGAAATTGATGCTCTTTTTGGTTCTTTTTGACTTATTTCAAGGGAGTGTGATGACACAAACACATAATGTGAGGAAAGTAAGGCTGTCATTGATTCAGTTGTTTTTATATAAACCAAATCAACACACAGGAAAATTAGTACTGACTTATATCAATACATTTATACTTCTAAATGAAACAGGCCAATAATGTCTCTATTCTAATGTTTAGCATAGTTCAGCCCAACAGTATAACTAAAATAATGTTGTTCTGTGAATTTGAGAAGAAAATTAACAGTAAAATTAATTTGCTTTTCAATAGTTTCATTATCAGATCTTGAAACATCTTTAAAGATCTTTAAATAGTTTCAAACAAAGCTTTTTTCTATTTCCAAATGCAAACATTTACTTCTTAGTTTCAGCCACAATTCTCTGCCAAAATATTGATATTTTGAAAGTTGTATCGAAAATCAATCGGAAGAAAAAATGTTGATAAATCAATATTGTTCGAATTAATGACAGCCGTAGAGGAAGGTTCCTTATCCAACAGGCACAATCATCATTTGTTCACTTAAGCACAACACATGTATTAGTTCTAAATAATTCATTATCAATAATTATGACTTGTTGCACAGTAAAAACCCTAATATTAAAACCAGCTTCAGGACAATAAACCAGTCCTAATAATAAGGTAGCTGAATGATCAAATTGAAATACGGACAAACTATAGGAAACCTGTCCAAACATATCTGGTCTTCATAATTAGATGGTCTTTATATTGAAGCAACTTCTCCAGAGTGGTTTTACAGTACATGTGAAATAGCACAAGTATTGTGTAATGAACATGATTATACAGTTTCTAGAGGCACTCCGAATCATTGGTAGTTCCGGGTCACTTAGAGATTAATGGTTCCGAAATTAACGATATCTCATCCATATTGAATATTAAATATTTTTGTTTATAAGATATATCTATTAAAAGTAAACAGGCAAAGTTTTGTTTCTGCATGTTGATAAATGGACCAGAACAGAGGTCACCAAATATTGCAGTGGAAAAATTCTATCTTAACCTATCCTGCTGAAACAGAGCTACAGAGATTTCTTCTTGACTAAACATTGGAAATATTGGGGCAATTGACTCAGTCTTGGTATCATTTGGCCAATTAATGTATATCTTTGTGATGCATACATATGAGAACCCCATGCAATATATCATAGCAGAAAACAACCATAATGTCAACACATGTGCTTCATGGAGTTCTGGGTCACATGGATGTTTTCATTGTGTAAATGGATCATATGAAGAAATTATTGATGTTTTTACTTTTTTATTAGTTTTACTTTTAAAGTTTTTCAGTCAAAGATATTGAACAATGTTGATAAAATTATAAATCTACACCTGGGGTATTGTTTCATTTAAACTATAAGGAGTAATTGTAATATGAAAAACTGCAGTACCTAAAGTCTGAATTCTAATATTGCAATCATTTGTTGTTCTGCTAAAAAATGGTCAAAAAACATTGGTAGCAGTGTTTGACAAGTTATATGTCACTCTGACAGTGAAAAATGATTTTAAAACAGCCCTTGAATGAATCAAACTGTAGAAGTGTCACGTGAACCAGAACACACACACATGGTTTGAAACTAGCACAATCAGTGTGTGTGCTGCAGTACACAATTTTACATGAGAAGATTACGTAAATCAATTTGCATCTTGCATCTTGATGCTGAGATATCTGTCTATCAAAGTATGTATAGTTTTATTTGGTAAAAAACGCAATTAAAATGATGACCGCAGTTTAATCGTTAGTGGCCCAGAACTACATAACCAATTGTACTATTAACAATTAGAAAATTAACAGAAGATACAAGTTTACTTCCTAGAAAACTAAGATGTAGATTTGAAGCTAACAATGAATTGAGTGTTACGTCACCAAATGTATACAGGAAACAAGATTTGAATAAGAAAGACGAGTTTTGAGCAAACATACTTGGATTTCTTCAAGCTAACAATAAGATATTGTATAGATGAAAACAAAACAGAAACCTCAACTATACACAGTAGAAATTCCACACACAAGCTATTAGTTGCCCCAGAAAAACTAAAACATTGCCCCCATACTTCAATATATGATCAAACAGAAAATACAAGATCACTTTTAAAGTACTGAGTATCTGAGGCTAACAATCTAAGCAAAAACTGTCAGTTCTCAATTATTGACACAGGCTTCCAGAAAGTTGCCGGACCATCGGACATGTCAGGCGAATTTCAAGCAGGTCCAGTAACTTTTCAGCGAGTACCGGACCAGATGTCCAGCAGTGGTGCAAGATTTACGGCATTTATCACTTATTTACAACATATTCGGTCAGACAAATTTTCATTTGGTAGGAAAAAATTCTATCTAAGTATTCCAGCAGTTTCGAGAAGCCTGCTGACAGACAAAAAATATACTCATTATCAGACTGTTTTGCATAGACTAGGCTTACAGTCAGGGCTTTCACTAGATGTCAAAAGGCAAGGGTCAAAAATGACCCTTGCTGATGATAATTTGAAGAGCCAACCAAATTTCCTTCTTATTTTTATTTCCTTCTTATTATTTCTTACTTTTATTGTAAATTTAACCCTTTGGTACAAATTCTCATGAGTCAAAAGCTTTATTTTACTGATTTCAAGAGTCAAAATGATGCTTTAAGAATGAAATGAAGCCCTGCTTACAGTTAAAGTAGAATGAAAACCTATGAGAGAAGTTTCTGTACATACTTGACACTCATATGGCAGGAATGCAATGTTGATCTCTTTCAGTGTTTTAATGCTTTTGGCGCAAGGACTTTTACACAACTCATTAAATAGCTCATCAGGACAGGCTGCAAAAAATAAGACAAAACATCACCATACAGTCAAACCTGTAAATAATCGACCCCAAAGAGAGAAAAAATGCAGTTTTATCATAGGTTTATTTGGTCTGTTATATAAATAAATGTATGCTGAATACTGGCTGTTGTGCTCAAATGGTTGCCTATATTTACAAGTGACTGTAAACTAAGGTTTGAGTGTAATTTCATTATTGCTACACTGTCTGCCTTTAATCAGTAAACTTTGATGTGTATATTCACACAATTGAAATTAATTTCACTTTTAAGTCAACTTGAAATTTTACCTCATGATCTCATTCTAATTTTACAAATATTATAAAAACATTCATTTCTAAGCACTGCTCAAGGAAACACTAACTCTATAATTTATGTTTCATGCTAAGACAATTCAACTACCTTCAGTAAAATATACATGAGCACATTTATACTGTGGGTTGTTAGGATTCCAAAAATCTTGCATAAGTGCTCGGATTGATTTTTCTGTTGGTGTAATCAAGTATATAGCTTCTAATCTTGGCAATGGTTCCCTCCTTTTGTTGATGTGTTCAACCACTGAATAATAGAGTTACAGCATAAAATTTATTATGGCTTTAAAACAATGTAATATAATGATTAATTATTACATAGCCTAGACAGAATATTGTAAATTTTCATTTTAACAGCAAAAACAATCTTCATTCCCATCCCTTGGAGGAGTAAATTTTCAAAAATAATTTTGGTTTTAAGCCAGTTTTTGAGCATGTACCAGCAGGCAATAAACCTTACTAGTTTTACTGAATTGTGTACCAGTAATAAACATGTTGGATATGTCTTGAGACATTTCTTCAAAGACAACCCAAGATTTGAACACACATGGGTACAGAAATGTTTTCATGAAGCTACTAGAAGTAGAAGGGGGATCTGGGGGTTCCTTCAGTAGGAAAGGGTGTAGTGCCCCATGGGATAAGTAGCCAATGAGAAGCTCAAATAGCCAGTTGCTTTCCAGCTTCCAGCTCATTTCTACACCCCTGACTCAGTAACCTGATGTGTACCAAATGCTCCACTGAGCAAAGCAGGTGGGCTTGGAAGTGCAGTGAACTTACAAACTTGAAAACTATTGAAATGACAAGCAAAATGGCAACAGATTTAAACACAATTTAGATGCCTGGAAATGACTATTGTCACATTGGCACCTATCTGTTCTGAGTAAACATAAAGGTATGATATTTAGTAGAATAAATAACATAACAATACCAAACAATATAGACAACTTACATGTAATTCCTTCTGACATGATTTCATGCATCTTACAACAAGATGATACCATCCTCATACTTAATTGATCCACAATTAATACTCTCCAGTCACCTTCTTTCTTGGCTGACTGAATGACATCAGTCATTATTTCTAAAAAAAGTGAAAATACTACGAATGAATCATTGAATATAAGAATATCATAATTAGACTAATCAACTATTTTCATATCAATATTCAAGAGGCTGATTATCTGTATTCTCCCGATGCAATATCAAGTTAAAAACAATATAATATTACAAATCAATTATTCAAATTCTATAGATTATAGTACATGTAAGTGATAGGTACATAAATACAAACAATCAAAATAATATATGTCAGGCAGGATTACACTGATGATTCAGATAGTCACCATACAGACCCATACAACATTACTCTTTCAAAACAAATGCAAGAAACCAGGATAACATATCATATGATTCTGAAGATATAAGAATTATGATCAATTTCATTGATTGCTGGATAAAATTGAAAGTATGCAGGCCTTTTTCTAAGCATACCACAGGTCGGACTATCTGACCCATTCCCAAAGCCAAATATGGGTAATTTTTCCCAATCCCATGAAAAAATCCCAAAATACTGCTTTGGTTATTAGTCAAAACCTCAACGAATCAGCGTCTGACAACGCTATCAGCTTCAGTAAATGAGGGGGGGGGGGCACGAAATACACTTTCTGCTGGAACAATTCACCAGTGCAACGTTTCAGTTTTCGGTATTTGTTTTTTTGGGATTAAATCATTATTGTTCTAAAAATGTAGTGCAACTATAAATATTGTGCTCCCATAGACGCACACATGTAATTCAAAGTTCTAATGGTCTAAGCCCCCAAGCACTTCAATTTAAGGGTCCAAAAAGTATTAAAAGCCTCCTTCTTGAGTCTTCTGTTGACATTTCTGTTGAATATCAACCAGTTGAAATTCAAAGCCATCCAGCTGAACATGCGTCTGATGCGGAAAGTACATTGACTAAATCCCTGCATCCAATCATATACCAAACTGCTGCAGACTCCCCTCACCCTGAATCTTCAGCGAGCCAGTCTAGTAATCAATATCAGAGGATTTCATTGTCTATCTCCCTGCCGAAATTGAAATTCCCAAAATGGCTTTATGACTAATAACTGTTTCCCAAATTATTGGATTTTACAACTAGACTTTTTCAAAATTTGGCCAGGTCTTTTTCCCAAAACAGTGTTGCATCTAGAATGGAATAGCGGGGTGAGCCTAATCATTGCCACCTAGGTCTGAATATGCAAATGCAGTTTCTACTAATAAATTTACATAGTAATTCAGTTAATTTTCCACATTTTTAGATTACTTAACCTGCATTAGGTGTTTTAATAACACCATTTACCTAGCTGCATGTCCATTATTTATGATAAGAAACAAAGCCCACATCGGCCTATAGTGCCTTGCACAGTATCATGTGTGCCCTGCCCTTTTTTCAGACTAGATACAACGTCACAAAATGGCTAGAAAAAGGCCAGGTATGTGTGCTTCAGACACCCTTCCAAACAGATAACTTTTCTTAACAGTAAATCTATTTCTCTTTCAAAGTAGAAAAGATTAAACGAGTGAAAGGTAGCTTTAAACGTATTTCGGGAGCAAGACTTTTCGACCCCAAGACTTTTTGACCCCAGGTCAAAAGTCAAGACTTTTCGACCCCAATATTCCCAATCTTAAGACTTTTTGACCCCAATAATTTTGGAATGTTATGGTGGTATATTTATGATGTGTGATATATTTGAATGTAATGACGTATTTTTATATGAAATTCAGAAATCTAACGATGTAATTTTTTATCTACTATTGTAAAATATTATTAATAATTTATTTGTATTTATTTCTATTGGTATTTTCTTTGATGTATTATTAAGAAATAAATGCGTAAATGAAAAAAAATTGTATGATGTTTGTACATAAAATTCATAAATCTAACGATATCAAGCTGTACATCATTCTTACAATTATTCAACAATTATAGCCGACAGAAATATTGAATTGTTGTTAATTTCGTTCTTATTTCGTTTTAATCAGTAAGTTTGCAATATACCAGCTAATTGTACAATTAAGGTTGTTATTCCAAAAAATTATCGAGTTGATATTGAGTGATATCTTATAGCATATAAGTGCAACATTAATGGATATATTTTAATTAAAACGTGTGTGTTAATATACGTTTGGATGTCGGATTAATTTAAAGTCATTATTTATTTTTAGATGTTTGTCAATTTCTATTTTCTTAAATGTGGTTCGCCGATTTTACAATTGTGTATGATTTTGTAAAAAAAAAACTATATATGTAAGTGTTTAACATACGTTTTGGTGATTATGTCTGACGATTGCGTCCAGTGCGGGCTAATGGTTCGTCCTAGACACGAGGCCATATCGTGTGACACGTGCGATAGGTGGCAACACAGGATGTGTAATTCTGGTAAGTTTTTCAGATGTTATTTAAGTTTTTAAAGTCAGTAGGTAATATATATGCATAAAAATTATTACTATTTGATGTATTCATCATTGGATCATTATTGAAACATTCCTACATGTGCTGTATTGTTAAATAAATGAATTATTAGAAATTATAAATACATGTCCAGGTAATTAGTCTACTATTAGAATGTTATTCTCTATTGTTATAATACATGTCTTTCAATATCTCTTTCACTGTATTTGTCATTACCATTTGTCATTACTTCATTGAAATGCGCTTTCTAATACAAATGTATACATAAAAATGTCATTGGTATATGAATATTATCTATATTTATTATAAATTATAAATGCACATACTGGTAATTATTATTAGAATTTTCAAGTGTTAACCTCCATCGTCACGTTCGTATTTTTATGTATGTAGAATCGTTCTATTCATATGTGTCTAATTGCTGAATATGTGAGGTTGAATGAATTAATATTAATAAATTATATGTTTATTATGACTTTTATAGAAATCACAGCTATGTCTTTCATTAAAAGATTACTATTGAGTATTATTACTATTATTTATTATTAAATCTATAATAAATTCATAACTTCATGTTTTTGTTATCTATCTTATATGCTGCTGTCTCTCGCATAGATCTACCTACCTGGTACCAATACACACTTTTAATATGCACACACAATACACAGATAATACACAGAATATCAATGTATAGATAGTATCTTGTGTTGTTGTTATTAAGAAGTAGTTAAGTCTTGACCACTACCGTTTACAGACCATAAATATTACATACGATGTTTCACTCATGTATATTCAAAATCAACAACTTGGTGTCGACAAAATAATTCAACTTCATATCCTTTGATAATTATCCTATTAATTTCAAGTTTATCGAGTAATCAGAAAAACACATTTCACAAAAATTATCCACAAATTCAATTACAATGACAAAATGGGGTCGAAAAGTCTTGGGGTCGAAAAGTATAGGGGTCGAAAAGTCCTGGCCAATATTGGAGTCGAAAAGTCTTGGGGTCGAAAAGTCTGACATCCACGTATTTCAATGGGCACAACCATTACAGGAGCTAATTGGCTGGTAGCTGTGTATCAGAATACTGATAAGCCTCAGTCTGATTTTGTATATTTTCGAATATACAAAGCCATAAGAAGATTGTGGGAGGTAAACGCAAATGAGTATATGATGCAGAGAATGTAGTGGTGCATTTTCAAACTGTTCCATAGACTGGTTGGGGGAGATTACCAGAATTTTAATTTGGTGTCACCTTGGAAACTTGCTAATGTTTCTCATTTCAAGTTCAATTATGACTAGTCTGATTTACGTAATATACTTGCACTATATGCCATCAATCGTGAAAGTTACATAGGAAAAATGAAGTCAGAACATAAGATTGTCGATGGACGGTGCCATCTACTGACAACAAACTGAGCAACAGAAATTGTGATTCAGACCACTCTTACTCAGTTATTATTGTTCCAACAACATTTAAATTAAGGATCTACGATAGCCCAATAAGACAAACGCGAACATCACGAAGTAAATGATAAATAAAGCAATATTTTTAATAGCAAGCATTTTTACACAAATAGTATGACGGAACGATTGAACTGTGACAGAAAAAATAGACTTACTATCGTTGACAGCCTTTTTCAACGCCATCTTGAATTGCTTTAATAAAATTGGGTCACACTAAAAATCCAAAGAGTTTTATTCGGATTTTTGCGAAATACTCCAAAGAGTTTACAGACCCTGCGTAGGAAGAATTGGAAAACAAATTTTCGGACAAGTGAATAATTAAAATGTAATTAAATATAAAGCATATAGGTAATTTAGAAAAAAGAAAGAAAAACTGTGAACATAGTTGCTTATTTACATTCAACTTCTCTGCTAGAAAATGTGGACTTATTTTTTACCGGTTCACATAAATAAAAGTGATAAAACCCGAAATGGCGTTTATTTCACGAAATGGGAAAATATATTAGGATGAGCAATATTAAGAACTTATTTGAATTACAGTCTTGTGATTTATAATCGATTTCTACTGAACATTCGCCTTTTAATTCACTTGCCAAGTCCAGTTTGGTTACTTCATTATATATCCAAAGAGTTTCTGTGTACTATTTGTATATTATCTATCCATTCCAAAGAGTTTCTGGAAGCTATTTTATTGTTATGTATCCAGTCCAAAGAGTTTCTGGAAACTACTTTTATGTTTGTATCCATTCCAAAGAGTTTGTGAATACCATTTGTAAGTTGTATATAGAGTCCAAAGAGTTTCTGTATACCATTTGTATGCTACATATCGAGTCCAAAGAGTTTCTGTATACCATTTTTCTGTTATATATCGACTCCAAAGAGTTTCTGTATACTGTACGTTTGTTATTTATCCAGTCCAAAGAGTTTCTGTATACCAATGTTCTGTTCTTTTTAGAGTCCAAAGAGTTTCTGTATACAATTTTACTGTTATCGATCGACTCCAAAGAGTTTCTGTATACTGTATGTATGTTATTTATCCAGTCCAAAGAGTTTCTGTATACCAATGTTCTGTTCTATTTAGAGTCCAAAGAGTTTCTGTATACAATTTTACTGTCATCGATCGACTCCAAAGAGTTTCTGTATACTATATGTATGCTTTGTATCCAGTCCAAAGAGTTTCCGTATACCATTTGTATATTCTATATAGAGTCCAAAGAGTTTCTGTATACCATTTTACTGTCATAGATCGACTCCAAAGAGTTTCTGTATACTGTTTGTATGTTATTCATCCAGTCCAAAGAGTTTCTGTATACCATTTATATGTTACATATCGACTCCAAAGAGTTTCTGTATACCATTTGTATGTTCTGTGTAGAGTCCAAAGAGTTTCTGTATACCATTTATATGTTACATATCGACTCCAAAGAGTTTCTGTATACCATTTGTATGTTCTGTATAGAGTCCAAAGAGTTTCTGTATACCATTTTACTGTTCTATATAGAGTCCAAAGAGTTTCTGCATACCATTCTCCTGTTCTATATACAGTCCAAAGAGTTTCTGTATACCATTTGTATGTCCTGTATAGAGTCCAAAGAGTTTCTGTATACCATTCTACTTTTCTATATGGAGTCCAAAGAGTTTCTGTATACCATTTGTAAGTCACATATCGAGTCCAAAGAGTTTCTGTATATTGTATGTATGTTTTGTATCCAGTCCAAAGAGTTTCTGTATACCATTTGTATGTTCTGTATAGAGTCCAAAGAGTTTCTGTATACCATTTTGCTGTTACAGATCGACTCCAAAGAGTTTCTGCATACCATTCTACTGTTCTATATAGAGTCCAAAGAGTTTCTGTATACCATTTGTATGCTACATATCGAGTCCAAAGAGTTTCTGTATACCATTTTACTGTTATATATCGACTCCAAAGAGTTTCTGTATACTGTACGTTTGTTATTTATCCAGTCCAAAGAGTTTCGGTATACCATTTGTATATTCTATATAAAGTCCAAAGAGTTTCTGTATACCAATGGTATGTTCTATATAGAGTCCAAAGAGTTTCTGTATACCAATGGTATGTTGTATATAGAGTCCAAAGAGTTTCTGTATACTGTATGTATGTTTTGTATCCAGTCCAAAGAGTTTCGTTATACCAATGTTCTGTTCTATATAGAGTCCAAAGAGTTTCTGTATACCGTTTTACTGTTATCGATCGACTCCAAAGAGTTTTGTGTATACTGTATTTATGTTATTTATCAAGTCCAAAGAGTTTCGGTATACCATTTGTATATTCTATATAAAGTCCAAAGAGTTTCTGTATACCAATGGTATGTTGTATATAGAGTTCAAAGAGTTTCTGTATACTGTATGTATGTTTTGTATCCAGTCCAAAGAGTTTCGTTATACCAATGTCCTGTTCTATTTAGAGTCCAAAGAGTTTCTGTATACCATTTTACTGTTATTGATCGACTCCAAAGAGTTTCTGTATACTGTATGTATGTTATTTATCCAGTCCAAAGAGTTTCTGTATACCAATGGTATGTTGTATATAGAGTCCAAAGAGTTTCTGTATACTGTGTGTATATTTTGTATCCAGTCCAAAGAGTTTCGCTATACCAATGTTCTGTTCCATATAGAGTCCAAAGAGTTTCTGTTTACTGTATGTATGTTATTTATCCAGTCCAAAGAGTTTCTGTATACCAATGTTCTGTTCTATATAGAGTCCAAAGAGTTTCTGTATACCAGTTTACTGTTATAGATCGACTCCAAAGAGCTTCTGTATATTGTATGTATGCTTTGTATCCAGTCCAAAGAGTTTCCGTATACCATTTGTATATTCTATATAGAGTCCAAAGAGTTTCTGTATACCATTTTTCTGTTATATATCGACTCCAAAGAGTTTCTGTATACTGTACATTTGTTATTTATCCAGTCCAAAGAGTTTCTGTATACCAATGTTCTGTTCTATTTAGAGTCCAAAGAGTTTCTGTATACCAGTTTACTGTTATAGATCGACTCCAAAGAGTTTCTGTATATTGTATGTATGCTTTGTATCCAGGCCAAAGAGTTTCCGTATACCATTTGTATGTTCTATATAGAGTCCAAAGAGTTTCTGTATACCATTTTACTGTCATAGATCGACTCCAAAGAGTTTCTGTGTACTGAGTGTATGTTATTTATCCAGTCCAAAGAGTTTCTGTATACCATTTGTATGTTATACATAGAGTCCAGAGTTTCTGTAAAGCATTTGTATGTTATATATCGACTCCAAAGAGTTTATGTACACCCTATGTAAGTTGCATATCCAGTCCAAAGAGTTTCTGTATACTATATGTATGTTCTGTATACAGTCCAAAGAGTTTCTGTATACTATATGTATGTTCTGTATAGAGTCCAAAGAGTTTCTGTATACTATATGTATGTTCTGTATAGAGTCCAAAGAGTTTCTGTATACTATATGTATGTTCTGTATAGAGTCCAAAGAGTTTCTGTATACTGTATGTATGTTCTGTATACAGTCCAAAGAGTTTCTGTATACCATTTGTATGTTACATATCGACTCCAAAGAGTTTATGTATACTATATGTATGTTATTTATCCAGTCCAAAGGGTTTATGTGTATTATTTGTATATCATCTATCCAATCTGAATAGTTCCTGGAAACTATTTATGCCATTCGTCCTCCATCGCTGTTTCAAATGATTAATGCATTTCAGTTGGTAGATACTTGCGGAAAAACAAGAAAATAATTTTGTTGTCCAAAGTTTGTTGCTAGCTTTTTCTATCGCTGTTGCTCACATTCAACAGACCGAATGTTTTCCTGAATTATTATTTGCTAATGCGAAGTGTTTGTTGCTATATATTGAAACAATGTAGAAGAAATTTAGATGATCTATTTGATATGGATATTCAATATTCAGATATCTTCAAATGTCATCTATAAATAAAACTTCTAGTATCATGTTTAGGTGGTGTGTGTCATAATTATAGGAATCAACTACAGACAAGACTCAAAGTACAGAATTGATTTTATTTTTATGTATACAAATAATTTGAAACATACTGCAATCATAAAATCTTTCATTGATATAGTTTGTATGCTATCATGAAAGCATGGAAGTCTGTCTGAACTCCATATTTTTCAACGAATTCCTTTTTCTTGGTAGCACCTGAAACATTAGTTTGAAACAAAATATAATAAAAAAACACTGATGATCAGTTTAATTTAAATGTCATATAAACAATGTATATCTGAACTCTTTGCTTTAAATTTAATATGTATTAATTATAAGTGTGGTACTTACTGAAGAAGTCAATGAATTTGTATTTAGTCATTTGCATAGAATTACATCTTGTCCAAAATTCTAATGTTACATCCTAGCCAAACGTTTATGTATTTAGGTACATGCATTGTTTCAAATTTGAATTGAATCTATAAACATACATATAAGGAAGAGATTTTGAGTAAAAGACTATAATTACATCATATGCAGGATTATCTTTATATCTGTAATATATATATCTGCTTTATATAGAAAACACAAGGTACAACAAAATTCATTACTCATTTTAATGCCATCTAGAATGGCTTTGTTTCTAGACTTTTGCTGAACATCACTCAACTGTTTCAGACACACACCAGATGAGGCTCCAGTTACATGTTGAAAAATTGCAGTCATTGCCTCTCTTACCAACACTTCTTCAATATATATCTAATCAAGGCTGAAAATAGCAAAGAAATGTACCAACAATCACATATTATCTACTCAGTAAATGCCAGGGAGTTAAGAAAAAATGATAATTGTCAACAAGATGAGATAAACTGGAACTGTGTTGACAGGACATGTATTCCTCCACCTTCCCCAGTTATTTTATCTAAATAAACATTTGTGAAAGGTTTTATATAATTTTCTGTCATTCACATAAGAAGCAGTGTATATAATTCTGGTACCTTAATTTGACTAAGTCGAGGGCCTTGACTCTTGGGTTACTTATCAGTGATAAAACTTAAACCTATGAGCACAACATCTTATCCTGATAAACTAAAAAATTACCCTGGTACTAAATATGTAGTATCTGTAGCCCTACCACCGTCTCTGAAACTATTGTGGTTCATCTTCCATGCTGAAACAATAATATCACTTCAATATGAACATGTATTGAACCTGGTAAATGACAGTGAAGAATGAAAATGGAAACAAAAAGTATACATGATTAAATCTCCCTAAATGCTAAACAGAGACCCCTATATTGATTACCTTTGTCACTGTTTCAATGGGATGGAGTAATAATTAACAATGGATCAGAATTTGAACATTCTTGAAAAATACCATCTAGGAGAAGCACTGCATTTGAGGAGTGAACATTGTTGATCTATTGACAACAATTCACCATGTACATGTAGGTATTTTCTCGAAGTAAGTGTTGGTATGATTTTTGTTAATATTCCTGTTAGTTTTGCAGCAAATGAGTTTATATAGTGACTGAAATGCTGTGGTATTCAATGTTCTTAAACATTTCTTCTTAATCTAAATCCTAGCTTTCAGTTATTTACTGCGCATACATTGGCTGTCAAAGATAAATACTTCAACGATTTCAGTAATGGCTAAAGCCATTGTAAGTTTTGTAAGAATATTTTGCATAATTAATGCTCATGTCCTCTGTGTGGCACCAAATTTACCAAGGGGTAATTATTTAGAAATCATTATAAAATTCATGCAATCATACAATAAGTTGCTAAACCATGCTTCTAGGTTATGAAAACCAGATAGAACTGCATTCATTATGAATTCCGACACCAAGTCCACAATTTGAACTTTACCATCTACACTGAGCTGAAATATTTAAAACCTTCAGAAAAATTACATGAACCAAACATAATGAATCAACATATACTACTGAACACATACCATGATGATCCACTGACTATACATCGTACTCTTTGGATGGCTTTCTCCATCTGCAACAGATTATTATTCGTTATTAACCATTTGTCTCATTTCATGTATCATAGATGTCGGATAGGCATAGTAAAATTTTTACATCACAAACTTTATTCACTCATTTGATTAACGGACATATTAAATACCTGTAGTGACGGTCTGCATTTAACTTACATTTGCATAATCTAATTTTTACATGTATACAAAATTCATTTAGAACAATACAAGTTCCATTAAGCATTATCATTTTATGTGAAGGACCAGTATCAAACCAATATCATTCATGACATACTTTCAATATTTTGAAATTCATTAAACATAAGCCTAACTCCAGAGGTACAATTAAGTGATAAAACTCAAAGACCATAACAACATTTGTATTTCATTATGTAGAAAATTAATGTAAAAGGTATTATCATGTAAAATAATATCATACTCCCAAGAAACAGGAAATGGTTTCACACACCCATGCTCTCACACTCATTCATGCATGTATACTTACATTTCTGCAAGCTCTTTCCGCATCAATATAGAATGTATGTTCATCATCTTCTGATTCCTCATTTGTATCCTGTTAAGAAAAGTATAGATAACTGTTTGAGGATCATAAAAAGTCTTAAGATCTTCATTCATACATTTTGTGGAAACTAATCAAAGAATATAATGCCTGTTAATATCATATACAAAGGTGTTGAGCCTGTTTTTTTCTACCTTTTCACTTCTGTTATCTGGGTTTCCCTTACTTCATAAAGTATGGGGGTTGAGACCCTAACTTTTATTATTTTAATAGAATTCATCCACCTTAGCAAATGACAGGCTTCTCAGAGTTTCACAGACTGAAAACAGACTCAAAATTTTGACACCTCTATTTTTAATAACCAATTCACAAGGGAGTGCATCGTTTTTCTGTTTCTGTTTTTTTGCACAGATTTTTACCATAACATTGGAAATGTATTACTTTTGGGATAACTTTAAAGTCATTATAAAAATTAAGAGCAACTCCTCCAGATGAGTATTAGTTTAATTAATGTAATGTTTTTGAATGATAGTGCAGAGTACAATTTCTGTGTTCTAGACGTAACCACTGGTTCTTTAACATGCATAGATGTAAAGTAACAATTTTTGTGACATCAGTTCAAAGTCTTGTCCAAGACTATTAGTAATTTTACTTAGAGTTACAGGGATCCAACTCATGACCCCTGGATTTATAGTCATACAGTGTTACCACTGGACCACACACCCGCTTCTGTTCTGTCTTGTTACCACTGAATGATAATGACACAATATTGAACTGTAAAGGCACAGTAAGCACTGAGTTATGCAAGCACAGTATCAGTGAGACACTATTTTTGGGAATATGAACCATCATCGGTCATTCATACTCCATCCTGATTTATCTTTTTCATTATTGATGGTACAATCCAAACATAATCCATAATAAATCTTTTCAAAGAACATTGTATTTCCACCATTGCTAATAAAATGCAATTGTGTCATTTTTCTGCAAAAGGAAACTGCAGGCATGAAAAAAGCTCAAGACATTGTTGTTCATATTATGCGTAATTTATACTTACTACCAATGTACCAGCAGCTGCTGCTCTGAAAGATGAACTTCTCCAAGTGGATTAAAGTAAAACAGCTTCTTCTCCTTAGGTGAAGTTATCTGTGAATGCCGAATTGGACAATGTGAAAATAGGCCAATAAAGACTGCCGACTTTCTTCATCCTTAGACAACTTTTTTACAAGTAGGAGTGTACTAGTGTTAAAAGTTGACATGCTTAAAAAATAGTCTTAAATGAAATCACTACCATCTAAATGATTGCTTTCATTAATACTAACGAATTAGTCAAAATATATGTAAAAACCTTTGTAGTCATTTTTTATTTACTTAGGCTATCTAGGTATTGAAACAGCCAAACTCACAACAAGTGTCCAGTGAAAACCTCCTTCATTTACAGCTCCAATTAAGTGGTCATACTGATGAACTGTTTCCTGAAAAAGTACCCTTTTTAAATTTGGATTAAATATAATTTAAAGTGAAATAGTTCTCCTCCTTTCTAAAGTATGATATTCTATCATAGGATCCTTGATTAGCAGCTTCAACAGATAATTTTCTATACAAGAACACTTTTACATCAAATCCAGCAATTCAGAGCATATCTTAGTAAACAAAGCCATTTCAGCATGAAGAAAGAACAAATGGGTAATTTCAACATTAACCAATACATTAACTTTAGGGGTGTTTCTGTACATAAAATAATTCACTGATTTCCTTCTGTCTTCACAACATGTACATTTAGTTAAATGTATTTCCAAAGTTACACTTTAACCCTGTTGTTTACATAAGCAGAGGACATGTGGATTTCAAGCCTTTTTAGAAATGGTACTACTTGAAGGCTATCATTACTGATATTACATATGCAAACAAAGCAAACAATTCTATAAAAACTAAAGTTATAATTTATTACTCTTCGCAGAAGACTATGGAGGTCACTAGGTCCAGTAAAAATTGCTGTCATCACCACTGATGACACACACTTGATATTCAGAACTGACTGTTGTACCAGTAAATGAATACAGGCATCAATCACCTGAAACATACAGAAGATTTAATGAAGCATACATTCCACTGATAAGTATGCTCATTGGAATATTTAGTCACAAAGGGGTGTATCTTAATATTAATAAATACATGTATAATAAATACACTGTTAGTTAGTAGGTGTGTGTGTGTGTGTGTGTGTGTGTGAGAGAGAGAGAGAGAGACTTTCTACTTCAAACAATTCAGTCCAATAGAGGAATCATCAAATGCATAAGACATTTATTTAAAATCTGCACTCTTTCTGAATCAATTACATTCTGCAGTTTGCAGAATCTTAAATATGGAATATATGCAGCATCTTCAATGCATTGTAAATATGTTTGTAGACTTTAGAATAGTTATTTTTCACCTCATCTGATAGGAACTCTTGGAGGTCATAGAATGACTGATTCCTTAGAATGTAAGGCCAAACTTCTACCACTGGGTCATGAGAAGGTACTGATCTCAATATATCTGACAGAACTGCAAAACATAACAATATTAGCAATATTAATATAATCTAAAACTATTTCATTATAGTAAAAGGACTGATCTTTCAAGTCATGCTAGAAATGCAATATCTTAAAAAGTAGACTGACCTTATTTTGTCTATCAGTTTTGAACAGTATTTCCTGTCCATTGAGCAATAGAAATATCATATGCTGATCATGACATCATCATCAGAACAATATAATTATGTGTCAATAAGGCAATGATACCCCTACAAGCAAATAATGCTCTTAAAGAATCTCATTTTACAAAATAACATTTTACAAAATACAGAATGTCCCCAGGTTCAAAATTGAAACCAATTTTCTCTATGATTACATCTCCGAATGTTGAGAGCTTCAATTTTGATTCGACATAAAAGTAATAAGAAAATGTCGATATATAAAAAATAAATCCGTAGTACCTCCAAAAAATGATTCACTGATTGTAAAAATGCATGTATGATTAAAGATAAATATGAAGCCGTAGGACCATGGAATTTGAACTCAAAAAATATTTGCGATATTTTTTTATTAATCTTCGTGCTAATTATGAGTTCCAAAAACATATTTATGCTTAATCAATTTTAAAAATGTTCACATTTTATGAAAACCTAACTTACAGAGCTAGGTCTGCAGAATACTGTGGCTGAATTGACTTTTATCTTTTTATTTATGCAACTATTGTTAATATATTGTTAATAAGTATATTTATTTTCTACACACATATAATAAACTAAAGGTAATCTTCAATTTACATGTGTTTATTCAAATAGTCATTCCATTAGTGTAACTAACATTAAATAGTCATTGGGGTGTCCAAGGTCTTTAAATTCACTTGATTACTTAAAATCACATTGTTACAATAATCAATTTTGTATTTCACTGCACATGTTAATTATAACCGTGTTTATTTGAAAAATAGTGTATAATGTGAATCATGAAATTCTCATGAATTTCCCTTCCAAAAGGGTATATAAGGAGACAGAATTGGTCATTTCGATGTTGGCTCACAGACATTCACACGGTAGATTTTACCTCTTGTTAGAGTCAACCACTTCCAGGCTTTAAACTAAGGGTTATTTTAATTTTGGCCAGGGTTCTAAATTCACAGATTAAATTGTTTCATTCATTTTATCCTAAAATTTGGTCTTCATGATACAATTTACAAGTATTTAGTTAATTCAGAATTGTGACATTCCGATCATCTATTGTCTACTTTGATGTATAATTATATAATTTGTTCCATTTTAAATATTGTGATGACTCTATATTAGGAATCTACAGTAAAAACATCAGTAAACCCTGAAACTGTATCGTTATTTATTCAGTTAGTTAACTAATCATACTCAAATGTAATTAATAACAGTAGAACCTGGGGAAGTTTGATCCAGTGTTCGAGACTATCTTCACATAATAAGATTATAGACAAGTATACAAACCTTGTTCTGCTATCAGGTGTATCGATAAATAACTCTATCAGTAAAATCAATTCAAGATCAAAACATAAAAACAAAAACTGTTACAACACACATTCCCATTCAGCGAAATTGTTCATATTCACCGAAACTGATCAGACGGACTACTTTCGTCACAAAACTCTTTACGGTTTTACACATTAACCGCTTTGGATTTTTAGGGCGACGATAAAATTGACTGGTTTGCAAATATTGACCGACAAGTTAAAGAACTATCTTAAAGAATTTTGTAGCGCTCTTAGTTTTACCAGATATTGCATAATCATTTTTCACATGAATAATGGCCGCAGTTTGAAGTGACACACCAAATCCATAAATCAAATTGACCTTATATAATTATGCGACGAGCCTATTCTATAATAAAATGACCACTATACCTGGTAATGGAAAAGCCCATCACACAGTGTTGCAGGAAATGCTATAATTTTGAGAAGACGAATTTAGCGATGAAGTATATTCAATTTAATAAAACATCTCCTATGCATACTAATTTTGCACATAAAAAATCTGTGTACTAATTTTTCCCAATAAGGTTTGTTTTGTTTTGTTTTACGTGACTTATTGTCACTGGGGTTTAACGCCGTTTTTCAACAATTTTTCAGTTATATACGGCGACCGGTTCACCTAACCAGTTTTCCTGGAAGTCTGTATACTAACCAGTACTAACTTACCCTTCCACAAGGAGCCGGCAACTTCTCCACATATGGAGGAATATCGACGTTTTGTCAAATTTTCATAGAAGGGTATGACCTGCCGTGGTCGGGATTCGAACCCGGATCTCCGGGTTACGAGTCCAGCGCACTAACCACTCCCATCAAGTTTTGCTGGGTCACTTGGCAATTTTCCAACTTCAACGGTGGAGAAATACCCCAGAAGAACCACAGACCTTCCGTAAACTTGCTGGACAGTTTCCTGACAAGTTAATTTTTGTCCCTGTTAGGATCGTGTATTCGTAGAATACATGTTTGCACTAGTATTGAGATTGACTTGTAATTACACAATCTTCTAATCTTTGTGTAACATTTGTAACAATGCTGTATTTATATATGTGTGTTTATAGTGGTTTGTACGCCCGTCAGCCCGATTAGTTCAGTTGGTAGAGCAGTGACTTGCAAGCAGAAGGTCGCGGGTTCGAGCACCGCATCGGGATCTTTATTTTCTGCCTCCTATTACTTTGGTGCCGTGAGTACGTGGCTAGCCTTGAAATCCTAGAGTTAGGGTGAAGCTATGGCTGTGTTAAATGAAAGAATCTGTGGTTGTCGCTTAGTTAATTAAAGAAAAGAGGAATGTAACAGTGTGGTATATATATATATCTGTGTGTTTATAGTAGTTTGTATTCTCGTCAGCCCGATGAGCTACGTTGGTAGAGCAGCAGACTTGCAAGCAGAAGGAACTTTATTTTCTGCCTCCTATTACACAATTATCAACTTTATGGATAAAGACGTTATCATAGTCACACCTATTTTACATTTCCATGTCAGTCATGTACTGAATGGCTTTTAATCGAACAGAACGGAATAAAAAAACACTGTGCTTTATAACATAATGTTGGGATTATTCCCAATGCCGTGCATAGCATAACTATACACGTTAACACTTTTATTCAACATCTGGGCATGAAATAGGCATTCTTCAAGTAATGCTCCAAAGTGTACGTCGCAATCAGGCGTAATGGATCCATCTTGTGTAGAATATATGCCCATGAAATTGCGCCATAACAATGCGTCTATTGATTACAGGGAAATTTGTATAGTCATTGAGAATGTTTCTTTGTGTTGGATGGGTTATCGGGAAGGTGGGATTTTTATATTTTCCCCAGAAATCTTTTCTAATTTATATTTATGCACATAGGCGGATCCAGAGAGGGGGGGGGCGGACCCGGCGTAAGCCCCCCTAAAATAGCCCAAGTTAAGTTTTTTTTTCTATCATGAAATATGATATTTATATAAAAATATATATAAATGTCATTTTTTTTTGCACGTTACGCGTGCAATAAGTTGCAAGTACAGTAACACAATGACATAACGTACAATTCGCCCTGGACCCACTGGGGGGCATAGAGCCCCCCCTGGACCCAAGCCTACTTGTTTAGTTTCCGCCCTCCCCCTAACAAGAAATCCTGGATCCGCCTATGTTTATGCAGGCCCCACTTATGGCACGTACTAGCGCGAAACACGAAAATAATGAAAATCTTATGTGAAAGAATAATCCATAATGTCAATTCATTTTCATTATAAAATATATGAAATCATAGTCAAATATACTTTGGAATGCGAGCTCACATTGCAAATTGAACGAATATTGCAAAGAATACTTTGTGTACAATACTGCAAAAGATGCTGTGAGCGGAGGCATGCATGTATACATACCTTTTTCAATAGTCTTTCACTTTGGTTAACACTTTAGCGATATGAAAAAGTGTCCCCTACCATGCAGTGCTATGTAGGGTTCAAAGTGATATTTTTTATAAATATGATAATACAAATAAATTGTCCGTGTTGGACAACTACCAGGAGGCGTTCATAGCGACTAGGTTCCTTTCCTGTAGTTATAATGCTTTATGGTGTTTTAAGACTGTCATCGATGGTATCTCTATTGGACAAATAAACACAATAAATGATTGCAAGTAGGAACTTAATTAAAGTCATTCAAATGCAACAATATCAGTTCATTTGTGTAAAAGCTTATTTTTATATCTTCAAACAAACGAATCCTTTTATTCATTCGCACTATCATAGACTGGTATATTTGAGTCCGATGTCTAAATTTTAGAACCAGTCTATGAAACCAAAATAAGGAAGATGGACGATATTGATAATTTTTTGTTCATAATTTACCAATGATTTTGGTGTTTTTAATGATCTGTTGCTTGTGACTAGATATGGATTAGTCAATTTGTTTTAAAATTGGAAATTCAAGGTCTTAAATTCGCGGTGAAATGTCCGGGAAAAGCGATAAACATGGTAAGAGTTATCTCATTATAGACTTTTTTGACAGTTCTAGGCAAAACGATGACTCACATAAGAATATGTAGATGAAAGTCGACACTGACTTCATTAAGTGACCGTTTGTTGCTCAATATACTCTGTCGATTATAATTCATTTTTTCAGCACAAATGAGACGTCTATTTGCT
>VIBL01000484.1:0-111951 GCA_008271625.1 Lutraria rhynchaena
GGAAGATCCAATTTCGTCACTCGGATTCGGGTCATCCAGATTTGATATCCCGCACTCATTCTTAACGGTCGTCTCGGTAGTTGGTCACGCATGAACACGCCTCTAAAATTGGGTATTTTTAATTTCTTGACCGCATCCATCAATTCGATATTGTTGAGCGGTTTATCCGGTAAAATCGCGACTGAGATATTCATGTTCTTTTTTTATAATAGTTAACTATTTTTATGGCCTATAGCCAGCATGTGAATTCTATCCGGTAAAATGATTCTTATATCGTCTTCACAACTTAGCGCGACCTTGTTAACTTCCTCCGTATACATTTCGTGACCGCGACTACGCAAAATATTCATCGTCTTCAATTGTTCTATTCCCCAAAACAAGCAAGTTTTATAATCCTCAAACCGGATGCTCTTTTTCACAACGGGTTTTTTATTCCCTTGCATTTTTTTCTCGTCCTCCTCGCGTACATTTTAAACGCGTATAATTTGGCTCTAAGCCCGACAAATTCTTGGATAATTTCTTTAAAAAACGCCAAGTATTTTCTTATTCAGCTACGATTGGATTCCAGACGGGTGGTTTTCGGGAAAATTGCTTGTATCGAATTTATCCTTCGCGTCTCCGGAAAATTCTTTGTAAAAATTTTTCGTTTCGATTTCATAAATTATACTGTCCGTTTCTGCAAACAAAAGTTTAGCTCTTCCCTCGTATTTCGGTTTGGTGTATCCGTAGTGAAAATCGTACATGAGCGTTTTACTCAAATCTAGGATACACATACCGAGATAAACTGGCTTGTTGAACGTCAATTTTTCGCGTGTATCGCGATGAGATTCTCATCAAAGATTGTACTTCCGTTGTAGTTCGGTTTCACCGCCAATTTTTCCGCTTTTTTCTTTCATTGACCAACCTGATATTCGTTCTGTTTCTAATATTCTCCATCGTTTCACCGAAAACGCTATTATTCATCAGTTTGAAGAAATCCTTTTAAAACTCGTTCGTCGCCTTCGCTCTAAGACCCGTATTTAATCGATATTTCTTGTCATCCACGCGCTTTCTTCGAATTTTATTCCTCGATGAAATTTCGTAATTTGTAACCCCAATCTTTCGTACTGCTTCAAGATTTCGTGATGAACCACGTATTTCTTTTTGTCGAGTAAATTCGGAATCAACTTGCCTTTTTGCTTCATCCTCAAATGTTCCGGTGCCAAAGGGTAATCGTTATGTAAATCGTGCAACTCTTTCAGGTATACCAAATCGACTTCTAAAATGCAAGGCTTCTTTCGCCATTTGTTTAATTCGCGCCTATTCATCCATTTAAAACCATTCGTTGGTACAGGTTTACTCATCGCCCACCCATGCAAGTTGTTGGTGTCCAAATCCGTAATGTACTTGGTCGGTTCCTCAGGATTAAACTCGTCACCCATATACGGATAATTCGCTTTCCCGTATCTCGTTGAAATCATCGAAACCCCACCCCTAAATCCTCTTTCAATCATGAGCAGCATGGCGTCGTACGACAACCCCGGTGACGTGTATTACCACGCGGGATCCAACCCGTAATTTTTATCACACACGTTTCTAAAACTTTCAAAGACGTCCACCAACAACAAAACGTCAGTTTTATTATACAAATCGTGATAATCTCCTCATATCTTTTCATATTAAAGGCTTTCCATACCTCCTGCGCGTGCGCGTATTTCTCGTCGGTAATACCTTCGTTATTTAATCTCGAATAGAACGCTTCTTTCAAAGTCAATTTCGTCTCCTTCAATCTTTCCGTAGAATATATATCTTCGTACGGATATACCACTTTCTTGAGCAATAAATTTCGTCGGCGCTCGTCTCGATAATACTCGGATACGCTCGAAAAATGATCTCGAATCAAGTTGCTCGCGAATTTGTCCAAACTGGAAGCCATCAATTTAAAACTGTCGATAAACTTAATATGGTGATTTATCAGTTTTTCCTCACCGTCTTTAATGTAAGCACCGACTTGTATCGTTTTCGTAAAACTAATGTATTCTTCCTCGGTTTTGGCGATGCAGTCAATGTGACCTTCGCTTTTCCCGAGATTTTTGACAAATAAATGGCTGTCGTACCCACCCATATTGTGAAACACTACCGGGGTGAATTTCGGTTTCCGATACGCGAGAGTACATTTACTAAATACTCTATATTTCCCGATGAAGTGGCAGTGATCGTGGACCTTCTTAGTTTTACAATCATGACACCACTTATTTTCATCGCGGCAAGGACAACGTTCTTTGTTGGCTTTGGAAAACGCTCCTTGACAGAACCAACATTTCTCGGCTTGTTCGAAATCTGCCCGGTTCTTGACCAAATATCATCTTCTTATGAGGAATATCTTTTCCCAACATTTCTACAAATTTCTGCGCAACATCTTCATCATCCGTTTCCACGGTGTAGGGACCGGAGCTTTCTTGTACACGCTATCGTCGAAGCATTTAATGTAGTAATAAAAACCCAACGGGACGTGTTTCTGGTATTGTTTGGTATAACTCTCTCTCTCGGGTTTGGTTCGCAAGTATCAATGGGTTTGAGGAAAGTCGGCATATGCCACAAAGGAACCCGCATCAACCTGTTAAAGTTTTTAAACTCGATAACCGAGCCTTCTTTCGGCATCGCGATTTTTACGCATTCGTTCAAGTAACAAGATCCCGCGTGTTCGTTCAACACCTCCAGTTGAGACAAAAATAACGTTTTCCATGTACCCCCGAATTTTGTGAAGACAACAATCTACTTAAATTCTTTACAAGACAGTAATGTTGCCTTTCTTCGTTGGAAAACAACAAAAGGTCTATAGGACCGCGCTTGTTGATTCTGTGGGGGTAAACACCCTTACCCATTTTATACCCGAATATGTTAACGGTGATAGATGGATTTTGTTTTTCAAACTTGTCTATACCTTTCAACGACGCGGGTCAAGCGATACCTTTCATGTTCAATTCGTCTTTTTTACTTTTAAGATTTTCATCTACACGTTCAGCATGCAATTCTGTTGGATAACGCGCCCGCAACACACATCACAGAAAACATTTGTTCTTCGTTTTTTTTTATATTAACGATCGCTTTCTTCTTCGCTAATGGTTCGGGTAACGGAATGTAAGAACTTCCTCTCAACGGATTATAAACGACCGTATGAATCTTGAGAGAAATGATCGAAACGAAATTCCAACAGCTACCCATACTTTAAAACATCGCCATTTTGTCTATCATGATATCGTACAATTCATCTATATCTTTTGCCTCGAGAATGACCGCAATATTGGAATGAAATTTTGCGGGTTTAATTTCACTATCTCCGTTTTGCGCGTTTGTTCTTTTCATATCACATTTAAGAATAATTTTAATCTTGACTTGCGGATTTCTTCTAAAAAAAATGGTTACGATTTCCCTAACCACCCTAAAACAAATTCGCGGATCATAACCTCCCCTCTCTTCTATAACGTGCACAGTCGCAAATTCCCTCAAAGCGGTAACTCTCACAACGAATTGCGGCGCTTCCGCTAGCCATTTCGCCCAATCGATCGCGGCTTTTACCGATTTTTTCACAGCCTTATTAACGTTGCTCGCCACGGTAACGACCATTCTAGTGACAAGAGTCGGTACATTAATTGATAGGTTCGCGTCATCCAACACCTCAGAAGCGGTCGCCTCCGAAGCGGATCGGATGACCGGCGCTGTAACCCCATCAATTAATGTTCTCGTCTCATCGGTGTTAACACCGACGTTAGCGACCGGCTCCCGTCGGCGCCGCACCACTCGTCTCAATTCTTTAACATCAGTCATGTTTTTTATTAGCAAGATTTCTTTGAATACATTCATTTTTTCGGATTTTATTATTGCGCGTAATAATATAATCTTACGAGACAACTTTAATTTTGTATGTTTTCCCATACCCTTCCTTCGTAAAAAGTTATAATTCTCGGTGAAAGGTTTATAAATTTAGCGGCTTTCTAAATTGAAGGAAACGTCAATTCTTCGTTCGTTTCAACGTTTTTTCAGCATAACTCGCTTCGGGTTTGTTCGTATTTCTTTAGAAAACAAATTCATCGTCATCGGGTAACAATCCATTTTCCTTCAACACTTCCTTTACTTGCTTCTTATTTCTTTGATTTTTTTCACGCGTAAAATTCGTCGGAATTCTCTTAATGTAGGCATTTTTATTTAAGCAAGATTTTCTTAAAACATATTTCATATTTTTTCGGATCACACGAAATAATTTTAATTTCGTATTTGTTTTCCCATACCCTTTCGTAAAAAAGTTATAATTCTCGGTGAACGGTTTATACATTTAGCACCTTTGGAAATTGAAGGAAACGTCAATTCTTTGTTCGTTTCAAAGTCTCTCAATATAACTCACTTCTTTTCCTTCAACACTTCATTTGCTCGCTACTTTTCTTTAATTTTATTCGCGCGTATAATCCGCCTCAATTCTGTTAATTTCAATTCTGATAATGCAGCCATTTTCTTTAATTTATCTTTCGTTGTTCAAAATCTTTTTCAACTCGGCATGAAAATGCGGGATTTTACGGATTTTTTTATTCCAACGTACGACTCGTCATCATTCATTTTACGTTGTTCGAAAATCCACTCCGCTTCATCAGACTCTGTGAGCGTATTATTAAATGCGGGATTTTGCAGATGTGATGTTTAATTCCGGCGAACGAGACGCGTCATATATCAGGTTGCTGTTTTTTAGACATTTTTTAAATTATAAAAATATTTTTTAATTTACCCGTAAATCACGCTCTTCTTGTTTACGTCGGATTTAAAATGGATCAGTCTATCGCTTATTACGACGGCGAAAGCTTCATTCGCGTAAGCCGTTCCATCGGCTTTCGTCAACCTTCCTTCTAATAGCAAATAACTTTCGCTCGGGTGGGTAAATAACTCTTGGGTTTCGATATTGATTCGAATTTCCCCGGGATTATTTAAATTAGTACCCGTACTATGCTCGTATTCGTAATATTCGTAAGTTTCGAAACTTTCATCAGTCGCCGGAGCCTCGGTAGTTCTTAAAATATTTTCCATTTTTTTTATTAGCGAGATATTTTTTATATCACCCAGAGCCGAGGAAAGGATTTTTCCATGGTGACATAGAACCTCGTGAGCCTGACGGTCGTCAACTTTGCTTCGGGTCGAGTTGGATCTTTTTTACCGTAAATCTTGTTTCCGTATACCAGCGTTACCGGCTCGTGGCCGTATTCGTCTAAAACTTGTTCACCTCCCCTTCAAACATTTTCATCAAGGCTACTTTTCTCGTCGTCGAGTTTCACGATTATTTTTTGGTAACCGTAATTCGTTTCTCGAATCTCGAGAATTTCGGAGTCGTCCAATTTAAAATGAGCGTACCCAACAAAAATCGTGGCCGAGTTGTACTTTTCGTAAACGAGGCGCGTAAACTTGAGGTCTTTCATTTTTTTTTATAAAAGATTTATTTAAGACCGTTTATTAAATTCTCGAACAAAATCTTGAATAGCAATAGCGTTAGTACCTCTTCCATCAAACAGCGAATTGATTGAAATTGGATCGGGTTCAACTTTTGTTGTATGCTTTTGTAGAATTGATTGAGATTTTGGAGTGAGGACTTTAGCCTCCACGTCTTTCGGTGTAAGAAGCTTATAACCAGCTTCTTCCCAGCGGCATCTAGAGCTTTCTTATCAGCTTCTCTAACAGCGCGCTCGGCGACTGATTTCCCTGCGTCTAAAGCCGTCTTCGCTACTGACTTTGCCGCCTCCTTTGCCATACTGCTTGTAAACAAGTTGGCGATAAAGTCAAATATACCGCTTCCACCGTATCTGTACCGTCTCGTAAAGCCGAGGTTTTTCGAAACAAACATCTTTTTTAAATAACGGATAGTAAATTTTTATGTTGTTCCGCATTTAAAACATTTTGCCTCAAGAGTTCGTCACAGATGGACGCAATCCGCAATCCGTAGAAACGGCATCTTTTTTTCTAATGATGAAAGTTTTTATCAATTTTTAACTCGATTTTCAATACGATTTTCAACTCGGAATTCAACGTCAATTTTTAATATATTTTCCTCATCGTTCGCCTTATTTCTTCTTTCTTGTAAATCTTGTTCGCCCGTTTTTCATCCATAAAGCTGTCGTTAATTCTTTGTTTCGTCCCGAGATATTCTTTCACTATTAAATCCCTTTTCTCGGGATCCGTAATCCGTAGGAACGACATCTTTTTCTAATGATGAGTTTGTTTTTTATCAGTTTTAACTCAGCTTTTAACGCTATTTTCAATACGGAATTCAACGTCAGTTTTTAAAGAGATATTAATGGTCAAAATGATTTTTTTGTTTTTCCAAAAAAGCTTTATAACACTATTCCTTACAAAATAATATGAGTATTCACCAATTTCTGCAACTTGAAATCATAATTTTGTGCATTTAATTGCATATCGAAAAATTGTTTTTCTTATTTGACTAGGTTAGTCAAATAAGATTTACATTTGCCGCGAAGCATTCCGATTGTTTCCGTAAATATTCGGAAATAGTCACGTGATTAGCGTCTCTACATATAAGGAAAATCAAAACAATGGCGGATCAAGCGGGAGGAATCAAAAGAACAAAAAAGAAAATGTCCGATTGTGAAAGAAAAAGGAGGAAATTAGAAAGAGACAAGGGTATTGCTCAAACAAGAATATACTTAGGCAGCGAAGCAAGTCGTTGGAAAAATTTGAAGGAAGAAATTACAATGTAGTGCGAAAACCGACCGTGAAGTCGCAACGTTTTTGATCGACAGGTAGTCTCCGTATGCAAATGAGATGAATTCCGAACGTAACCGATCTCTTCCGAGCGGTTTGAAAATGGCGGCTTGTTTGAAAATAAGTAGAATCGTATCGGTTTGCATCGATTTTATTAGAAGAAAATATGCAGAAAAAATATTGTCAAACATTTTTATAATCATTGAACTTATGATTTACAGTGAAATTTCGTGAATGTAAGATATACGAAAAAATGATAATATTGACCATTAATATACCTTTAATATATTTTCCCTAGTTGTTTGCCTTATTTCTTCTTTCATCGCGTATTATTTTTTCTCCTCGTCGGTCACTTTGTTATCATTTAGCGCATTTAAAATGTATGAAGAAATGGTATTAAGTTTTGTTGACGCGAGCATCCTTTTTTTCGTGTTTTTCGGCTTTAGCCAAAAATCTTTTGCTGAGATATTTTCCCACGGTGCTCAATGCTCCAAGCCCGGCCGCGGCACTTTCCATAACAACAACGGCTGGTACCGCCACTATCGTGGACAAAAGAACAACACTTCCAGCAGCAAGACCTATTGAAGCGAAATTAAGTGTCATATCAACACCGTCTACCATCTTTCGCACCCGCTTACATTTTTTACTAAGCTATAATACGTTTTCTCTCCTCGCTCGTAAGAGTACTTTGAACCTAATTATTGTTTTTAATCTAAGCTCTTGCCATTCCATTCCTCTTAAAATATACGCGAGTTCTTTTTATTACAAAAACATTCCCATGAACGGAATATTTTTAAACGGACTATTTGGTCCTAGAAGAATCCCACTCCCATCGTATAATCCACCTCCTTCTTTTTTCAATTATAAACCGTCACCAACTGCCGGACGTTGGTTTTAGATAAAGCCCCTCACCGTCGGTATCTACCTGGTAAACGCATCCTCCTTTTGTAAGATACAAACCCGACCCAATGGCTTTTTGAGCGGCCGTACTAGCTAACCCCGATAATGCACCCAACCCAAGCCAGCCAGCAAGCCAAGAAAACCACCTTCGACTTTCATATTATGCGCTACCTGCGCCTTGCTCATTTTAATCGTTACTCCTACCCCTTCTTCATACACATGTTTTATTTTGTTCGCTTGCGTTTTGGTAATCGCGATGATATCATTCCCCCTAAGATCTTCCCTACTTAAAAGTATACTCGTGGTAGTGCCAGCTCTTATGGCTCGTTGCATTTTATCTTTCTGCCCTTCGGAAATGTTAACTTTTACATTTATACAGCGCATTGTTCACATTAAATACGGATTTTTTTTAATTTCTCGAATATGAAATCTAATCGTTAAATTTTCTCCCCTCAGATTAAGCAATTTACCGTTTTGATTCGTAAGTCTCGTTTCGAGACTATGAATTGTATCTAAAGTGATGGGAAGATAGATTATTTTATAACCCGGACTTACGTCGGGGAAAAAACTGTAGATTTTGTCTTTTGACGAGCCATTTACGTAACTGCCCGAAATAATACCTATATCAACGAATATAGTGTTGATAGATTGGATATCGACGACATTTTCGATTCGCGAAGTCCAGATCGGAAGAAAAACCCAAACTCTACCTATAGAATTTGGGTGCCCAAAATCGACGATAAAATTGTCTCCTATCTCCATTTTGGATTTGAGCGTATTTGGATTTGCCGAAATAGTCACTTTGTCAATATGGCCGTCTTGGTTCATCCGTTCCTGTATAAACCGATTGATATCGATTATGTTATAACTTCCTTCGGGTATCGCAAATAGCGACCAGTTTTTGCCATTATCGTAAGAATATCTAAAATGATTGTTTTCGTCCGTAATATTCGAGAAAGAATAATACGTCTCCAGATTAACGAGCGCAATTTCGTACATTTTATCTTTATCAAGTTCTATCGGTGGATTAAATCTCGTTTTAATCTGTGTCTCATTATCAGAGACGACAATTTGAAACGAACTTTTAGGACCGGTATTTTTTGCGATCGTTTCCAACAATTGTTCCATTTTTTTATATGCACAATTTTTTTATAACGTAAAGAATTCGTCAAACCCGCGTCTATATTTTCCGTATTTTTTTTAGACGATATATCAATTACGACAAAAGTATACGGCTTTCCCCAAGCCTCGTGACGCAATTTCCTAAATTCTTCTTTTGACATATCTTGACTCAAGTGGTCACTATATATATGGTTAATGTTTTTGAGGTCTTGCGGAAATAGACAAATAAAATTTGCGTTTTCCCGTGTCGTCTGACGTGGTAGTTTGAAATAATGCTGCGAAAGGTAAAAACAATCGACGTTACTGTGCCGACCAAGAATATAGTAACACTCGCATTTGTTTTGTTTTTCTAAAAGTAAATCGTCGAATATCATTAAATTTTCATCCTTTGGATTCAGTTCGCGGCACATCGTCGGCGAGTTCGTAAAAATCGCATTCTAAACCCTCCCGCTTTGGTTTATCACGCGTCAAAGCGTCAATTAAGAGACCCGGAAAAACATCCTTTTTGGCGTATCAAAAAGTCGTAGTTTTTGGGCTTTCGTCAATTTATTTTTAAAAGCTTTATTTATAATATGATACTCGGGTTGAAACAAACTCTTTCCGAAAACCTTGAGTTTATCATAGTCTAACCGTCCCGGCTGAAGTAAGAGGTTGAGTAATAGGGTAGTTTTACCGCAACCAGATTTCCCAACAATCACCCCTCTAATACTTTTGGGTAAAAGGGGATGATTGTTTCGCTTGGTCGTTGTATTCCAAGATAAATACTTGATTTCCATTTTTTATACTACTTATTTAAATAGTAATAAGTACATATATAAAAAATATATTGTGTTAAATGCAAAAAAAAATACCGAAACTCACAATATCGAAAACGTCATCACAAAAAAACAATAGACCCATGAAACGGGGAAAGTGCGTAGTACGCGTGTCGACAAAAACTCAATTTGTTAAAATGGAAGGTGGCTCAATATTAAATAAAGCCATAAATAACCTTCCTTTCGAAATGCATTTACATGGTCATAATTTCACGGGACCGGGTGCTGACCTGAGAAAGAGACTAAACTCTGATCTCACTCCAAAAAGTTGGAATAAACCCATAAACAGAATTGATAAAGCGGCGTATCATCACGATGTGTGTTATCTGAAAAACAAGGACACCGCTACGAGAAATAAAGTATGCGATAAAAATATGCTAGAGGAGATGAAAAATATTTATAATCCGACTCTGCGGGAAAAAATGGACAGATCGATCGTTAAGAAGATTATCGGAACAAAGATGAGATTCGGAATGGGGATTTAAAAAAAAGGTTAAAACGGACTGACGATTTAGCTGAAGAATTACACAAGCCCGTTGTTAAAAAAAATCCCAAAAGATGAGTATGCGTGAACGGCATTGACGAAATATGGGCTGCAGATTTGGTAGATATGCAGGCGTTCTCAAAATTTAACCGCGGGATTAAGTATCTGCGGGCTGTTATCGATATTTTTTCAAAATTCGGTTGGTTGATTCCATCAAAAGATAAGACTGGACAATCAACCCGACTACGTTGACAAGGGTAACGGATTTTATAATAAAGAATTTTATAATAAAGAAGCACAGAGTCTAGTGGAATTGTATTCCACCGAAAATGAGGAAAAATCTAATGTAGTGGACAGGTGGAATAGAACGATGAAGGAAAAAAATGTGGAAATATTTTTCATCTAATTCTACGCGGATCTAATGTAGTGGACAGGTGGAATAGAACGATGAAGGAAAAAAATGTGGAAATATTTTTCATCTAATTCTACGCGGAAGGACATCAATGTGTTGGTCGAATTCGTTGATCAATACAATAATACGAGACATTCGTCCATAAAAATGACGCTCGTTGAAGCGAGTAGAAAGAAAAACGAAACAGAGGTTTGGCAAAATCTTTACACAGACCACTATGAAATAAAACCATTTAATCCGCAATTTTCGGTAGGCGATAAAGTGAGGATCTCGAAGAAATAGAAAACGTTCGAAAAGGCGTATACACCTAGTTGGACTGAAGAAATCTTTACTGTGACAGTCGTACAACGCACTACACCAGTTACGTATAAAATAGCCGACTATAACGGGGAGCAAATACAGGGCCCGTTTTACGAACAAGAACTACAAAAAACTAGGCAAGAAATATTTAGGGTCGAGAAAATAATACGTCGTAAAAGTGATAAATCGTTAGTAAAGTGGTATGGCTATCCCGCGTCGTTTAATAGCTGGATCGATTATAAAGATCTCGTTTAAAAAACAGCAAAACTGCTACCAGTAGTACATTACTTTTACCCCAACACCGGGTAGATTCTTTTACGTGCACACCCGATGCTGGGGCGAACTTCTGTCTTTCTTAAGCGCCCTCACCCGTACGTTCACCACAAGCCTTTCTTAAATCATCCAACCTGTTGGCTCACCACCATTATTAACCCCCACAACTCACCTTCAACACAATTGCTCATAGCTCTAAACGAAACGAAATAGAACTATGAACGAGGAAAGGCAAGTTGCTGTACGATTGATTACCAATTCCATGGTAAAGAATCTTTTATTTGCACAACCCATAGAGCCCATAATCAATCGTATTGGAGGTATTACCTGGCAGCTGCCATTAAACAGACCGGTAAGTGTCAGACTCGGCCCACGGCTGCCCTTAAACGAACGAAAGCGCGTCATACCGCTACAGTCAAATAATACAATTTTCGCTTTTACTTATATACTCCAATACACGTTATGGACTAAGGTGAGGTTTCAAATGTACAATAAAGTATGTAAATAAATTAAAATCTAACGAGATATTACGTTAGAGTAGTTAAAATATTCTGGTTCGTTAAACACTCGTTATTGAATTAAATAAGAAATAACGACTTTATTCCATATTTTTTTAAAAATATATTATTTTAAACAGGGAAGTTATACAAATTTTCAACGTTTTTAATATAAATAGCAATCGGGAAACCCCCAACTCGTAAATCGATTCATTGACGCGCGTATCGATTTATAATTTAAAAAATGTCTCAAAAAAGAAAGATTCGCGCGCGAACGAAAAGATTTTTTTTCAGAAAAGCATATGATTGAAGGTTGGGAGGTCTCATGCATGGGGCATGGGACCTCAAGAGAGGTTTTGTAGCATGATTTTGGTTGTGGCGAACAATTCCTAGTGGACACCTACTGACAAGAGTATTGGAACTTACGAAAATCACGAATACGAGCCTACCTACGGGTACTAATTTATATAACCCCGGCGAAATTCGAATCAATATCGAAACCCATGATTTATTTACCCATCCGAGCGAAAGTTATTTGTTGTTCGAAGGAAGGTTGACGAAAACCGATGGAATGGCTTGCGCGAATGACGACAACGTTAGTAGTATAGTAATTGAGCGTGTCTAGGCCACCCCCCCATTAACTAGGTCACTAGGTCACTAGGTCACCACCACCCCAATTTTTGAAATTTTAAAAATGCAAAAAATCGATCCCCTGACCCCCCCCCTCAGGGATTATGAAAAATGTGTTATTTTTGAAATTTTAAAAATGTAAAATTTAAAATTTTAAAAATGCAAAAAATGTGAAATTTTGAAATTTTGAAAAATGTAAATTATACATAATTAAAAATCATTTCCTTAAAAAATGGGAACAGAAAATTCGTTTAGGGATCTTATTATTGAAAGACATATTGATGATATCGATGAAGAGGATATAATCAAATATATAAATTTATTAAAAGATAAAATAGTTATTAATCGATTTCCTTTGAAAATAAAAATAACAATAACAAGTGAATTTTCAACACCTATAGCATTTGATATAATAGAAAGTCATTATTCTCATCCTGTTCAAGTTATTCTATCGCAAAATAATATATCTGCATTTTATGAAAGTTTGATAGATAAATTTGAATCTTGGATAGATGAATTTCAAGAAAGAGGATCTGGTTTTGTTTTTAAAAATATTAAAAGTGTAAAAGTAAAACTGTACAAATTTAGTAATCAAAATGCATCATCTTATATTCCACTTCAATTTAAATCGAGCAATATTATTAATGTTAAAAATATAAATGATAATAAATGTTTCCTGTGGTCCATATTATCAAAGTTATATCCTGCTTCCGATCATAAATATAGAATATCCAAATATATAGAATATGAAAATAGAATTAATATGCATGGAATTAAATACCCTGTTAAAATAAATGATATTCCTAAAATAGAACGTTTGAATAATTTAAGTATAAACGTATTTGCATTAGAAAATCAAACAGATAAACAATCTTTATATCCGGTTTATATTTCAAATATAGAAAGTGAAAATATAATCGATCTATTATATATTGAAAGCGATGAAAATACACATTATTGTTTAATTAAAGATTTGGATAGTTTCAAATATGATAATAATAATCATAAATCATTTACATGTAGAAATTGTTTACAAGGATTTCAAAGGGCGGATACCTTGTCAAAACATATAGAAATATGTTATTTTAAGAAACCATGTAGAACGATTATGCCACAAAAAGAAAAAAATATTCTTAAATTTAAAAATTATCATTTTAAAAATAAATTACCATTTGTTATATATTGTGATTTTGAATCAAACAATATTCCAATAATGACAAATAAACCAAATCCTAATGAATCTTATACAAATCCAATATTTAAACAAGAAATAAATAGTTATGGAATATATGTTAAATCTGATTATCCCGAAATGTATAAATCGCAATATTTTTCATATATTGGTGATGATGCAGCAGAAAAATATGTAAAAAAAATAATGGAAATATTCAATGAAATAAATTATAATATATATATTAATGAACGGAAAAAACCAAAATTGAATACATACGATGAAAAAAAATTTCAGGAATCAACCAATTGTTATATTTGTGGAATTGAATTTTCCGATATTAAAATACGTGAACATTGTCATTATTCTGGTAAATATCGTGGGGCCTCATGTCAATCGTGTAATACCAAAGATGGTAAATCTTCCAAATTAATTCCTGTATTTTTTCATAATGGTTCCAATTACGATTTCCATTTTATAATTGAAGAATTGATGAAATATGAAGATGAATATAATAAAGTAAAACTACTTTCTAAAAATTCAGAAGAATATATTTCTATAGATTATGGATCATATTACAAAAAATTAAGATTCCTGGATTCGTATAGATTTATGTTAAAAGGGTTATCAGATATTGCAAAATCAATGGATGAATTTCCTATTTTGAAAAGTGAATTTGATGAAAATATTTCTCTATTAAAACAAAAAGGATTCTACCCATATGAATACGTAGATTCTATAGAAAAATTAAAATATTTCAAATTACCAGATATTAATAAATTTTATTCAACAATTACACAAAAAACAATTACGGAAGATGAATACCAACATGCACAGAGGGTCTGGGAACATTATAATTGTAAAAATTTATTAGACTATCATAATTTATATTTGAAAACCGATGTTCTGATATTAGCAGATGTATTTGAAAATTTTAGAAATTTCTTTTTAAAATATCATGAAATCGATCCATGTTATTGTTATTCAGCCCCTGGATTAACTTGGCAATGTGGTTTAAAATATACAAATGTAGAATTGGAATTATTAACTGATGTTGATATGTTACAAATGTTTGAAAAAGGCATACGAGGTGGATTTTCTGGTGTCCTAGGTCCCAGATATATTAAATCTTTCAATAAATACACACCTAACTATCATGGTGATGGAATTAGAATATTGGATAAAAATGAAAAAGATCAATGTTTGGAAATAATAAAAAATGGTGGAAATTTTAATAAATTCTTCGAAGAAAAATATTTATTATACTTAGATGCAAATAATTTATATGGATGGGCTATGTCACAAAATTTACCAACAAGAAATTTTAAATGGGAAAACGATCCCGATTATTATTTAAATATACCGGATGGCAGAGGATGTATAGTAGAATGCGATTTGGAATATTCAAATAATTGTAAATTCAAAACTAGAAATTATCCATTAGCACCGGAAAAAATGAATATAAATAAAGATGATTTATCAAAATATCAATTAAATTTATTAGGAGATAAACCTGTTAGTAAAGAAAAAAAATTATTTTTAACATTATATGATAAAAATAAATATATTGTTCATCATAGTATTTTAAAATATTATATTGAACTTGGTATGAAAGTTACCAAGGTACATAGGACAATATCATTTGAAAAATCCAATTGGTTGGCTGAATATATTAACTTCAATACCGAACAAAGAACAAAATCAAATTCGATTTTCGCAAAAGATTTATGGAAATTAATGAATAATAGTTTCTATGGAAAAACTTTAGAAAATATCAGAGGAAGAAGTGAAATTATATTATCTACCGATAGGGATGAAGTGAAAAAATATATAAATAAACCAAATTTTAAAGATTCAATAATATTCAATGATAACTTTGTTGCAATTGAAAATAATATTACATCTATTAAATTTAATAAACCTATTTATTTGGGAATGTGTATATTAGATTATTCCAAATTATTAATGTATCAATTTTACTATAATATTGTAAATGAATTATGGCCAAAAAATGAACTTGTTGCTTCAGATTCAGTTTTAGGAGATACTCCGTTGATACTAAGATATAATAATAAAATATATATTGATAAAATAGAAAATATTACTGATGAATATGAATATTCAAATGGTAAATTTTATCACAAACCAAATAATAATATTGAAGTTTGGACTAGTGATGGATTTTCTAAAATAAAAAACTGTAATTAAACATGAAACGAATAAAGAAATATTTAGAATTGTTACATCGGTAGGATTTGTTGATGTTACCGAAGATCATTCGTTGATCAGAGATACCGGTGAAATTATCAAACCCAGAGATTTGTCATTAAATACAAATCTCCTATTCAATGATAATTATAAAGAAAATTTAAATCCTCCATTGAAACGAGATTTTTTAAAATTAGAACCAGTAACATTGGAAGAAAAAAAAGCATTTATAGAAGGATTTTTTTTAGCAGATGGATCAAGTGGAATTTATAAATACGAATATGGAACACAATATAAATGGAATTTAACCAACAAAGATTTAAATCTTTTAAATAAATGTTTGAAATATTGCAAAGAAATTTACAAAATAACTGATTTTAAAATAACAAATTATACAATACCAACCGGTGATATATATAATATTATTCCAAAAGGAAATTTTAAAGTAATGGTAGAAAAATTTGAAAAATTTTATACCGATGAACGCGATAAGTACATTCCATATAAAATTTTAAATAAAGATTACAATTACAGATTATTTTTCTTTCGTGGATTTTATCAAGGAGATGGTTTTAAAAAAGGAAAGGATAGTTACTTTGGTTTTGCACAAAAATCTAAAATTACATTTTCATGTTTGCATTATCTCGTAACATCTCTAGGTTATAATTGTAATGTTAATACATATAATGATAGACCTAATATATTTTACTTGAATATAACTAAAAAAAAAACAAATTGCTAATATAAAAAAAATAATACCATTAGGAAAACAAAAACAAATAGTTTATGATTTATCTACTGAAACTGAAAATTTCAACTGCGGATTCCCATTAATCATTCATAATACCGATAGTGTTTTCATATCAATTAAAACTACAGATATTTACGATGATATGAAAAAAAATACAAGATCATTTGGATACATCCGAATATCCAACAGATCATCCTTTATATTCGGAAAAAATAAAAAAATAATAGGAAAATTTAAAGATGAGTTGAATGGAAAAATTATGAATGAAATAGTATTTTTGAAAAGTAAAGCATATTCCTATACGTTAACCGATTTAAGTGAACAAAAAAAATTAAAAGGAATTGGAAAAAATACTATTAAAAATATATAAAATTCAACGATTACAAAGATTGTCTATTTAATAATAAAAATAAAATAAATAAAATGTACACGATCAATTCGAAAAAACACAATATGTATATTAATGAAGTAAATAAAATAAGTATGACACCATTTGATGATAAAAGATATATACATGACAATGGAATAGATACTTCACCATTTGGTTTTATATGAGCGTTTTTTTAGAAATATTAAATTATATATGTGATATTCCGATATTGTTCAAGACCCCATACCAAATCTCATTTTTGTTCCAATAACTTTATTAACAATCGATCTATCCATTTTTTCTTTCAGTGTAGGATTATAAATATTTTTCATATATTCCAACATATTCTTATCACATACTTCATTTCTTGTAGTAGTATCCTTATTCATCAGATAACATATATCATGATGATATGCAGCATTATCAACCCTATTAACTGGTTTGCTCCAACTTTTAGGTGATAGATCTGGATTTAATCTTTTTTTTAAATTGGTACCCGGTCCTGTGAAATTATGACCCGGTAGATGCATTTCAAATGGTAGATTATTTATAGCTTTGTTCAAAAATCCTGTACCGGCTGCCCGTTTAACAAATTGATATTTCATTATTCCACATACTTTGCATCTTCCCCGTTTCATAGGTCTATTATTTTTTGAAATAATATCTTCAATATTGAGAGTATCGGTGTGTTTTTTACATTTTACGCAATACATTAGACCGTCCATTTTTATAATATAAAAATATGAAAATATGAAAATGTTAAAATGTTACATGTTGCATGTTACATTTTAAGTTCAAAAACAGGTTCGAAAACAGGTTCAAAAACAGGTTGCATTTAACATGTTACATATTACATTTTAACATGTTACATGTTATATTTTAAGTTTAAAAAATGGAAATAAAAGATTTATCTTGGAATATGACGACCAAACGCAATAATCATCCTCTTTTACCTAATAGTATCAGAGGTTTGATTGTTGGTAAATCTGGATGCGGCAAAACTATATTATTACTAAATTTATTGCTTGAACCGGGATGGTTGGATTATAATAAATTAATGGTTTTTAATTTTAGAAAAACAAAATAAATGTGAAGCCTATTATATTCGTGGTAGACACAGCAACGTGGACTGTTTTTATCTTTCACAAAACTATTTCAAATTGCCCAGGCAGACTATAAGAGAAAATGCTAATTTCATATGTCTGTTTCCACAAGATTTGAAAAATATAAATCATATTTACAATGATCACGTAAGTCATGATATGGAGAAGGAGGAATTTAGGAAATTATGTAAAACTGCTTGGGAGAAACCATTTAGTTTTGTTGTAATCGATTTATCATCTAAAAAAGATAATGGTAAATATAGAATCGGTTTGGATAAATTTTATTTACCACCATGAATAATTTAAAAAAACGAACATTTGGCATGTTGCATTTTAACATTTAATAATTTTAAAAATGAACATGTAACATATAACATTTAATAATTTAAAAAAAACAAACATTTAACATGTTGCATTTTAACATACAACATGTAACATGCAACATGTAACATGTAACATTTAAAATGTTCAGTTAAAAAATGGATAAAGAATTATTAGAAGCTATTGTCAGAAATACAGAAAAAAAAAATTCATTTCAGATTATAGTATCTGATAATAAAACAAAATTTAAAACTATGTTCAATCCTCCAATACAACTTGATAAAACTAGAAAGTATGAAATAGCACTCGTTAACCTTGAAACGTATTATTCTTTTCCAAATATCACCAATGAGAATAATTATTTTAAATATTCCAAAGACAATGGAGCAAATTGGGAAACAATTAGAATACCTACAGGAAGTTATGATATAGTTGATATAAATAATTTTATACAAGATATATCTATTACTGCAAATCCAAATACTTTAAAATCTAGAATAGAAATAAGAGATAATTTCATTGTTGATTTCAATCATCCAAGATCTATAGGTAAAGTATTAGGGTTTGATCGTAATAAATACAAATCTGGGATTCATGAATCTGAAAACGTTGTTGATATTCTCAGTATTAATAGTATACTTGTTAATATAGATATTATTTCTGGTAGTTATGTAAATGGTTCTTCGCAAAATACTATATACAGTTTTTTCCCTAATGTAAGTCCTGGATATAAAATAATCGAAACACCTCATAATTTGGTTTATTTACCAATTACATTGGATACAATACGTGGACTCGAAACAAAACTTACAGATCAACATGGTGAATTGCTTGATTTAAGAGGTGAAAATATTACGATAAGATTTCATATACGTCAATATAATATTTAAAAATGAGTTACATAAATATAAAAGTTAATATTTCTGATGGACAAAAAAATAAAATTAAACGTGCTATAAAAAATGGTACTGCTACAAATATACGTTTGGGTAATGATGATTTTGAAGGTGAAGATATTATAGCTATTACCGATACGCAATTAAATAAAATAAAACATGCTTGTGAAAATAATACAGGTGTAACGTTAAAATTTAGCAAGAGACAATTGGTTCATAATGCAAAAATTGAAGGTGGTTTTCTCAGTATGTTAACAGGTTTAGCTGCAAGTGCTTTACCTGCATTAGAAAAAACGGTATTACCGGCTATCGGAGTAGGTGCATTATCAGGTTTAGCTAGTACAGCTGCACAGAAAGCTATCGGTTCCGGTTTATATTTGAAAAAAGGTGGTTGTATTTGTAAAGTTGAAACCGATGGTGAAGGTTTATATTTGAAACCGACCACGGGTTCTGGATTTAAGTCAGTCGGCGATGGTTTATATTTGAAAAAAGAAGGTGGTAAATTATCTGATAGAACGGGTCTTATTTTTGGGAAAAATAGTCCATTTAAAAATATTCCAATTTTAGGATTATTGTTATAAACTGAAGCACTTCGTTAAAATATAAACAGGTTAACTAGTTAAATCTGTTTATATTCTTGTTATAAAATGGATGGTCTTAAGATTAAAGTTGGAAATATTATACTACCATATAAACCATTAACTAATTTTGAATTGATGGATGCAGTAAAAAAATTAAAAATTCCAAATTTTAGAGGTGTGTACATGAGAGACCAGCTTCCCAAACGTCCATTGAAAAATGAATGTGGTATATTGAATCTAGATGATACGAATCCGAATGATGAATTTGGTTCATCGGATGCTAAAGGTACCCACTGGGTATGTTGGCACAATAATATTTATTTTGATAGTTATGGAATACAACCGCCTCTGGAAATAATAAACTACTTGCGATCATATCCTAAAATAATATATAATACGGAACAAATACAACCAAGGGGAACGGTGATATGTGGGCATTTGTGTTTATTTTTTTTAACATGTAACATTTCAACATGTAACATTTCAACACGTAACATGTAACATTGAAACATGTAACATTTCAACATGTAACATTTCAACATTTTTATTTTATTCGGTTAAAAATGCCTGTAGATAAATTTGGAAGAATGCCGAAAACCGCTGTTTCAAGATCAGATGTATCTTTAAATTATATAAATAATTTTTTAAAAAGAGGAGAGATCGATATGTTTGGAAATAAGATCACGAATCTCGGTATGCCTACAGATGCCGGTGATGCAACAAATAAAGCATTTGTAATGGGACGTATAAATAAAATAGCACGGGATTATGAATTAGATAATTTGAAACACGTTGAAGATAATATTTCACATAATATTCAAGAATTAAAGGAACAAATGAAACAGTTTACAGATATGAAGGAATTGGAACAGGCTAAGATAGATATTATAGACCGGATACGTGAATATTTGAAAAAATATATTAATGAAGAAAAATTAGAATTTGAATTGAATAAACTCAAAAAGGAATGGGCACTGGATGATGAAACTATCAGTGATAGAATTACACGTGAAATAATGAAAAATATTGAAAATGGGGTGAATATTCTAAAAAAAGATATAACAGAGCTCGTTGCCGAAGGTGATCGGGATGTATTGAATAAGGCTATTGATGAAATAACGAATGTTGTTGTTAAGGATAATATATTTGTAGCTGAACGAAATAAGAAAATTAGACAATTGGAATATGATATTCAAAATATTAAACGTAATCAACCGACCCTTCTCATATTTTCATTGGAAATTAGCAAAGATGCTGTAATAAAAGTGTATCAAGATTCTCAGAATCGAGTTCATATTACTGATAAAAAAAATAAACGATATGAGTATTTCACAAATGCGTTTGTTATGTTACCGAATGAATATATTAAATATGATGATATAGTTGAATATCCGAATCGTATAGGGGCTGATTTTCAGTACGGGGCAGAACACTGGCTTTTGAAAAAATCTGGTGTCTACACGATCGAATTTGATTTAAAATTTAAATCCAGCGTTCCGGGTCGATTTAAACGATTGTTTGAAATACGCCTTGATGATAAAAGATATCGAACATGTTTGGAAGAACAAGGTGGTTGTATGAAAAAATGGACATTTGATATTAATAATCCGGAAACACGTTTATCGATTAACCCTTTAGCATATAAGGAATTTACGTTTACTGAAAAAGGATATATAAAATTATATTATAGTCCGGGAATTTTGGATAATTAACCATAAACAACACTCATTTTATTTCCATCTGATTGAAAATTTATCAATTTATCACTAATAACAACAGCATAAGCTTCCGTTTCTGCTGGGACATTTGCACCGAATTGTGCTTTCACCTGAATATCAGTAACCGAATTCTTCAATCTTTCACTTTGTTTACTTACATCAAATACAAAAATTGGAAAAAGATTTTTGTAATCGGGTGGATTTATATTTGGACTGGAAATTAATTCATCCATATGATAAAATTTTGATCTGAATGCAGCTGCATCGCCGTAAGCTCTGCTATACTGGTTCTTAGTAAAATCCAATTGATAATCAACTTCAGGATATCTATTAGAATTAAGCATTACATACATATTCTTTAGATTCACATTATCAAATAGAGCAGAATTCTTTTCTTGATCACCATTTTTTTCAGTTTGAAAACCAATAATAATCCAACGAGGTTTTTCGGGACTTGATTTAACTGAAAGTCTCCATGTGAAACTGGTTGATCGTGGCACTGTTATAGTATCACATTGTCGCATTCTATATCCTACAGGAAAACTAGTTTTATTTTCTATTTTTTCATATAGTTCAAATTTTTGGGCATCGGCAGGAAGAACGTGTGGTATGTACCATGATAATTTTACGAGAGAAACTTTACCTGCATCGACACCATTAGCTCTGAAAATTGCATCATCATTGGCCTTTCTGGTTAGTGTCAATGTTTGTTTCATACCGTATAAAATTTTATTATAATCTTCACAAAATCCAAAAATATGTTTTAACGGAACTATAAAACTAAACGTTCCCCTGGGGTCCGGACGCTGAATTAGATAAGCTTGACGAATACCAAATCCAGAATTATTAGCTCTGTGTGCTTCGACGGTTATATCTTTGTACCAGAGTTGATTTAAACCTTGAGATTTTGAGAAATCATCCGGGTACTTTAATAATCCCAGCATGGTTGTAGCCTGTCCAGGGTGAAAAATAGATTCGATCTCTTGTCCAGAAAGTTGATATTTGATATTATTGAATAAAAACATAAGACCATTATTTGTTAGCGCAACGTTGTCATTGTTCCCATAATCCGTTCCATCGTCTTTTGTTAATCTTCCTTCAAACAACAAATAACTTTCACTCGGGTGGGTAAATAAATCTTGTGTTTCTATATTAATTCTAATTTCTCCAGGATTATTTAAATTAGTTCCTGTAATAGGTTCGTATTCATGGTATTCATATTTTTCAATACTTTCATCTGTCATGGGAACTTCGGTAATTTTTAAAATATCATCCATTTTATAATAAAAAAATTTGAGATAAGGTCTTTTTATTGTGTTTTTTTTAATTTATGAACTAAATCTTGAATACTTATAACCTTAGAACCCCCGGCATCAATAATTGAAGAAAGACTCGGTTCATCCTTAGGTTGTGTATATTTTTGTATAATTGATTTTGATTTCGGGGTTAACATTTTAATAGCATGGGACGTTGCCTTATTAGCAAACTTTTTTCCTGCATCATCCAAAACCTTTTTCCCGGCTGATTTACTGGCATCGAGTATTGTTTTACCCAGTGATTTTGCTATATTTGTTGCAGCTGTTTTAGAAACAATACCACTAATGAAATTTGTCATAGGTTCAAATATTCCACTACCGCCATACTTGTATCGTCTTCTAAATCCATATTTTTTTATTATTAACATTTTTCAATATTAAAATTTGAGTATATTTTCATATTCTTTAGAATTTAAAATATTTTGATTTTTAAGATTATCACAAATAGAAACTATTTCATATTGTACCCTGTGTTGCCGGCTTTTTTACTGTTCATCAATAAATCAAGTCTTTCAATTAATTTATTTGGATCCGAAAGACCTGAACCAGTTCTTTCCATTATTCTATCCCAAACTGTTGCAATAAATCTGTTATATTTTTTACTTTTACTGGCTTTTGGACGTCCCGTCTCTGGGCTGTTTTTTTGGTAAACAGCATTCGTTTCAATCATCAAATCGATATAATTCTCGAAATCATCGCGGAAGATTTTATCCTCATCTGGATCCTTCGACATAATAAGTTCCCACAAACCCACAGTTCCTTTGAATTCCATATCTTCTCCTTCATCATTTTCAAAATATATATCATTATTCATAATAGTAATAAGTTTATCGCCAATATAAAAATTTCCATTTTTACTGTATATACCAAATGTTTTATCTGTTCCACCTTTTTCGGCTAATTTTGCAATATATTTAGCAGCAATTGGCCCCACGAACGTTGATTCACGGATAGGTGCAGCTTCAGGTAAAGCCATAGGTTCTGGTAAAGCTATAGGTTCTGGTAAAGCTATAGGTTCTGGGATAGCTGCAATAGCCGGTGCAATATCTTTTAAAGGTTGAAGTTCTTCTTTTATTTTTTTGGTAGAAGTCTTCTGTATATCTGTAACAGGTTTAAAAAATTTTCTCAAATCTTTCTGTAATCCTATTTCTCTGGTACGTTCGCGAAGTTGATTTCGTTGTATATTTTTTTTTGTTTCAAGAAATTTTTTTACTATTAAATTTCTTTTCTTAGGATCGGTAATTTTTAAAAATGACATTCTTTTTTTATTTATAAAAATAGATATATCACTCGGTTCGTCGCAGTTCCCTAAATTCAATATCAGTTTTTTCAATATTTTTTCTTATTAATATTTTTACTTCATCTTTTAATTTGTAATATTTATCCAATTCGGAAGATATAAGTTGAAATTCTTCATCTGATATTTTTCCATCATTCAAAGCCTGTGAAATATATGAATTGATAGTATTGAGTTTTGTAGTTGCAAGAGTTCTAATTTTTTCATGTTTTTCTACTTTAGATGAAAAATATTTATTTAGATATTTTCCCGGAATACCCATTGCACCACAGCCGGCCGATATAGACATTAATACTTCCGAATATGGCAATATTGGTGAAAGTGCTCCTAGTAAAATTGTTGAAACATTAAATAGTAATTCGATAAAATATATAATATTTCTAGCCCTCCTGTATTTTTTAGTAAGTAAAATTCTTACATTCTCCTCAGATTCAAGAATACTTTGAACCCTTGCAATCTCATTTAGTCGAAATTCCTGTGACTCCATTTTGATATGAAACATTTTAACATTTTAAATTTTTACATTTTTAAAATTTTTTATTTAAAAAATTCGACATTTACAATTTTTTTATTTTTTCATTTTTTATTTAATAAATTCAACATTTACAATTTTACATTTTTCAAAAATAATATTCATATCGATAATTTGGATTTCTAAGTATAAATTCATGATATGCTTTTTTGTATTTTTCTTTATTATTTTGATAATGTTTTCGTTTCATAGGTAAGTTACATTGCTTACAAGAAGATTTAACACCCATGAACCTACCACTTGCTCTATCATATTCATATAAATATTTATATTCATTGCACTTTGTACAAATTTTTTTTTCGCCCATTTTTAAAAAAAATCAATTTTAATATATTAAAAATGAGTCATTCAAATATATATTGTTTGCGTTGTAAAAAACATACTGAAAACAATTCAGTAGAACAAGTAGCAACATCTAATAATAGACAAATTTTAAAAGCTAAATGTTCTGAGTGTGGTTCTAAAAAAATAGATTTACAAATAAATTAGCAGATGAATTACATCACAGAGTTGTAAAATCATTTCCTAAAAGACGTGTTCATGTTCATGCAATAGACCAAACATGGGCAGTCGATTTGGTAGATATGCATCAATTTTCAAAACAAAATAAGCATTATAAATATTTATTAGCTGTTATAGATATTTTTAGTAAATACGGTTGGTTGATTCCATTAAAAAATAAAACTGGAACGACTGTAAGTGATGCATTTAAAATATTATTTTCAGAAAGAAAACCGTTATTTATTTGGTCAGACAAAGGTTCTGAATTTTATAATCAACAAGTAAAAAAATTGTTAAAAGATAATAATATTAAGTTATATTCGACTGAAAATGAAGAAAAATCTAGTATAGTAGAACGATGGATTGGAACTATGAAACAACGCATGTTTAAATATTTTACTGCTAATGAAACTACTAAATATTATGATGTATTAGATGATTTAGTTAAAAATTATAACAATACAGTTCATTCTTCAATTAAAATGACACCTGTTGACGCGAGTAAATCAGAAAATAGATCAACTGTATATGAAAATTTATATCCTGAAGATGAAAATAAATTTAAAAAACCTAAATTTAAAATTGGAGATAGAGTACGATTATCAAAAAAGAAAAATAAATTTGAAAAAGGTTATACCACTCGTTGGACCAGAGAGATATTTGTAATTGATGAAATTTTAAATACTAATCCTGTTACTTACAAAATAAACGATTTAAACGGTGAAGAGATTGAAGGCAGTTTCTATGAACAAGAATTGCAGATTACCGAATTTTGAGTTCTTCATCATATAGAATGACTCCATTTTATATGAAACATTTTCGCATTTTCGAATTTTCCATTTTAACATTTTTTATTTAAAAATTCAACATTTACATTTTTTATATAAAAATTTCACAATTTTAAAAAATTTACTAAAATAATACTTTGCTTCCCAGACTGTGTCATATATCAATTTTCAAAATTTCACATTTCTGGAATATCCCATGAAAATATGTCAATTTTCAAAATTTCACATTTCCGAAATATCCCATGAAAATATGTTAATTTTCAAAATTTCACATTTCTGGAATATCCCATGAAAATATGTTAATTTTCAAAATTTCAAAAATTTCACATTTTTTGCATTTTTTGAAATTTTTAAATTTTGCATTTTTTAAATTATAAATTTTGCATTTTTTAAATTATAAATTTTGCATTTTCAAAATTTCAAAATTTCACATTTTCACATGGAAATATGTCAATTTTCAAAATTTCAAAATTTCACATGGAAATATGTTAATTTTCAAAATTTCAAAATATCACATTTTCACATGGAAATATGTCAATTTTCAAAAATTTCAAAATTTCATATTTTTGCATTTTTTAAAATTTTACATTTTTCAGAGTGCAGGTGTGGGAGGCCTTATATTTATTTTATCTATTTTTTATAATTTTTTTAGGGGAATTCCCAAAAAACCGGTCTGAACCAGTTCTACCGAGTGCCCGAGTGGGGTGACCTAGTGACCTAGTTAATAGGGGGTGGCCTAGACACGCTCAATTACTATACTACTAACAATGTATTGAATCAGATAATTATTATAATGATTTGAATATAGTATGTGCTAGAAGAACATTAATTGTATGGTTGATGTCTGTTTTGACTCGTGCATTGTGAATGGATGACTATGTGATGATGCAAACTTAGGTGTGTTTTTATGTCAACACTTTTGAATTATTAAAATAATCACCTTTGATAATGTTGTAATTTTTACATAATTATTTCTGGCAACTGATGTCAAAATTTGTCTTGTATTCTCGGTAATCAGTTTATATTTGGATTAATTTAAGTTACACACACATAATTAGGAAGATTCCTGTTCATCATTTTGGTTGGTAAACTTCGGACATTAAAAAAGCCATGCATTTGAAAATAAAAAAATACCTGATATATTGATTTATTCTACAATATTGATAATAGAATGAAAGCCTATGAAAATAATATTATGTAATATGGAACATAGTTTTATATTACAACTGTGATCAAATGTATTAATGTGAAACATAGCATTATATTACAACTGTGATCAAATTTAGTAATATGAAAATAATATTATTTTGCAACTCTGTTCAAATTTAGCAATATGAAAATAATATTATATTGCAACAGTGATAAAATTTAAGTCAACTATGTTATATTATTGATCATCATAAACATCACACAATATATAAATGCAAAATGATGAATAACTGAAGTCTAGGTATTGTAATGAATTTTGATCAGATGATAATTCATACTGATTATGATAAGATTGTTTAAAGCTTTTTTTATGTGGATAAACTTCTTCTATTGTTAGCTTATAGATTTTATTGTTTTAATGTGAATGAAATTGATTATAGTATATAATCCATGCAGACATTGACTTGACCTGTTATTTTGATTAAGGCTTGGTATGAGCTGAATGGCTATGTGAGGGTTATTATAAGTTATATTGTTATGTCAGGGTTGGTGTAAGTTATATTGTTATAATAATTGAGGTTTGATATAAGTTATATGAGGGTTGATGTAAGTTATATTGTTATATGAGGGTTGATGTGATTTATATTGTTATGTGAGAGTTGATGTAAGTTATATTGTTATATGATAGTTGATATAAGTTATATTGTGAGGGTTGTGGGGGTTAGGGTTAGGGTTAGGTCACAAGAGCAGCATTCATCTTGGATTTGATAGATATACAGACGTTCTCAAAATTTACCGTGGTGTAATCTCAAGTATCTCTTGGCTGTTATTGATATTTTTTTCAAAATATGGTTGGTTGGTCCCATTAAAAGACAAGACTGGAAAATCAGTCGCAGACACATATAAAAAATATTCGTGGAAAGAAAACATAAAAAAAATATGGGTTGATAGAGGTAGAGAATATTACAATAAGAAGGTACAGAGCTTAGTCGAGTTATATTCCACCGAAAATGAGGAAAAATCTAGTGTAGTAGAGAAATGGAATAGAACGGTGAAAAAAAATGTGGAAATATTTTTCTGGGTCGATAATAATACTTTACATACACTATAAGAAAATCGGCAAACATGTCGTCTGTTAAAAGTGGAAAACCCAGTTGACGAGTCATCGTGCGAATTGACGATGCGCGATAGCGCATTATTGCGGTGTATTGATATTTTAACCACGAATATGGTAAACTGTCCAAGGTGCGTTTCAGCTTTCTTGTGTCTTGCATAGCTGCGGAGGTTATGCGCGTCGGTGTGCGCTTCGGCGTGCACGACGAATGTGCCTAGTCTGTTAATTTTACACTACTTCGGTGGGATGACAAGATTTCTACCTTCAGCAACAAGACTGTCTGGTACATCGATATCTGCATGGGGAGATCCTTGTAGTAGACGTAACAACAATTGTGTTGTCTTTCTTTTGTATGATATTTGACAAAATGATGGACTTTCCTTCAATTATTCGACCAAATTTCTCCTTATCATATGTAACAACCTTTCTCATTACCTTGACATCAGAAATGGCAGGATTAACACAACTTCCCTTGTCTTCATTTTTCTTAGTGTATGTGATGATTTGACCTACAGACAAAACTTTCACTCTCACTGGCTTATTGCACGAACCATATCCTATTGAGCTAAACCAGATATCTGAAAATGTAAACAAAGTATATTAGTTTTGGCTTCGATATTATCATTAAATTAAAAAACAAAATAGCATTAAATTAAAAAAAAACAATGTTAGCTCATAGGTACATTTTTTGTAGCGAATATATATATGTTTCGAAAAAAAAATGTGAGTAGTGATGATAATTATAACTTTGAAGTTTTGATTAAACGCACTTCAGTTCTTTATTCCAGTGAACTATCAACTGCGTTACCTCTTAATAGAGAAGGGTGCGGTGATTATTTTTGGACTAGACATACATAATATATGTGTAAGTTTGACAAACAGCTGTCAGCGCATCAAAAGGGTCCTATGATATTAAATGTCGTTTCACAATTACATAGATGAAACATGAGAAGTAGGAAAAATAGGATAGAGTACAAGTGTTGCGTACCTGCGCGTCTTGATAACGCTGGTAAAGTTGGGTTCTTTTAAACTCACAAATTGCTACTGGAGATTAGTTACGATTTCGAAACTAAACATGACTATGTTGCTAGAAAATCTAAGATTTTGTTAATTTATTATCTTACAATGCTAAATATTCAATATTGCAATATTAAATTTAAGTAAAATAGTGTATGAAATACATAATCATGATATTTTCTAAAACACCTGCATCCTTAATTATATTTTGTATTATCAATCATTTAAATCTGTATTTCTAGCGCAGCGCTGAAATGCATTTGTGGCCTCTAAAGGATTGATAATTGATAAATTAACCAAAAGCCCTCTGCTGCCAACAAGAGGCCCCATATTATATACCGAATACTCAAGGTAATTTAAAGAATGTTAATTAGGGACCATTTAGAAAATTGTGCCTTTTGTTCTGAAAATCGCCGTTGGGCAACGTGATTGCAACTGGTTGAATATTAAGAGCTTCTTTTGCCAAAGTATCAACTGTTTCATTTCTTCGAATACCTATGTGGCTAGGTATCCAGCAAAATTTACACATTTTGATAGTAAAATATCATGAAAGCGAATGAGTAAATGTTGAATCATTATTGATTGATTGGTGTTTTACGGTGCTTTAACACCAACTAGGCTATATCGCACCTACAGAATTTGTTAATCAATTAATTAATTATGTTAATTATATTTTACAGTACAGATTAATTGCCTTTAAAAACTGAATAATAAGCATAGATGGAGTGTTTGTGAATAGGTCTTTGAGTGAGCTTGTGTTGAAATACTGGTTCTGGGTTAGGGTATATTCGTGGCAGTTTATAAGAAAATGTTTTACAGTGAAAGCTTCGTTGCATGATATGCAAAATGGTTGATCTTCTCGGTTAAGTATGCATGAATGTGTAATTCGAGTGTGTCCGATACGGCACCATGTAATAACGACTTGGTCGCGGCGAGTTAAAAGAGGGAAAGATCTTGATAATTGGACGTGAGAAAGTTTGTTATTTGTATTTTCATCCCATTGAGATTGCCATTTGGATTTGATAAGTAAATTAATAGATGGCTGAAAATCGCTGTTGGGTAACGTGATTGCAACTGGTTGAATATTAAGAGCTTCTTTTGCCAAAGTATCAACTGTTTCATTTCTTCGAATACCTATATGGCTAGGTATCCAGAAAAAATTTACACATTTTGATAGTAAAATATCATGTAAGCGAATGAGTAAATGTTGAATCAAGGCATTATTGGTTTTGCGATTTCCACTTTGGAGGAAGTGTACCCAATCCTAAGCGAAGTTGGTAGAGCCGAAGAGTTGAAAGTTGCAATGAATGTGTTTGTGGATACTTGTTTACCTTGTCTTCTCGAAGATATGCGATGTTTAGTGCGCACACCCTGTGTTTTCAGCTCCCGGGCGACCTCGTCGGACCCAGTAATGGGCCCGAGGTCGTCGCACCGGAAAACACCCTTACATGAGTTTAGTGTATTGTGCGGCGTACATTTCACAGGAATTTAGAAGGAAGACCTGATGTTCAAACAAAACTTCTCAAATATGGATACCTCAAACCTAAACTCGAATGACCCCAATAAACGTAAACTGACCCCTGCTTCCACAAACGACAATGCAAGTGCCACATTCCCGTGTTTCCTCGTCATCGAGTCACTTGACGAGGGCACAAAAATGTCAGATCTGAGCCCTTTTGTGATCGAGAAACAAATTAATGGCCTTTTCGGATCCGCGAAGTCGGTAAAAAAACTTCGTTGTGGATGTTTGTTTGTGGAGGTTGTGAGACCAACGCCAGAGACATTGATAGAAACCATGTCGTAATCTTGCAATTGAGCAATAACGTTGGTATTGTGTTATAATGCTTCCGCACGAGTTGTAAACAGATGAGAACATTAAACCCTATTAAAATCTATATCTGGGCATAAGTAAGATTCTAGGACTTCCTTGCCATTTGACACCACATCACTCTCTCCAGCTCTAGATATTCAACAATTGAGCAAAAATTCTGTCATCCTTTTGCCTTATCATTTCATCAAGTTCTAATAAAGTGAAATGATCTTGCAAGAAACTGAAAAATGGGTTCAGAGTGAAAATATCCAAGCATTTTTTGCAGGTTTTAACTGATACAAATCTTATAAATAAAAAGAAAATTTGTACTCTGAGATTTATGAAATTGATTAGATTTCTACCAAGCATAGATATTTCATCAATGGAAATAAACTTTTGGTTATGGTAGTGACCTCGCATTGTATTTACTGTTGCATATCCAATGGTCTGCAAACAATGCGTTGACTTACTGGAATACCAAAAGCAGTATGAATAATCATTCCATTTATGTTATATGCAGCCTTACCAGTTGGTGCAACCAGAAGTATGTGCATGCTATTGGGGGTCTCACCATATTTGTGATTGTAATATCTCAACAATGCGTGGTAAAGAATTTCAAAATAACACTAGCCTACACATGCACCACCTGACAAAAATGTGTACAAAGGGTATGATTTAGTTTTTGCCCAATTTAGAATGTAGTAGAAGAAAATGCTTTGCTTTTCATTCAATGTCTCAACCATTTTCAAATATACTTCTTTTGTTTTTTCTTCAGTTTTGTTCCAATACCTAAGTCCTGACTAAGATGTATTCTTGAACGTGTCCTGTCTTCATTACTATCAGTCAGTTGATTTTCTGGTAGGATATAATCACAATTTCATCTACTTTTTTAGTTCAAAGGGTCAAATTGGTCAAGGTTTAGGCTTTCATAATTTTCCTTCTTCGACATAATATCAACCTGTTTGTGATAATAACCATATTCGTATGAATTACATCCAATGTTTGGATCTTATCAAGGTTCTGTTGTAGTTGGCATGTTTTTCGAACGGTAACATATCAATGTGTGTTGTGTGCTTGTCACCATCTGCTTTCAGCCTCTACCACTGGCAAGCTCAGGCAAAAAGGGAGCAGAGTTCGTAAGTCTCCCCTGCCAGTACATAGCCTTCCTGTAGACACGTTCCATGCAGTGCCTTCCACACACGTCAAATGAGCATCTCGCGGCATCTCTGAACTGCAGGAGACTCGGATGTGATCTGCCACCAGACGTGCGGCATGCTAGGCTCCACCGGCGTGTGGGCACGCCCTGATTCCCATGAACAGGCCCCAATCTATGAGCAAATAGCACCAATGCCTTTAGGTTTTTCGTTGGATCGACTAAGGCTTACGGAGGTCCCCCGACAGAAAGACCCGGAGTGAAGCCCCGTAGGCGGCAAGATACGTCAACTTGGCACTCTCACCGACAGCTTCTGCAACCGTCCTGGTGTCAGACGTATTGCTCTGCTCTACTCTGGAATACATCAGCGAGGTTTAGAGGGGGGGATCTTACAGTTTAGGCAGCTCAGGATCTCCATACACGTGCCCAGGCTTTGCGCAATTGGAGAAGCCACTTCATCATTGTCTCACGACAAAGGAAAAAAAACGATAGATAGCAGTCTACGGGTTCTATGTCTACCTCAATTGACGTTGAGTAAGGCGCCACGGGTTATCTCCAACGGTAGGAGAAGTATTCGTACTTCACTGATCAGCAACCGCCCGCCTCAAACAGGGCAGCCCCCGTCCAGTAAGGTGCTTATCCGTCACGGCCTGCTTGCTCCTTTAGGTGCAATGAGCTTAGAGTGTATCTCGTGCTTAATGAGCAGACTGTTAAGTAGGGCACCAAACACCAAACGCAAAGAAGTCTCCAGCACTTCGATTAGCAAGCTGGAATGTTAGAACCATGATACCTGGCTTTTCCCAAGATCTACAACAGATCAACGACAGTCGGAAAACAGCAGTCATTGATTTTGAACTCTGCAGACTAAACGTGGACGTTGCTGTTTTACAGGAGACCAGACTGACAGACAATGACAGTGTACAAGAAAGGGTCTACACCTTCTCCTGGCAAGTAAAAGGACAGGATGGCGGAATGGAATATGGTGTGGGCTTTGTAGTGAAGACAGCACTTTTACCCACCCATTGAAGACAATGAGCGCCTGTTGAGCCTATGCCTCAACATAAACAATGGCCCTGTCAACATTCTGGCTGTATATCCACCCACATTAAGTGCCAGCCCTGATGTGAAGGACCAATTCTACAACCAACTTGACAAACTTGTAGAAAGTATTCCTGCATCTGAGAATATGTTCCTTCTCGGTGACTTCAATGCCAGAGTTGGAGTTGGTCACGGCAACTGGCCCTCGTGCATCGGCCACCATAGTATTGGACGCATCAACGACAATGGACAGAGACTTTGAGACAGATACTGGAACTATGCTGTGCCAGGAACCCTTGTGTCACTGACACATACTTCCAGAAGAAGCCAGTACACAGTGTCTCATGGATGCACCTAAGATCACGTCAGAGGCATCAACTTGACCTTGTCGTCACCAGGAGGGATAAACTGCAGTCCACACAAAACAATCGGAGCTACCACAGCGCGGATTGTGGCACAGACCATCCTCTGATCATCAGCAAGTTCGCAATTCAACCAAGGAGGCTTCATCATGCTAAGCCTAAAGGACTTCCAAAAATGTTGCATGCACTGGAGATGCTGAAAGAACATTTACCTTTCTAACCTCCATCGGCAATCTTCCGCCTCCCCCTCCACAGCCAGGCGATACAGCTGTAGCAAATGGTCATTCTTGAGCTCTGCCACTCACAAGGCAGTCATCAATTCATATGGGAAGCAACAACATCGCAACGCTGACTGGTACGAAGCAAACCTTTCGTCAATGGATCCCCAAACTGTTGAGAAGAGAAAGGCCCTCATAAGCTACAAAAGCAGCCCAAATTAGAAATCACTAGCCCTCTGAGACAAGGCAGGAAAAAGAGCCAGGAAATGAAGAGGAAATGTGCCAAAGATTATAAGCTCCAGGCCTGCTCGTCTATCGAACAGGCATCACTAAATGTGAACATCAGAGCTATGTATGATGGCATCAAACAAGCAACTGGACCAACCACCAAGAAGACAGCTCCCATTAAGACAAATTCTTGTGAAAATATCACAGATAACAACGAACAAATGGAGAGATGGGTTGAGCACTACCTAGACCTCTACTCCACCGAGAACAAAGTATCAGATGAGTCGATCAACAGCGTTGCATCATTCGAGGTAAAGGAGGAGAACGCAGAACCCACCAGCACAGAATTGGAGAAGGCAATAAAGGCCCTGAAATCCGGGAAGGCACCGGGAAATGATGCAATCCCACCATAGGTCCTAAAGCAGGGAAAGGAAGCACTCTTGCCAACATCTCCTTGAACTCTAGCATCTGTGCTGGATAGAGGGAAAATTCCGCAGGACATGAGAGACGCCAAAATCGTCACCCTGTACAAGAACAAAGGCGATCGTGGAGACTGCAACAACTACCGTGGCATCTCACTGCTTAGCATAGTCGGCAAAGTATTTGCACGAGTTGTGCTCTCCAGACTCCAGGTGCTAGCTGAACAGGTCTTTCCTGATTCACAATGTGGCTTCAGGTCTGGAAGATCCACCATTGACATGATATTCTCAGTGCTGCAACTCCAAGAGAAATGCAGCGAACAGCGTCAACCACTTTACATGGCCTTTGTCGATCTCACAAAGGCGGTCGACCTAGTCAGTCGAAGCGGGCTTGTCCAAATCCTAGAGAAGATTTGCTGCCCACCAAAACTCCTCAGTATCATAAAATCTTACCGTACTGACATGCAGAGCACTGTCAGCTTCGACGGCGACACATCAAAGACGTTCAAGATGCTTAGCGGCGTGAACAAGGCTGTGTCCTTGCACCAACCTCTTTGGCATCTTCTTCTCTCTCTTGCTGTCCTACGCATTCAAGTCTTCAACAGACACAATGGCAAACTCTTCAATATAGCTCGCTTGCGCATCACAAAAGCTCTGCTGAAAGATCTGTTATCCGCAGACGATGCTGCCCTTGTCAGCCACATGCACGATGGTCTACAACACCTCATCGGCCGCTTTTCACATGCCTGCAAAGAGTTAGCCTTGACAGTCAGCATTAAGAAGACTGAGGTTTCGGTCCAAGACGTTCCCATACCACCAACCAATCACATCAACGACTCTGTACTAGCTGTTGTGGACAACTCCAGATTCCTGGGATCAAACATCTCCAACAAGCTGTCACTTGACCATGAGATAAACGCCCGTATCGGAAAAGCCGCAACAGTCGTGTCAAAGCTCAACAAGAGAGTCTGGGAGAACAAAAACCTCACACTGAGCACCAAACTGAAAGTCTTCCATGCATGTAAAATTAGCACCCTCCTCTATGGCAGCGAGACATGGACCACATATACCAGACAAGAGTCCAAGCTGAATGCCTTCCATATGAGATTTCTCCCGCAGACTCCTTAGCATTTCATAATGGACAAAGTAACAAATATAGAGGTTCTCAACAAAGCGCAATCCACCGGCAACAGGGACGGACGTAGGCCGATGGATTGCTTAACCTGGACAAAGATTTTTTTCCAAGCTAAAACTATCTTTAGGAGATTACAAAGGTCAATTAAAGACCAAACATTTCACCAGATTAGCCCATGAGCCAACGCTTTCGAGGTCATTCTTCAAATACGAGAAGTCTACACGATAGAGACAGGTCATGGCAATAGTCCGACAGGACACATTCTTGTATTTATGAACTAAAGATGGGGGGAATGAAAAATGATCTAAGGCACGGCATGACCAGCTGATTGATCAGGACGGTCCTTCCTGACCTCTCGTTTAGCCCAAATTAAGGACAAAGTGGTGTGTTACAGGGAGATAGCATTTACAGCCATACGCTGGCCTAACTCAACCATCAGGATCCTGTCATCCATGACAAACTGTGCAAATTGTTGTCTGCTTGAAATGTCATTTGCTAAGTTTTTAAATATTATCAATTTTGCTTCAAATCTGGAAGAAATATTGAAAAAATGGTGGTAAATTGTTTTGTACCTGACCATAAAACGTGTTAGTACAATAAAGTCATAAATATTGCATTTTATAAAGAAACTATAGTGTCAAAATTTGCATGCACAAATGTTAACTGATTAACAGTACAATCAACAGCAGTAAATGTAAATGGTGACAGCGAATTAATTGGGATTTGTTATATATTTGAGTAACTAATAGTTAAATGTTCTGGTACCATATAATATACAAATATTATAAGTTTTTAGGCTGATGTTGAGTTTTGATAAGTGTTCCTTATGATTTTTACACTTAATTGACTGTACCAACAAAAGATTGGTTTAAGACTGTATTTGGACAAAAAACCTTCGGCCGACCGTGTGAAATTTGATTAGTGATTGGAGATTATTGGGAGCCGAACCACACAGTACATTTCAAATTTAAGTCAAGTTTAATTCGACTTTTACATGCCACCCAATCCATACAGCGGCAGGCAGAAGGGGGTGACTTGTAGATACAGAACTCAAACAAAACAGAGAAAATTGAGGGTCTAGAGGTCTAAGAAGATAACACCAAGTCTCCAACCAGAGAGAGGAAGGTAGAAATCCAAGAAAGATGTTAGTCCTTGTCAAAGTTAAACTCCAGTGTGGTTCCAGTTCTCCTCAGCAGTCCCAAAAGCATTCACCGTCTCCCCCTCCTCGCTTTTTATATGTCCATGTTACCTTGAAACATGTGAAATGCTTGAGCTATACAAATTGGGCTGTCGTCGCCAACATTGCGGTTCCATCATCTCGATGATTTCGTCCAGTAATACATGACAGCATTGAGAAGGCTCCACGTAAACGTGTTGCCTTTCTAAGACAATCGGACAGCCTCCATTTCAATCGGACGTCAATTGTGCCAATATTGTACATAAACATCAAAACTGTACACCCCCCTTACCAAAAACCCCGCTGACATGTGCTTAAGTGTGTCTGTTATTCACAGACTATTTGTATTATGATAATTTTATTTTAAGTGTGACTGTTGGTCACAGACTATCTCAGCTATGATAATTGCATTTTTACAATGCTTTTTTTCAAAAATTGGGAAGGGGACTTAGCCTTTCATCACCGAATATTGGCCTCTATTATAGAAGTAAAAAGGCCCTGGTTTAAGTGTGGCTGTTGTTCACATATTATCTCAATTATGATAATTTTATGTTTAAGTGTGGCTGTTGTTCACAATTTATCTCAGTTATGATAAGTTTAAGGTGTTTGCTTGATGTTTTGTACTTCTTTATTAATCAATAATAAATTGGAGCATACGTCATTAAGTGAGCATATTTGCTTCATGTATCATAATGGTGCATTTTACTCTAGAATTTTGTAAAAATTATTCTTGTAGTGTATCAGTCCACTATTCAGAAGTTACTTTAGATTTTTTATTTATCAATTTAAACATGCACATATTTGGTATCATTTTAATTACTCTTTTATGCAAATTATGATGCATTTGGTAATGGGTTGATTTAAATACTTGATTTCTTCTTAACAATTATGTTTTACTTTGTTTGCTAGAAAAAAGTAATATTGATTACTTGAAATTGTAATTAAAATATTAAACTGGTAAGTGTTCATTATTGTTATAGTATACTGAGAGAAAAAAGTTTAGCAAGTTGTTAACGCCTTTTGATTTCGTCGATAAATCAATGCCACTAAAACGTTTCCGTATTGAAAAATTGTGCCTATCCATTGACAGTATGATTTCACTTGTTTTTGTTTACTAGACCATTATGTAATCGTGAAACGTCACTTTCACGAAAATCACGTGCAATATGTGCACACTAAGTACACAGTTCGAGAGCTTTCTTATCGTAAGCACATAAACTGGATTTTTTTGTTGGTTGTATTGGGGTTTAACGCCGTTTTTCAGCAATTTTTCAGTTATATACGGCGACCGGTTCATCTAACCAGTTTTCCTGGACTGCATACTAACCAGTACTAACTTACCCTTCCGCAAGGAGCCGGCAACTTCTCCACATATGGAGGAAAATCGACATTTTTGTCAAATTTTCATGGTAGACATAAACTGGAAAATAATCTTTGAAAATCTATGATGGGACGTCGGTCTGGAATGACGTTTGAGCAACGTGAAAGAGCCATCGGTATGCTTACCGCTGACATGTCGGCAAAAGACGTTGATCGACATTTCCATCGCCACGAATCGACAATAAAATTTCAGCAAACTGGGAACGTCGCAGACCGACCAAGATCACGTAGACCTCGTAAAACCGCGCCGCGGGAAGACCGTCATCTCGACGCAATAGATTTCTAGTCGAAAGTTCGTTTCCTGAGGAATGCTACTGGCTCAAGAGTAGATGTAAAGTGAGTGTTCAGGATCATTTTACCATATTCGTGGTTAAAGTATCAATACAGCCTATTGACGCGCGCTGCGCTTCAATGCGCACAATGACTCATATTTTTTATTAATCCTTCCTTTTTTACTTTTTCTTCTTCGGGGAGGTGGTCCCAAAATATTTTTGTCCTCCCCCTACCAGGGTCCACATAAAATATTCGTTGTTTTTGTTTAGATCTAATTTTATTGTCCGACAAATCAATGTCGAGCGTGTAAACCCACCTTTTTAATGAACCAGTATTCCGTGCCGTACAGATGTTCATCACCTATAATAAGAGGGTACTCAGTATAGTTAGTATTTATTTTCGGTGTTTTAACAAAGGCTGATGTGAAAAAGTTGTATCGTCTATTTTTATTATTGGAGATAACAACTCGATTATCCGCTCTTTGCTTCACATTAATTGTGGTATCTACACCAACGTGGAGTGAAAACAAGAGAGTATTCAATTGTCTGCTTTTAATATTTTGCATATCCGATTCTAGTTGTATAAATTTGGTATTATTTCCTACGACGGTTTACCAACGTCCAATTTTATCTTTTCGATAATTGGATTCAGCCCTTTCTCATCTACGTACGTTTCGAACTCTTTTAGCTCACCAGAACCGAAGGTTCAGGGTGAGCTGTTAGGATGGGTAGGTGTATGCTCCTGTGTCCGTCGTCCGTCGTCTGGCGTCAACAATGGTCTTCTCAGAAACTACCACTCGGATTTACTTCAAATCTGCTGTGCAGAAGCCTTTTGACGTTCTAACTGCAATTTGCTCATATTATTCGGTTGACCGCTTTGGGGGTCACTAGAGCTAAAAATAGAAAAACCTTTAATCATCTTCTTCTCATGAACCAATAGATGGATCATCACCAAACTTGGTCTGTAGCATCCTTATATGGACTTTTATCAGATTTGCTCAAACAAATTTGGTCGGTCCCTTTTAGGGGCCGCTAGAGCTAAACATAGAAATACCTTAAAATGACTAATTTTCATGAACCAATGCTTGGATCATCACCAAATTTGGTCTGTGGCATCCTTCAGTCATCACAAATATTATTTTGTAGTATCCTTTGATGGTCCTTTATCAAGTTTATTATTGTTCCCCATTATTTGCCCACAAGTGTACCTTTATTACCTTTTTAGTAACAAGTTAATTAATATTCATTCTGGTGAGCGATGCAGGGCCATCATTGCTCTCTTGTGTAAAATTTTCCATCACTTTTTCGGTTTATTCAGTTTAGCTTCCAATTTTAATTCGTTGATATATTCCCTCAAATGTACTCTTATCTTTGTAACGAAGGTTTTACCAATTTCTGTCTTTGCCCGTTCCAGCTCGTTCTCGTCTACGTACGTTTCCAACTCCTTTTTAAGATTTTCCACCCCCTTTTCGATGTCATCCTTTAATTTCCCTTCAATTCTATCTTCGATATCATTCATTGACTCTTTTATCTCTCCCAATTCACATTTTTTATCCAGACTGTAATCTCGCACCATCTTGTTTCCCCGTTTCACCATGAATGCCTTGGTCGACGCATCACCCCCGTCTGTAGGGGTGCCAAGATTCGTATGCTTGTCCCCAAATATCGATTCTCCCCCTTTTCAGGAAGTTGTTATTTATATACGATAAAGACACGCCAGAATCTGAAACATGAGTTTTCGGCATTCGCCCAAATTTATCAATAGGCATTTTCATATACGCGATATTATTAAAATTCTTTTAAAAATGTATAAACATAAATGACCGCATATTACCGTTTTATTCCGTTATATCCGTGCAGCGCATGTTTGAAAGTTAACCTTGCGTTTCCGTAAGCATTAAATGTCCATTTTTCTTTAACCCATCTTATTTGTGATTTTTCCTCAGCGTGGTGGTGACCCCAAAATGTTTTCTTCTCTTCCGAAAAAGACACATAAAATAATTATTTACGTTTTTCTGTAGATCAATTTTATCTGTATACATCAATGTCGAGCGTGTAAACACCCCGCTTTTTAAGGAGCCAGTGTTCTTTGGCGAAAAGATCACCTATTAAGTTGCCGTAACGGTCCACGGGTATGTGAATTTCTACATCAAGAGCGTACTCAACCACATCATTATAACCAACAAAACCTTCCGTGAAATAGTCGACTCTCCCTTCCACGTTCTGTTGCATGTTAATAGTAATAACTTTTCTTAGGTCGAGTGGAAACAAGAGAGTATTCAATTGATTGTTTTTTAAAGTTTTCATATCCGATTCTAGTTGTTTAATTTTGGAATAATTTCCTGCAGTGGTTGTACCAACTTCCGTCTTTATCCGTTACAAGACCTTCTCACATATGAGCGGTCCAAACTCCTTTTTTATTTTTTTGTCATCTCTTCGACACAACCTCTTAATTTCCGTTCAATTTCGTCACCTAACGCCCATTACTTCTTAAGTTTGTTCAGTTTATTATCCCCAGCTTGTTCGGGAAGATATCCCCCTCAAATGTTCTTTTTGCACTCGTAACGATGGCTTTACCAATTTTTATCTTTGCCAGTACCAGCTCATTCTCATCCTTCAATTTTCGTTCAATTCTATCTTCAATGTCATTCAATGACTCTTTTAACTCTCTCAATTCACGTTAAGGCGTCCGTCCAAATTTATCAACGAGCATTTTTTATATACACACGAATTTATTCTAATTATTTTAAAACCTACAAACACAAATGTCCACATATTACCGTTCCATTTGGTTGTACTTGTTTCTCGTTATAAAAATTGTCGGCTTTAGATAGTTTTAAAATCCAAAGGAGATTGTATTCCGTAACCATCGAAATAATATTTTTCATTTCCTTTTTTATACCAACAAACCAAATGCTTACCTCCGGCGTTTGAAGACCCTATTTCATCATCCGGATTCGTATCATCCAGATTTACTAATCCGCATTCATTTTTAACGGCCGTTTTGGTAGTTGATCACGCCTCTAAAGTTTAATTTCTTAAACGCGTCCGTCAATTCAAAATGTTAAGCGGTTTATTGGGTAAAATCACTTTCCCGACCGAGATGTTCATATTTTTTTATAGTTAACTATTTTTATAATTGCCGATAGCTAGTTTGTAAACTCCATCTAGTAAAATGATCCTTTTGTCATCGTCACGGCTTAGCGCGACCTTGTTCACTTCCTCCGTATACACTTCATGACCGTGGCTTCTGATGATATTCATTGTTCTCGATTGTTTTCTACCCGTAAACAAGCACGTCTTATAATCCTCAAAATTTATCGATTTTTTAACTACGGGTTTCTTCACTCCCTTACAATTTTTCTCTTCTTCTCCTTCAAACATTTTAAACGCGTATAATTTGGCTCTACGTCTGAAAAACTCTTCGATAATTTCTCCACACGCTTCGTCTTTCATCATGCCAATTACTTTCTTATTCAGTCCTGATTCAATTTCAGAAGGGTAGTCCTCCGTAACATTGCTCGTGTCGAATTTATCTTTCACGTCTCCAGAAATGTCCTTCTAAAAATCTTCCGTTTCAATTTCGTACATCAAACTATCAGTATCGGTATAATAATTTAGCTTTATCTCCGTATATCGGTCTGATATAATTGTAGTGAAAATCGTACATTAGGGTTGTACTCAAATCTAGAATACACATACCGAGATAAACCAGCTTATCAAATTTTAAATGAGTCTTTTTCATATGTATCGCTATTAGATTCTCATCGAAGATCGTTCTCGTGTTATAATTAGGTTTTGCGGCCAATTTCTCAGCTTTTTTTTCTTTTGCATACCAATTTTATGTCCGTTCTATTTCTGATATTCTTCATCGTCTTAACGAAAACGCTATCATTCATGAGTTTGAAAAAGTCCTTCTCAAATTCCTTCGTCGCCTTTGCCCTGAGTTTCGTATTTAGGTCGATATATTTTTTAAGTCACGCGCTTTCCTACGAGGATCCTTGTAATTTTTCACCCCAACTTTTCGTATAATTTTAAGTTTTCGTATTGAACCACATATTTCTTTTGGTTGATTAGATTCTGGATATATTTACTTACTTTGTCTATCCTTAAACTTTCAGGTGCCAAAGGATAATCATTGTGCAAATCTTGGAGTTCCTTTGGATATTCCAAATCAACCTCTAAAATACACGGTATATTTCGCCAATTTTCCAATTCAATTTCATCCATCCATTTAAATCCACCCGTTGGTAATGGTTTACTTATCGCCCATCCGTATAAATTATTCGAGTCCAAATACATGTATATTATATATTATATATATTATAGGTTTGTTGGGGTTAAACGTATCGTTCATTCATTCGTACGGGTTATTCGCTTTCCCGTTTTTCGTCCGTTTTCGTCAACATCACGTCGTACGCTAACCCAGGAGACGTATAATACCACGCAGGATCCAAACCGTAGTTTTTGTGTCACACGTCTCTAAAATTTTCAAAGACATCAGCCAATAACAAAACGTCCGTTTTATTGTACAATTCGTGGTAATCTCTTAACGTTTTCATATCGAAAGTTTTCCATACTTCCTTGGCATGCGCGTATTTTTCATCGCTAATACCTTCATCATTAAGTTTCGAGTAGAAGGCTCCTTTCCGTGGAAGTTTCGTTTCATCCAACCTTTTAAGCGAATCCATACATTCGTATAGGTATACACCTTTCTTTAGCACCACTAAATCTCGTTGAGCCCCGCTATAATACTTTGATACATTTGCGAATTGGTGTTTGTTAAGTTACTCGAAAGTTTATCCAAACTGGAAGCCATGAATTTAAAACTATCGATAAATCTAATTTGGTGAGTTATTGGTTTTCCTTTGCCCGTTTTCTTGTCAATATATTAACCGACATTAATTGTTTTCGTAAAACTAATGTATTTTTCTTCGTTATTGGGTATACAGTTGATGGGCCCTTCGCTTTTCCCGAGATTCTTAATAAATAGATGACTGTCGTACCCGCTCAAATGGTGAAACACGACTGGGATGAATTTCGGTTTCCTGTACATAAGATTGCATTTATTGTGCGCTGCCCCTCTACATTTCCCGGTGTAGTGGCAGTGATCACGGGCCTTATCATTTTCAGAAAACGCTTCTTGGCAGATCCAACATTTCATGGCATTTTCGAAATCCACCCGGTCCTCTTGGCCAAATATCTTCTTAGGAGGAGTTTTATATCTTTTTCTAACATTTGTACAATTATCCGCGCCACCTGATCGTCATCCGTTTTCACGGTGTAGGTGACCGGGTCTTTGATGTACACTTTATCATCGAAGCATTTTATATAATAACAAAAACTCAATGGATCGTGTTTCTGGTATTGATTGGTGTAACTCTCATCCGGATTAGGTTTACAAGCATCAACGGATTTGAGATAACACTCAAAATCGGCATATACTACGAAAGGGACCCGCATCGATCTACTAAAGTTTTGAAATGATATCACGCGCCATTTTGACTCCTCGTTCGGCATATCTTTCCTAACACATTCATTTGACTCGCAATATTGTCTATGCTCGTTCAACGAGTCTTGTGAAATGAATGGGTTTAAGCAGTTGCGACAAAACTATTTTTTACCATTACAGTTGTCAATCTGCGAAGATAATAATCTACTTAAATCCTCTATAATACAGTAATGTTGCTTTTCTAAGAGGGTAGACGTTCCTATTATATCCAAACACATAAACGGCGATATCTGGATTTTGTTTCTCGAACTTATCAATCGATTTCAATGAAACTGGGAATTCAATATCATTCATAGTTAATGCGTCTACTTTATTTTAAAGATTTTTATCTATACGTTCGGCATTCGATTATACTTGATTAAGCGCTCTTAATACGGCCCATAAGAAACACTTATTATCATCATTTTGCATGTTTACAATTGCGCACTTCACCGCGGGCGTCTTTGGCAGTTCTATGTAAGAACTTCCTCTCACCGGAACATAAACGACCGTGTGAATCTCGAGAGAAATGATCGAACTAAAATTCCAACCACTACCCATATTTTGAAACGTTACCATCGATTCCATGATTTTATCCATCGCGTTATCGTACAATTCGTCTACGTCGGTTCCCTCGAGGTTGACCACGATATCGGAATGAAAATCTGCAAGTTTAATTTCGCTAACCCCGCTGCTAATGTTCACTTTCTCCATATTGCATTTAAGATTTTTTTTCCTGGTTGTATTGGGGTTTAACGCCGTTTTTCAACAATTTTTCAGTTATATACGGCGATCGGTTCAGGGTTAGGGTTATAACCTTCCTTCCCTTCTATAACGTGCGTGGTTGTAAATTTCTTCAAAGCAGATCTACTTTTTTAACTCGAATTCCGGATCTCGTCTTGGTGGATCTTTCTTGAATAACTTAGATACGGTATCTTTTAAAACTCGGAACTCCGGTTTTTCCGGAACAAATTTATCATAATTTTTGTAGTTTCGGTAAAGACATTGTCACTGTTTTACCATCATAATGTATCCCACCACCCTCCTCGGATAATTTAATCAAACACGCTTTGTATATTTTACCCATTAAAAATCCCTCCTCATATGGATATGAGTCCTCATGCCCATATCCGTATGGGTCCTCCTCGTATGAGTCCTCCTCATATGGGTCCTCCTCGCTATTTTATCTTCCTTGGCCGATTCTTGTAGTTTCGGTGAAGACATTTTTCTTATAGAAATTATTTTTTACGTTTAAATCTTTCGCTGTTCGAAACCATTTTTGACGGGCTGTGAAAATGAGGGATTCTGCGGATTTTTAACACCAGCGTATGAATCTCGTCGTCGGTCAACCCTTCCCATGCTATTTTTGCGTTGCTAAGGTTTTTCCTCGGTTTCACAAGCAGTTCGTTTATCAGACATTTTTTAAATATAAAAATATTTTTAAGAGTATTCAATTTAACCGTAAACCACGCTCATCATATTTCCGTCAGATTTAAAGCTGAGCAGCTTGTCACTTATTACAACGGCGAAAGTTTCCGTACTGGCGGGCACGTTAGCGTTAAACTGCGCTTTAATCTGGATATCGGTGACCGCATTCTTAATTCTCTCGCTCCGTTTGCTTACGTCAACCACAAACAGCTGAAAAAGAGCCTTGCAATCGGTCGGAGCGATGTTGGGGTTAGATACTGATTCGTCCATATGATAAAATTTTGACCTGAATACAGCGGCATCACCATATGCGCGGGCGAATTTATTTTGGCCAAAATTAAGTTGATAGTCAAGTTCAGGATACCTATTTGAATTGAGCATAACGTATATATTACTTAGGTCTACGTTATCGAAGATAGACAGTTTCATACCGAACAGAATCTTATCATAATCTTCGCAAAATCCGAAAATGTGTTTTAACGGATCTATGAAACTAAATTTGCCATTAGGATCCGGATTCTTAATTAGGTAAGATTGACGACCGTTGAATCAGACATAGTTAGCTATACTAGCAGCGACCGCCGTGTCTTTATACATGTACCACAGTTGATTTAAACCTTGAGATATGGAGAAATAGTCCGGGTATTTCAACAATCCCATCATCGTACTAGATTGGCCCGGATAAAAGACAGATTCGATCTTTTGACCGGAAAGTTGATACTTGATGTTATTGAAAAGAAACATGAGACCATTATTCGTTAGCGCAACGGCAGCGTCATCCGCGTAAGCCGTTCCATCGCCCTTTGTCAACCTTCCTTCAAACAACAAATAACTTTCGCTCGGGTTGGTAAATAAATCCTGGGTTTCTATATTGATTCGAATTTCATCGAGGTTATTTAGATTTGTACCCGTAATAGGTTCATATTCGTGATATTCGTAAGTATCGATACTCTCGTCCATCGTGGGAGCTTCAGTAATTCTTAAGATATTCTCCATGTTTTTATTAATGTAAGATTTTTATTAGACCCCACGATTAAATTTCTTAACTAAATCTTGAATAGCGGTGGGTTAGCGTGAGTGCCACTTCCGTCATTCATCGAATTGATTGACATTGGGTCAACTTCGGGTTGCTGGGGCCCCGTTATATGCTTTTGTAGAATTGATTGAGATTTTGGCGTAAGGAGCTTATCAACGAGCTTCTTCTCAGCGGCATCTAGAGCTTTCTTTCCAGCTTCTTTAACAGCGCGCTCGGCACTCTTTTTCCCCGCGTCTAAAGCCGCTTTTGCAAGCGCTTTTGTCGCTGCATTTGCCATGTTACTGGTAAACAAGTTAGCGATGATGTCAAATATACCGCTTCCGCCGTATCTGTATCGTCTCGTAAAGCCGAGGTTCTTCGGAACTAACATCTTTTTATATAATAGATACTAATTTCTTATGTTGGTCCGCATTTAACACATTTTGCCTCACGAGTTCGTCGCAGATGGAAACCAGATCATTTCTAACACCCGTGTTACCCGCCTTTTTACTCGCAATTAACAAATTTAGTCTTTCGAGTAAATCCCTTTTCTCGGGGTCCGTAATCCGTAAAAACGACATCTTTTTCTAATGATAAGATAACTTTTTATCTCAGTTTTAGCACGATTTTCATCACAGTTCATTTTGTTCTTAGGCACCGTCAACTTAGTTTTCTCATCTTTCACCGCGCGGGGTTCTTCTAAACGCTTCATCTCTAATCGCCTTATTTCTTCTTTCATCCAATTCTAATAGTATAAGTTGAAACTTTTCGTTGGTGACCTTGTTATCAGATAATGCCTTTGATATATATATATACGAAGAAACGGTATTAAGTTTTGATTCCGCGAGCGTCTTTATTTTATGTTTTACGGCTTTGGTAGTAAACCTTTTACTTATTTGTTTTCCCACGACACTCGCCGCTCTAGTAACGATGGCAGCCCCCTGCCCTGCATTGCAACGACAATCGGGGTCGCGACGATGGTAGATAAAACGGCAATTCCTCCAGCACTAAGTCCCATTGCCGTCCAAATAAGAACCATATCAAAACCATCTACTATCTTTCGCGCTCGCTGATACTTTTTACTGAGAACGAATCGCTTTTCTTTCTCTTGTAACGTTGGGATTTTCGAACATGATAATGCCCGTTCACACACTGCGAGGCACATCCAGAACATTTTACGCATCCATAACGTCAATGTGTTGCAGTGGCCTGCAAGATCAGCGGATCTCTCTCCCATTGAGCACTTATGGGGCCACTAGGTCGTCAGGTGAGAGAGCGCCATGACGTCAACAACGTCCATGATCTTGAACGTGCCCTGCAAGCTGAATGGGTCAGGATCCAATTGTAGGTCATTAGAAAACTGATGTGCAGCATGCGACGTCGTTGTCTGGCAGTATTGGCTGCGATTGGGGGGCACACTAGGTATTGAGCCTTGTCCGAACTTTTACCCTGCCTCCCTAGTTCATTTCAAGTACGCCGGAAATTAAACGCCTAAAAATCATGGAATAACATTGATACGAATAATTGGTGATAAGAATCAAATATCTGAAAATGAATTTGGTTTTATGATTCCGTACCTACCCTTTCTCCAGGAGTCGATCCTTTCTGAACTTGTACACTTTTTCCATCAGTATATATTTTTGTTCGTTTAGGATGTATTCAACCTATTAAAAAGTCACCCCTGTTGTAGATGATATTGTCATTGTTTATTGTTTTGCTTGTTTTATGTGGCTTATTGTCACTGGGATTTAATGCTGTTTTTTAACAATTTTTCAGTTGCATATGGCGACCTACTCACCTAACCAGTTTTCCTGGACTATATGCTAACCAGTATTAACTAACCCTTCCACAAGGAGCCGGTAACTTCTCCACATATGGGGAAAAACAAATTTTTTATCAAATTTTCATAGAAGGGTATGACCTGCCGCGACCGGTATTTTGAGCCCGGATTTCCAGGTTACAAGTCCAGTGCACTAACCACTTGACCACGGCCACAGCTCTCATTATTTATAGGTCAGCTGTACTTTGCATTCATTGATATGTTTTCAATGTAATTTTATCATTGACTGGTAAATAAAAGGTATTATCCAATCAGACACACTCTGGTTTAGGCGGGAGGTGTCGTTAGTGTTTGGTCTGTTGGCTGGTATTTATAAAAAAAAACAGTAAAGTCATTTGGAAGTCTTGCTGTTTCTAATGCTATTTTTGGTGTTTAAGGATATTGGATTTGTTGTTAGTAGTTTTAGTTGAAGTTTCTGTTCTAATTTCAATAATTGTGATTTGTTCTGTACAGTTTCACTATACTGATTTACCAAATCATGGCATTACACAATACCTGTTCAACTGGACGTTGGTCACTGTGGTTGTCAGTGCTTATTTCGCAGCGTGTTGTTGACAGATCAATCACAATTGAATCAATTTAGTAATCACAATCTTTGAATCCTACAGGTTTTACCAGACTATGGCTACAGAATGTCACATGATGCTTCAATTTAAACATGGTCATGAATTCAAAGTGACGAACTAATCATTAAAATCATTAATTATTAACAAGTTCATTATTGCAGAATACTATTTATGTACCACTGTGAGATCTGTGAGTAATTTCAGAATGTTTTAGAATTTGTTTTGATAAATACAATATTACAATATACTATTTTATGTACAAACGTGAAATCTGTGAGTAATCTCAGAATGTTTTATAATTTGTTTTAATTGTAAATGTAAACTTGTAGATCTTACTTACAGGTGTACATCCTTGGACCCTGGTTTGTAATTGACTGGTACAAGAATACACCAAATAACGATGCCCGTAGATTAATGGAAGAAGATGAAGAAGAATTCTCAGCAGTTAGTTCTGTGAGTACATAATTATTAAACATTGAGGATATTGTAATAAATTTTCACTTACAAAAAGTTAAATTATGAACACTGTTTTACTATATGAAGAGGTTTTATGATAAAATGTCATGAATTTGAATCCTGCCTTTTGGTGTGGTTGAACAGAAGTTGGAAACAGGCATTGTTATTTTTTTCAAGTGTCTGCGGAAACTGTACCATCTTTTATTTGATTGATTTGTTTGAAGTGAAAGAAGTATAACTGCTTTAAATCTTACTTCATTTTATGTGAAGACAATTTATTAGAGTGTAATAGAAGGGTCAAGTTAATGAACAATGTATTGAATCAGATAATTATTATAATGATTTAAATATGTGCTAGAAGAACAGACCTACAACCCATTTTTAATGAGTATGTAACCAGAGACAAACATTTGTATGCCTTTGCCGTCGGTCATAATGCAATGGCAAGAAGATGACCTGTCCGATTCAGTATAAAATCAGCCAGTCGAACAGCCAATTGCAAGCTAGAATAAGACTATTCATATTATTATTATCTTTCCACATAAATTTATGTTTCTCTGTTAATGCACAGACAAACTTCGTGCAAAAAAATGTCAGCAAACTTTGAGACAACACGCTACCATTTACCTTAGGAGAACGTTATCTCTGGTGGGGATGTTAATTTACGTAAAGTAAACAACGTTTTATGCACCAGCTTAAATGCAAAATGAATTAATAAATTAATACATACATGATTCATGATAGACGTATTGTGTTTGCAACTCTACCATAATAAGCATCATTATGTTTGTACAGTATATAATTTTGAAATAATTGGTATAAATTTAAACTACATACCGTAATCCATGATAACAAGATGTTCTGAAACTGCTAGTAGTGCATGAATGTCGTTGATAAATGTAGTTAATGTGTCGACTACAGACAGCTAGCTATCTGTGCCAAGGTCATTTCAAAATTGATGCATGATACAAAGTTCATATTTTTCTTCAACGTAGATTAGCAAACTTGTACTGTAAATGCTTTATGTTTTTGTTCACGAAAGTATATACACGTGTGATAAGTTAAGTAGTTATAATAGCTGTATATTTACATAACATGTAGTATGCATGGCATCAATAATTAGAGTATAGTTTACATTAACAACCAATCTAAATCAGGGGCGTAGCTTTAGTCCTTAATTCATAATTGTGCTGGGGGTCCAGAGGCATGTCCCTTGGAATTTTTTGAAAACAAAAGTACAGTCTGGTGCATTCCATACGGGTAGGCAGGAATGTAATCCAGATCTCCAGAAACTCATTATACGATGTTTTGGTTTTAAAACTTAGGTCGCAGAATTTTTTACACACACGTGCATAATGTGCGTAATGGGCGCTACGCCCTTGCATTCTGGGCGTTCTGGCCCAGCGGCCGCCCCCATTATATTTAGATAACCCCATTGTACACACAACAAACACTTATTTTCCGAACGGTTTTCAATATTCTAAACATTTCAAATTTATAATGAGACAACCTCAGCATTAAGGTCGGGTTTTGGTTTCAAAGACAGTGTTAATCGTATAATAATGTAGGCTATGGCAACGTTAAATTTATGGACCAGCTAAATACTAGAAGTACTGAGTTATGTACGCACTAGCTTGCTTAATTTATTATTTTACTCTAAGTTCTGTTGGTCATGAATTTTCGGAAAAGTAATTATGTGGACGATGAATCCTAATGATCCTAACAGAACCAAAGAAAAATTTAAATAGCGAAACATATCAAAGGACTATTTTTGGTCATTCTTATGAGTAATGGTGTATTTAAATTACCTCCCTTAATAATTTAGTTGCATCATTATATTAGCACATATTTTATTGGCACTAAATAAATTTTATATTACATATACTCATTAATAAGTATATATTCACTCTAATACAAAAGTATTTGAGATTTTAAATGAAGTTATATACTAATTAGTATGTTATTGCATTGCAATATAAATATCGTTACGAACCAGTTGCAGGCTGACAATTTGCAGAGAAGTAATTCTTTCAAGTTTCTGTAGTTGGATGGTGCTTCCACCATCCGAATATAAACCCAATCAAAATGTACGTATGAGGCGGAGTGAATAAGGTTCATGTTGAAGAAAGTGGTGTTTGAGAAATGAATGAAATATTCACTATTTAATGTTCTATTTGCTTTAAGATTTAACATGTGTTTGTTAGTGTATACTGAATCCTTTTCCATACATGTCTGTTCATATACACATTCAGAAGTACTGTTTATATATAGTTGTATTTTTCTTACACATGCATAAAGGGACTCTACATGACTGATATGAAACAACATATTACAACTGACATTAAATGTAATGTAAAGTCCCTGAACTGAGTGGGGCTGTATTTTAAATGCACACACTGAAGCAAGTAGAGATGACATTCATTTGGCTGTCAGCATTTACAACGGTTATAACAATATAAATTTATAATTGTTCTATAAAATGACTTACCTGACCTCGCGGGTTCAACTTCAAAACATCGTCTCCTTTGTGCTCCTTTTTCGAAAATTCACAAAGCTTGTTGGATAAATCTTTCCACAACCCCTTCTTATCCAGGACGATCATAGCTTTCCAACATGGGGCCGAGCCAGAACCCCAGTACAAAAACATATTCTTGTTCGCCATTTTCGTCGTGTGCGTATCCGTACGTATTACACAAAACGTTCCTCTGGAGTGTAATTGACTGGAGCGTTTAAAATAAAATCCAATACCGGAAAGCGCGCGAATGAGTCGGAATGTCTTGGTTTTTATCATTCAAAGAGGAGTGCAGATGACGCGTATGAACGTATGTTTATCAAGTGTTATTCTAAACATATCTAATCAAGATATTATTATACCCACAAATTTTTTGAAAGTCTATATATAAAATGTGTTTAAATGTAAATGTTTTTAGTCGTGCTTATGAATTATCAAGGTAGATTTTTATGTTCTACCGTAGAACATTAACACGTTATTTTTAGACCAAAATTAAACAAATGAGTATTTCTGAGACCATTTTGGTCTCAAAGTATATAATTATACGAATGATGGTGACTTTTTGAACTTGTTTTGTAACGTTGGCAAGTTTTCTTCGGAATAATCTACCACTTAAAATGTTCATTCTAGAGTGTTACTATAAAAACTCCCTATAAATGTAAAAATACAAACACTCTCAAGTTAAAATGTCATCATAAAGTTTGACCTAAGTAGCATTCACGACTCCCTTGGCTGCTGAAGTAAATGCGACAAAGTTTACGTTTTCCCAACGTCAAACACAGTCCAATTGTACAACGAGTACCATATGCCAATGTTGACCTAAAACAAGCACGCTATCTCGGTTCTGGATTGGGTAAAGATAAATTCTGCAGGATTTTAATATAAATCTTTCAAAAAATAAAAACTATGGCACAAGGTCAACATAACAGTTATGAAAACAAATTAAGTCATTGTCTACAAGGGCATGAAGCTATCTGAGAAACACATATCTATCATATGCAGTACATGCACCTAACATATACAGTACATATACCTAACATATATAGTACATATACCTAACATATACAGTACATATAGCCACCATATACAGTACATATAGCCACCTTATACAGTACATATGCATAACATATACAGTATATATATATCTAACATATACAGTGCATAACATCCAATATATACAATACATATATCCAACATATACAGTACATATATCCAACGTACACAGTACATATATCCAACATATACGTAGACATCATACCTATCTTATCCCATAATTGAGTGTATATACATGTATATGAAAAATAGAAACTTGATTTCATGTAATGGTTAGTAATGCTGAATTTAGTATTATATGGTGCACAATAAGACTCGCGTAATATTTTTCATCTGCTTCATGAATTCAAAACTCTTCCGATTTGAATACTGTTTTTGCAGTTTTTCACTTGCGCATCAACAGGTAGTAGGTAAAAAGCTCCTTTCCTGGATTCTGTAACAGTACTAATCCAGTTTTCAATAATAAACTGCCAACTTCTTCACATGAATTATCAGTGTTAGATGGAAAATTGCGTTATATTCAATGTTTTCATTCAAATCGTCACAGAGAACACACAAACCCAAGGTCCTAGACCTAACGCTCTTTAATTGAAATATGCGGACCGGTTTTATAAATGATGCAAAAATATAAGAGCTAGATACATAGATAACATTTCTAAGATATTTTTGTGTAGTTTAATGTTAATACATTGTACATCGTATTTCAAGAGTTGGTCTGTGTAGACAAGTTACCCTGTCACACCAACATAATTGTTGAAAAAAATAATAGTTTGTATCCAACACACACCAGCAAGATCTAATTTGTTGGTTGCCGTAGACAGATGTATAAAAATATTATAAACTGATGCTTTTGTTTGATGGTTGATGAGATTACAGACTAACCTGTGTTTGCGGCTACCATTGCATAAAGACCAACCTTTGAATAAAGGGCATTCTTTTAAAAACCATCATTGATTACTTAGAACAAACTGACCTCCGAGGCCATCTGTCAATAAAGGCCACATTTTGTCGTTTCCATGGGTGGCCTTTGTTCACAGGTCTGATTGTATATGTACGAAACTATCAATTACTGATGCTATCCGTTGTTGCTTGATGAAGTGACATGTATGAAACCATGATGAACGATTCCCATGGTTGGTTGATTTAGACAGAGGAAAGTCAACAGGTTAGATGCCTTCCAATAAGGAATCGCCAGCCGTTTCTCCCCAATGAGGCGGCCATGTTGATTGTACACTGGGTAGCTCAACTAAACTTTCATAATACCTCTTTAAACCAGGTCGTGATTTAAAACTTACGCCAGAACGTACCAGAAACGCCAAGAATGGGAAGAAGAAAGCGTCAGCCATGGTGAATGTTTCACCACATAGGAAGTTACTCTGTGCCAGCAATTTGTCCCATAGTGCTAATTCTTCTCTCGCTCTATCTTGCATCTCTGCAAGTAAATAAAAATTATTAATGTACTTGTGCTCAGATCTGTCCAATGTATGGACATGTTCTGTAAGACGTATGTAATCACCGAAACGTTCCGAAATGCCACTCACCCTACAGAATGGACTTAGTTGATCTTTGACTATTCTCAGATCGGTGCCAGAATATGCTGTGCTGACGTATTCTGGTCCTCATGTTTCTGTTTATGTTCATTTTTTTCGACCACCGTAACTCGCCTATTGCAAAACCAATTACAAATACAAACCTACATTTTAAGAGGTCTTGATTCAAGTTTTCTATGTGCTCGCACAAAATCAGATACAGGTACGACAAAAAATGAAGTTTTTGGAGACCTTGGATTTAATATCGCAAACATAGTCAATACATAATCTCCGCGTCCATCCTAGTCACTCAAACATCTCCATGTTTAAATATAAATGAGACAATAATTGAATTCAATTTTTAGAACAATAGATAACACATAATCAAAGTAGCAATTCGTGAATTATTTCAAATTCAGTATACATGTACTTTGGTCGTTTAATCATGTCTTAATTCAACGAAACGAAACCCGAGAAGCACTGTGAGAAACGGTCACGGTAACATATACTATTAAATCGTATTTCGTTGATTAGTTGCCCGTCCGATGAGACCGATCCAAGGAAGAGTAATAAGGCATGTTGAAACACATCGACTGTTGATTGCCAGAAGGGGCTATCAGCATTTTTCATACTTTTGAGAAAAATGCATTTAAAGGTTTAGGCTTTAATTAAAAAATCAGCTATTGTTTCAAACTTAAGTTGCTTTTGACAGTTGATTGATAACACAAAGATTAATGCACACAGGGATTATTGAACTTGTAAGTCATTCGATAGGTCTATATTTGGTACTTTTTGCTGATAGCCCCTTCTGGTTGCCAAATTTTTCAACATTCAAAATATAGAAAAGGGGTCTAACAACATGTTGTAGGTGGGTTAATAATTGAAAAATGTGTTTTTAATTCTCTTTATTTACAGCATTAACACGAATATATGGATACACTTAAAGTCATATAAAAAGTGTTCATCAGATATGCTTGTATTGTATTCTAGTCTTAAAATTCGTAGTCAGTATCAGAATCTTCCCCATCTAATGCATCAGCACATGGCAGCCGATCCACAACTTCTTTGTTTGTTGGTAAACTCTCATAGTATGACCAGTACATTTCTGGTATGCCTTACATAATGACAAAAGGTCATTTTTCTTTGCCACTGAAATAGGCAATTTCTCATTGTATCTCATCGGTATTTTGTCTACCATTTCTGGTCTTCGTCTTTGCGTTCTTTTGACATTAATGCACAAAAAATCTGTATCTCTGAGGCTGTACTTTACATAGATTTGGTCTGGGTGGCTTTTTTGTACCTTCAATACTTTGACCTTAAGTCAGTTAACTTTTGATCCTTCTGTTGTTGTTTTGAAATTATTGAAATTATCCTTAGCATACTCTTTAAGGTCATAGAAGCTATCATATCTCATTGGCACAACAGCATAAGGATTTTGCCTTCTAGCCATTTGAAAAATTGTGTCCCATTGCTCTGGTACGTACAGTGATGTTGCTTTTTGGCATGTTCAATAGTTGCATGCATTGAATCACACTCCATTTGGGTATGACCAGATTCAAGAAATTTTTGCCCGATGACTTGAATGTTGGGATTTCGTAAAACTGTGTTAAGTAATCCAGCTGCAAGGTACTGATTGCGATTTTGTCCAGAGCAGCAGTCAGAATACATAATTACATGTTTGACATTAGCTGGAAGAGAATTTAGGTGAGTCATAATGCAAGTTCCTATTTCGGAAGACCCTCTCTGGCCATGTGTCTCATTCCAACCTCAAATGACGGCACAATTTTGTTCTTAGTTCAGAAATAGATATTTCTTATTTGACCCTTTTTTCTGCAAATTTATTTAGAAGTATGTTTATCTGGCTATCTTCTTTGCTTTTTTGCAAGGCTTCCTGGATGTCTTGATCCTTGTCTGCTTGTTTGGTGACATCTGAAACACACCTCATTTTCAGTTGCTTAGTTTGTTTGCTTTCCATCCTACCATGTTCTCTTTTCAGAGAACGTATCCTTTTTCTTACCCACTTCGTTCTTTTCTTTATGATGGGAGTTTGGAATTCATCAGGACATGATGAACTATCAAATGAAGGGTCATAGTTTGCATCAAAATCACTATTATCATCAGTTTCATGATCCGTCAAGTTAATATGGACAATCTGTTTTCGTTTGATAATGCTTTCTGTAGGTGTATTAATGGAATGTTTTCATCTGACGATTCCGTTACCAATGTCGGTTCCTTATCCGAACCGGTTCTTTTTTGTTTAGGATGGTCCCTTTCTAAAAAAACTGAAATTATAACTAAAGGTATAAATGATATAAATGTATTTACATATTTTATTTGATACAATGACTATAGACATATCAATTATATTTCTAAACACTATGTTTTACATAAAGCCTGCTAGTACTATTATTATATGGTTTGGCCAAGCCGGAGTCTGAATTTGAAAATCAAAATGACTTTTATTCTAAGACTTAATATTCTGTGCGCTATAAACAATCTTATGTAACAATAATTCAATTACCATGGAAATGACCTTGTTCTTGAAACAGCCATGAATCAAGTGGAACAGCAGTGTAAATTTCCTCATCTGACCAATCGACTTCCATAATTCTCTGAAATCAGAATTTCAGGACTGCCAGAAGGAGCTATCAACAAAAGGTGCCGAAAAAATACCTATAAAAAACCTCAACATGCTACCAAAGGATAGTTCAATCATTTTAATGAGATATATAGTGTATGTTAAATACAAAAATATTTTTATAAACTATGGATTTAAAATAAAAAGGCTTCATATAATTTCAGCTGCCAGAAGGAGTCAACAGATAAACAATAATAACATCACTGATGATAAAATATTTACATTTATGTGTTTATTTTCTAATAGTTTTATGTCGTTAAAATGTTAAACGAACACTTATTAGCTAATTAATAAAATAAAACAATATAATCTTACCTTCTTTACAGCATTTTAATCAACCAAAATTACGGAAATCTATAACTGATGCGTTTTCCCACGGTCTTCACGACTTTCTTATACAAAAGTTTTAATTAGTACTGAACATCTCTACAAGTGTTATCTCAACAACATTCTTCAAGGGGGGTACATTTCTATCATTAAGATCAATAAATCGCTGCTTAACACTGATAAGTATAGAGTAAATATAAACAAAACCCACAAGACCTATCAGCACAGAATTCTGCTGTTAGCACCTTATGGCAGCACTTGACATGCTGTTATCACCTTCTGGCGGGCAATTAATTTAGCCTTGTGCTGATAGACCCTGTACAAGGTGGCTCATAAATATTACTTATAACTGGATTTTTGACTAAATATTTTTTTCACAGGAAATATAGGTAAAAATAGTTTCAAATATGCAAAAAAGTCATTTTTGGTGAAAACTGCTGATAGCCCCTTCTGGCATTCAACAGTCGACATGCTCTTTCTGAGAGAATGTAACTAATATTGTAAGGGGTACTGATCCTAGTAGGTGACGCAGATAGATATGTAAAGTCAACTGACTGAAAAAAAACGGTGTTCAACCCTGTACAATCAAGTTAATCAGGGTATGAACACTAATATTTGGTTACAAGAAGAAACTAACCTTCTAAACGTGAATACCATCGCCTTACCTAGCTACAATTAACACTATCAATGGGGTTTAGTCTAATTAAGTATGATCGCTTGACAGACGCGTCAAGACGATGATTTGATGTGTGATTACCTCCCTTTGTCTTGTGTTACCAGGATTATTCGTGAAAATCAAAGTAAATGTACTACAGTAATACGCTTATATTTAAACACTTACCTGTCCACGTGAGTTCAATTTCATAATATCTTCTTGCTTGTGTCCCTTCTCAGAAAAACTTATTTGTTTATTAGGCAACCCCACCCACATCCCCTTCTGCGCTAAAACCAGCATAACTTTCCAACACGGAACTGATCCAGAACCCACCATAAAAACGTATCTTTATTCGCCATTGTGGGGGGTCTACAAAATTCACTCAAACCTGAAGATACTGTTCAGAAAGTCTGTATTCATATACAATTCATTAACCATTACCTGTAGACACCCATTTGCCTTTTCACACTTATCCATAGCAAAAAATACAGTCATCATGTTTGGAAAGAGACATCCATTTTCATACCAGTATCTACACAAAGAAAAAACAAGCACATTATTGTAAAAAATATTTAAAAAGATGTTATAATCATATATAACATGTATTCCAACAGGGACTCTATATTGTAATGTAGAGTCCCTGATTCCAAGTAAGTACAAAGGCTCGCTTTAATTTTAAATGTGACCTATTCTCATCATATAACGACACAGTTTTACAAATAATGGACTTAATGAACTGATTTCCAGATGGATAATTGTATCACATAACCTTATTCTAAGATTCAATTAATAGAGTCACTTGTCTGTTTGAGTTGGACTGGCTTCTATTTTAGGAAGTGAAAACAGGCGTGTAGCTTCTATTAGGCAGTACTAGGCAATTGCCTAGACTCGATTTCTAAAAATCAAATAAATTTGGAATCATCTAACTAATGTTAAAATGTTTCATCGAAAATTGATATCTTTGACCATTTATATAACTTAAACTATGATTTTTTTTTCATTTCTAATGGTCATAAAATACCCCAAAATAGCCGTAAAATGCACCTACGACGTCTAGAATTTCTAAATTTTCCCCGATGGCATGCATGTGTTACAGTGTAGAAAGGGATGTCCAAAAAGTTATGTAGGCTTATGTGACAAGAGGCTTATTTTGCCTGAATGCATGGTAATTTGTGAACCAAACATTTGTCTGAACAGCTGCCTAGTTAGGATTGATTTAGAAACAAAATCAAGAACACCCAATAGATCCAGAAATGTAATTTAGTTAATCATATTACCACCAACTTGTTACTATGAGTTTTTTTTAAGTTTACATGTACAAATGTACATATAAAATACTTACACCACGCATGTGCTCTCGGAACTCCTTCGATTCCAAACTGGTCATTATATGATCAACTTCCGCCTTAGACAAAAAGTTTCTGTCAAACAAATAGACTGCAGCATTCATTTCGATAGAAATTTTCTTTAAACCAATGTTTTAAGGTACATTGTACTTGCGCGCATATAAGCAACCCGAATTTGTGATATGTGTGATTCAACTGAGAATAAAATATGCATTATGATTATTCAATGCTAGAAATATGAAACATAAAATTAAAGAATCATATTTTCATTTACTTGCTCGTAAATATATATAGTAACATAGCATAAATCATTTTTTAATATTTATAGCTATCAAAATATAAAGAATTGTCACGCGACTCTACCTAACTATAATACCTCCATATTAATCAAACTTTTTTATCATGTCATCGTTGACGGTGAAATTGTCAGGAATTAACGTATACTCTGAAACAAATACATTGCATGTACTTGTATTCATAAATCAATGAACTTTGTACCAAAATATTGATAACAATTGGTTTATTTTTCTATTGCCAACCTGGTACGGTGCACAGATGGCTAGCCTTTTCTTTCCCGAAGTATACGTAAAAGGATAGAATAAAATAAACTTAAGTAGGCATCTGTGGTACATCATGCGCACATATAGGGTACATGTGAATATGTTCGAATCAATTAACATAGAGATAGGAAAACCAATAATATTTCATAATGATATACATGTTTGTGATGTCTGGTCCTTATTCAATCCAACTGATTACACTGGGTTTTTTTTGATAGCGAAACAGACAAGGCGAAAAAAATGTTAGTTTCTGGTTATCCGACCTACCCTATGTTTGTTTTGACTTGTGTTTTGTGAATGGATTACTATGTGATGATGCAAACTTGGGTGTTTTTTGTCAACACTTTTGAATTATTAAATATCTTTGATAATGTTGTAAATTTTATAATTATTTCCTGCAATTGATGTCAAGTTTTGTCTTGTATTATCAGTTATCAATTTATATTTGAATTAATTTAAATTATACACACAGAGTTAGAAACATTTTTCTTCCTTAATTTGGTTGGTAAACTTTAGGAATTTAAAAGGTTATGTGAACTTAGAAAATATCTAATATTGATTTAATCTACAATATTGATAATAGAAAGAAAGCCTATGAAAATAATATTATGGTACAACTGTGATAAAATTTAGTAATATGAAACATAATATTATATTATAACACTGATCAAATTTAGCAATATGGAAATAATATGATAAAACAAAAGTGATAAAATTTAGTAATGTGAAAATAATATTATATTACAACTGTGATAAAATTTAGTAATGTGAAAATAATATTATATTACAACTGTGATAAAATTTAGTAATATGAAAAATAATATTATATTACAACTGTGATAAAATTTAGTAATATGAAAAATAATATCACATAAGTTATATCACAACTCTTATAAAATTTAGATAATAATAATATATATGTATACATAATAATTATAAAATAATACATAATATTATAAAACAACTCAGTCAGCAAAGTCAGCAAGATCGGACTATATCCCTTAGGAAAAGGAAAGGCATTTAACTTGCAGTTATTTAGCAGTTTTTTTTAAATAAATGCATTTTTTACAAGTTTTTGTCCTCCATCTTAATTCGTAGGGATCCATTTAAACAGCAGTTTTTAAAAAACTGGTAAAAACTTGTTGTGAAAAAACTTGTGTCCAGCATTTTTTACCAGTTTTTGTACATTTAAAAGCAAATGGTTTTTACAAGTTTTATTTAAATGCTTCAAGCAGAAAATAATTCATGCACACTAATTTTCACTTAAATAGCAATATTGAATGTGTACAAGTTGTATATCATATGAATATAAACAAACTTAAGGTACATCATATAATTAATATTGTATCATTCTACATAATATGAGCTGTGTCAGTAGTATAGTATTTGAGCGAGTCTAGGCCACCTGGCGGTGTTCGGATTTTCACTCACTTCGTTCGCTCAAATCCTCCTAGACTCGCTCAAATACTATACTACTACCACGAAAGTGTATTTTTTGTTTGTCCAAATAGAATATGGAGTGTGTTAAGTGGCACAATCAAGAAAATATCCACATGTGGGAATAGATTTACTATCATAAAAGTGCATTTGACCAAATAGAATATGGAGTGGCACAATCAATGATGAAAAAAAAATAAAAAAAATGAGTATCTTTGGAATTGGAAAAAACAACAAACAGAGTGGGCAATTGGATATGGATGGAAATGTGATAATTAATTTAGGGGATGCAAATAGAGCTAATGATGCAGTTTCAAAAAGATTTGTATTTAAGAAAATACAAAGCGTAATTTCAGACTATGATCTTGAAGATGTTAAAGTTATTAAGAAAACACTGGAAACCAAAAGTGAAATTCTTAATCAATTGATTAATGATGTTAAACAAAACGAAAAAATAATAATTGAGTTACAAGATAAAATTGAACAAGAAATGAAAACACTATCAGATGCTATGGAAAAACTTGATGTAACGGATGATAACATTACAAAAGTATTTGAAGAAAATATTAAAATTATATATAATCAAATAAGAGAATTAAAACAAAAAATGATACAACATGATGAACTCAAGGAAAAATTAAATGAATCTGAGAAAATGTTACAAAATATGTATCAATTGGAAATTAGAATAGAAATATCAAAATTATTAAATACTTTTTCAAGTGAACAAACAGATGAACTTGAAAAGAACGTAGCCAACTTGGATGATTTAACTAAAAATATTTTACCTAAACAAATAACTGATATTGGTGATGTTGTATTGGATTTAGTAAATGATAATAAAAAATTAAAAAAAAAAATATCGAAACTTAATAAAGCGATATATGAAATACCTGTGTTTGTTCTTTATAACAACAGAGTACAAGAAGTAAAAATTTTATCTAGATTAGAATTAATTCCAACAAAATATAAGTTGGAAACAAAGGAATTGAACCAAACTGTTGAAACGAATAATTTATTCGCTTTGTTTGGTCTTAATTCTTCTCCCATTGCAGAATATATGGATTACATAATACCAAATTACGATTTTGGAGAATTGAATGGGTTTGAAATTAAAAAACAAGGAAGATATAAATTTGAAATAAAACTAATAGCCAAGGGTGATATAAAAGAATTTTTTTCATCCAGTCAAGTTTTACAAATGAACGCGACCCAATAACAAAAAATATTGAAAAAGATAAAGAGGAAGAGTTTACTCTTGATTTAGATTCTGATGATAGCATTTATATTTACCCGGGTATCGTTTCCGATGAATCACATTTTACGTTTGAAGCTGGAAGTTATATAAAAGTAACATATTCCTGGAAATATATATAATCTAAAACTCAGTAATCTGTAATTCTTGTTCATAAAAGCTACCTTTAATTTCTTCATCTTTTAAATCTTTTATTTTATAAGTAACAGGATCTGTATTCAAAACTTCATCAATTACAAATATTTCTCTAGTCCAGCGTGTTGTATAACCTTTTTCAAATTTATCTTTCTTTTTTGATATTCTCACCCTATCTCCAACTTTAAATTTAGGTTCTTTAGTTTCATTTTCTTCTTCTGGATATAAATTTTCATACACGGTTGATGTATTTTCTATTTTACTCGCTTCAACAGGTGTCATTTTAATTGAAGAATGAACCGTATTATTATAATCATTAACTAATTCATCTAATACATCATAATATTTAGTAGTTTCATGAGCAGTAAAATATCTAAACATACGTTGTTTCATAGTTCCTATCCAACGTTCTACTACACTTGATTTTTCTTCATTTTCAGTTGAATATAATTTTATGTTATTATCTTTTAATAATTCTTTTACTTGTCGATTATAAAATTCAGAACCTTTATCCGACCAAATAAACATTGGTTTTCTTTCTTCAAATAATGTTTTAAATGCTTCACTTACTGTTGCTCCTGTTTTATTTTTTAAAGGAATCAACCACCCATATTTACTAAAAACATCTATAACTGCTAATAAATATTTATAATGTTTATTTTGTTTTGAATATTGTTGCATATCTACCAAATCAACTGCCCATGTTTGATCTATTGAATGAACATGAACTCGCCTTTTTGGAAAAGATTTTACAACTCTATGATGTAATTCATCTGCTAATTTATTTGTAAATCTATTCTTTTTAGATCCACACTCTGAACATTTAGCTTTTAACATTTGTCTATTATTAGATGTTGTTACTTGTTCTACTGAATTATTTTCAGTATGTTTTTTACAACGCAAACAATATATTTTTTGATTCTCCATTTTACAAGTACTAAAATTGATATCTCTAAAAAATGAGTGAAAAAAAAATTTGTACAAAGTGCAATGAATATAAATATTTACATGAATACGACAAAGCAAATGGTAGACCCATGGGTGTTAAATCTTCGTGCAAGCAATGTAACAAACCTATGAAACAAATCCATTATCAAAATAACAAAGAAAAATATAAACAAGCATATCAAGAATTTATACTTAGGAATCCAAATTATCAACATGAATATTATTTTGAAAAGAATATACCTAATTGAAAATTATTGCCTTTAAAAATGAGACCCCAAAATCCCAAATCATTCAAAGATCTTATTACTGAAATAGATATTGGTGATATAGATGAAGGGGATATAACCAAATATATAAATATATTAAAAGATAAAATAGTTATTAATCAATTTCCCTTGAAAATAAAAATAACAATAACAAGTGAATTTTCAACTCCTATGTCATTTGATGTAATAGAAAGTCATTACTCCTATCCTGCACAAGTTATCCTATCACAAAATAATATATCCAAATTTTATAAAGATCTAATAGATAAATTTGAAGCTTGGGTGGATAAATTTCAAGAAAGAGGATCTGGATTTGTTTTTAGAAATATTAAAAGTGTAAAAGTAAAACAATATAAATACAGTATCCAGAAGGCTTCATCTTACATCCCTCTTCAATTTAAATCAAGCAATATCATCAATGTTAAAAATACTAATGATAACAAATGTTTTCTTTGGTCCATATTAGCAAAACTATATCCTGCTGATGATCACAAATACAGAGTAAGCAAGTATATAGAATATGAAAATTGTATTGATATGACTGGTATTGATTATCCTGTTAAAATAAAAAATATTCCAAAAGTGGAAAATCAAAATAACATAAGCATAAATGTTTTTGCATTAGAGAATCAAAAAAACAAACATTCCTTATATCCAGTATATATAAGTTCAAGGACACAAGACCCAGTAATAGACTTGTTGTATATTGAAGATAACGAAAATACACATTATTGCTTGATCAAAGATTTAGATAGCTTCAAGTGCGATAATACTAGGCATAAATCGTTTACATGTAGAAATTGTCTACAAGGATTTCAAAGAAAAGAAACTTTAACAAAACATAAAGAAATATGTTATGATAACGAATATTGTAGAACGATAATGCCAGATAAAAATATTCTTAAATTTAAAAATTATCATTTTAAAAATAAATTACCATTTGTTATATATTGTGATTTTGAATCAAACAATATTCCAATAAAATCATCTCAACCAAATCCCAACGAATCCTACATAAATCCAATATTTAAACAAGAAATAAATAGTTATGGAATATATGTTAAATCCGATTATCCACAAATATATAAATCACAATACTTTTCTTATGTTGGTGTTGATGTAGTGGAAAAGTATATGGAAAAAGTAATGAAGATATTCAAAGAAATAACTTATAATATATATCTTAACGAACGGAAAAAACCAAAATTAAATACATATGAAGAAGAAGAATTTCAAGAAGCAACTAATTGTTATATATGTGGTAATTCGTTTTCCAAGACGAGCGTAGACCTACGGCCGGAGGCCGAGACGACCACAGGGAGCTCCTTACATCGCAAAGGGGATTGTTCGAAAATAAGGGAACATAATCATCTTTCGGGTAAATATAGAGGAGCAGCATGTCAATCATGTAATACAAAAGAAGGTAAAACAACAAAATTAATTCCTGTATTTTTTCACAATGGTTCTAATTATGATTTCCACTTTTTAATCGAAGAATTGATGAAATATGAAGATGAATATAATAAAGTAAAACTTCTTTCTAAAAACTCTGAAGAATATATTTCTATAGAATATGGATCATATTATAAAAAATTAAGATTTCTAGATTCTTATAGATTTATGTTAAAAGGCTTATCGGATATTTCCAAATCAATGGATAAATTTCCTATTTTGGAAAGCGAATTTGACGTAGATATTTCTCCACTAAAACAAAAAGGATTCTATCCATACGAATATGTAGATTCAATAGAAAAATTAAAAGAAAATAAATTACCAGATATTAAAGAATTTTATTCAACATTAACACAAAAAACAATTACAGAAGAAGAATATAAACATGCACAAAATATATGGAAAACATTCAAATGTAAAACATTACAAGATTATCATGAATTATATTTAAGAACTGATGTATTGATATTAGCGGATGCCTTTGAGAATTTTAGAAACTTCTTTTTAAATAATCATGAAATAGATCCATGTTATTGTTATTCGGCCCCAGGACTTACATGGCAATGTGGATTAAAATATACAAATATAGAATTGGAATTGTTAACAGATTATGATATGTTATTAATGTTCGAGAAAGGAATAAGAGGAGGATTTTCTGGAGTTCTGGGACCACGACATGTTAAAGCATTTAACAAATATACATCCAACTACCATGCTGGTGGAAATAGAATATTAGATGAAAATGAAATGAAAGAAGCACTTAAAATACTTAAGAATGGTGGAGATCTAAATGAATTCTTAGAAGAAAAATATTTATTATACTTAGATGCAAATAATTTATATGGATGGGCAATGTCACAACTTTTACCAACTAAAGATTTTAAGTGGGAATCGGATCCAAATTATTATTTAAATATCCCGGAAGGCAGAGGATGCATACTGGAATGTGACTTAGACTATCCAAATACTTGCAGACGCAAAACATACAAATATCCACTGGCCCCAGAAAAGTTAAAAGCTAATAAAGATGAAATGTCAGATTATCAATTAGAACTATTAGGAGACAAGCCCGTAAGCAATGAAGAAAAATTATTCTTAACATTATATGATAAAAAGAAATATATTGTTCACCATAGTATTTTAAAAGATTATATTGAACTAGGGATGAAAGTTACTAAAGTATATAGAACTATTTCTTTTAAAGAAACAAATTGGCTAGCAAAATATATCAACTTCAATACAGAACAAAGAACAAAATCAAAATCTGCTTTTGAGAAAGATTTATGGAAGTTAATGAACAATAGCTTTTATGGTAAGACATTAGAAAATATAAGAGGAAGGAGTGAAATTATATTATCTTCCAATAGAGAAGAATGTAAAAAAGATAATACCATTGGGAAAACAAGAAAAAAATGTTTACGATTTATCTACCGAAACTGGAAATTTTAATTGTGGATTTCCTTTGATTGTTCATAATACCGACAGTGTTTTCATATCAATTAAAACTAAAGATATTTACGAAGATATGAAAAAAATACAAGATCATTTAGATACATCGGATTATCCAACCGATCATAGTTTGTTTTCAGAAAAAAATAAAAAAGTGATTGGCAAATTTAAAGATGAGTTAAATGGTAAAATTATGAATGAAATAGTTTACTTGAGGAGTAAGGCATATTCGTTTACGTACCTTGATAATCAAAATATAAAAGAAGAAAAGAAATTAAAAGGAATTGGAAAAACTACAATTAAAAAAAATATAAAATTTGATGATTATAAAGATTGTCTATTTAATAATAAAACTAAAATGAATATAATGTATACATTGAACTCCGATAAACATAATATGTACATTTATAAAGTAAATAAAAAAAGTACAACACCATTCGATGATAAGAGATATATACATGACAACGGAATAGATACTTCACCATATGGACAATTTCCATGTAATAAATCCAGTTAATGCCATGCCACCAACAATAAATACAATCTCTCTATTCTTCTGGTCTTCCGATGGATTATAAAAATCACTTAATGTAGGTTTGGGTGGTAAAGCTGGTAATTGTTTACCGGTAATATAATAATAATTTTTCATCGCTTCATCAGCGTTATCAAATTCATTCATAGCGTGATGTTCCTTTTTCAATTGTTCATTAATAAAATCCAATCTTTGTGTTCTTTTTTCATTCCATTCAATTTGTGCTTCTTCTAATTGTTCCATTGCCTTATTATGTCTTTTTCTCTCTTCGTCACTATTTCTACCCATATGTGAAAATAAAAAATTACTACCAGAAAAGGCTAATGCATTCACAACCGCTCCACCAACCATCATTGCTACAGCACTTGCCATTTTTATAGGCGTTTATTTCATAATATCAGCTGGAATAATACCTTGTTTAACCAACATATCTTTTGTTGATATTGCGAGCATTATATCAGTAGTCAACATTCCAATATCCATCATATTAAAATCTACCTTTGGAGGTGACCTTCTAAATATTTTTCTACCTAGTTCCGAATACCCAACTGTTAATATACTTATCACTACCGAATGATATAACATGTTTACTATTTGTTTTCCGTCTATTTGTGAAGTCATTTTTTATATATTAAATTTAACTAAAATTCAAATGGGTCAATTTCTTTCTTTTCGTCCGGCCCCGGTTGTAGTTTTTCATCCGGTCCCGGTTGTTTTTGTTTAGACTTATATATATATATTCCCAATCCGACAACTCCAATTAGACACAAAGGTAAATAATTTTTATAAACATTTATATATTTAACTTCATCTTTTGTTATTGGGGTCCCTTTTAATTTTATATTTTCTTTCTTCATTGATTCAATTTCTTTATTTTTTAATTCAGCTTTTAATTTTTTTGCTTCAGCACCTTTTTTACCAGCTAATACTCTTTTTGGATTTTTCGTTATATTTTCACTCATCTTTTTTTTATTGTAACATTTTCACTTTTCTCATCAGAGACGATATGTTTTGTTGTTGTTAGAATAGCTGTAAATGGTGCAAGATACATTCCATATCTATAATACAATTCACAACATGTACTAGTCAAAGCATGATTGATAAATGGATCTTCTTCCAAATCTTGTATTAGTTTTGGTGGATTGACAATATTGAAATATTTTGATACACCCATAACGTATAAATTAATAAAAGAGTTTCCTAATGTCTTGGTCATACTAGCTCCTAATCTAGCTTCGTACCTGCGGTATAATTTATTTATTTGTTCTGATGTCATTGTATCAATATCTGACATTTGTAAGTCTTTACCGAGATATTGTTTACTTCCTCCACCTGCAACAATAGCTGACAATCTTTCACGTTTTGTTTCATCATTACCTTTTTGTTCTTCTACGCATTCCTTGAGCAATTCTTCAGCATCCATTTTTATAGGTATATTTTTAAGCATCAAGCGAGCGAAGCTTAAGCATTACTAAGCATTGCTTAAGCATTACTAAAGCATTACTAATCATTGCTTGAGCATTACTTAAGCATCCATTTTGAAAAAAGTAAATACCACATATCCAGCTACGACGGTGTTTGGTATAATTATTAGTATTACTTAATCAACTACCCAATAATTGGTAGGTTGATCAGTTTTCAAAATTAATTTAATATGTTTCTTTTTTTTTAATTCTTCTTTTATTCTTTGTCGTTCTTCTAATGTAGGAATAACATCATTCTCTCTTAAACAATTTTCAAAACTATCCCTGTCTTTGGTGTAAAACATACATAACCATTTTGTTTGTTCTCTTAAATCTTTCAAAACAGAATTGTACCTTTGCGATATAACCCAAACAGATTGTTCTGCGTGTCTTCCAGAAAATGCCAACTCTGATAACATATCCTTTTTCTTTGTTAATTCTTTTGTAGCGCTACAATCATCAATAATATATAGAGTTGGATGACCTGCATATTTTTTAAAAAATATTTTTAGTAGTTCTTGTAATTTTTCTTCACCCTTAATTATTGGATTAACAATTGTAATATTCTTCGTTTTTGGGTTTTTAACATCACCAATCCACTCACGATTTTTGTATGCCTTGTTCCATTGAATTGTTGGACAAAGTATAACGATATGCATAAAAACATTTCTATATTCACCTTCGAGTAAATCTAAAACAAATTCAGTCTTTCCACAGCCGGTTTGACCACATATAATTGCACAATGTGGATATTTTGGTAGTTCCATTTATTAATAACTAATTTCTTTAAATCTACCATCTTCAAAATTAATTTGTGCATCTTGTATAACAAATAGATAAACATTTATTGTTTCATCATCTCCTGCTTCTTTTGCAATTTGTATTGTTATACCTTCTGATGCATTTTCAATTCTTCTTCCCGATCCATGAAGAGAGTTATCATCCGTTGAACGTAAATCTAACCACAATGCATAATTGTCTGTTAAATATTTTTCCAATGTTGTATCAGTGAAATATAAATCTTTTATAACCATATTTGTTTCTTTATTTTGTTTTGAATTCAAAGCAAAAAATTTATTTATTTCATCCCACTGTTGATATGATTTCATTCCTTGACTGTATAGTTGATTTGGTATACCTTCTATTGTCATTTCTACTTTTGTTATTTCTGGATTGTAATAAGTTTGGGTTGATGTTCTCTCCGGATCTTCAAACAACATTAGAATACCTTTCATACTTCTAGCAGGAACATTTAGATTAACATTCCATAGTGTATCAGATTTGTTTTTAGTTATTTTCCTGTGTCTAAGTATTCTATCATATAAAACAACCATTTTACCACCAACTTGTTGACTTATTTGTCTTGCGAATCCGTCATCAGAAACTGTATCAAATTCCAAGCAAATATTTTTAATCGAATAACTTGAAGCGGGATCTGTTGATTTGATTACTTTGTTATAATCATTGAATGTAAGTTCATATTCAAGTCTATCACCAAGACCAGCTTGATAAAATGGCATATGGGTATTCAATAATTCAAAATCCAGTGGAATACAAAACCTGTTTCCATATGCTTTTGCAATTGCTTCATCTTCTCTATCAGCCGAAGCATCTTTGGCTCCAATTCTATGTTTCAACATATTGGTTTTGCCGATACCTTGATAGGCCATATTTACTCTTTCAGTTGGAGATCTCCACAAATCAATATAACAATGGTAAATATCACTATCATCAATGGACATAACTTCATTTCCACTTATTCTAATTGTGGTTTTCTTGATTATTGATCTTCCTATATTTTGAAATATAGTTGCATTTACATCTTTGGAGTTTAGTTCAATTTCAAATGCCAATCTAACTGTACCTGGAACAATAACATCATTACTACTTAAATTAGGAAATCTCACTAACAATTGTTGATTTTGATCAATAGTTGAAGGATTATTGGTTATTACAACACTTTGACGAATACCTCTAACACCACGAGGTTCTCTTATTTTTCTGTATGGATTTAATTTGTTTCCGTAAGCTGACATTTTTTAAGGATAAAAAATGGCTAGAATGGAATTTGATAATCCAGCATTTAACGAAGACGATTATGATAGAGATAACCCCCGCGAGGACGAAGATGTTATGGAAATAGATAATGAATTTAATAGATATATACAAAACCAAAGTGCTCATATTGAGAATTTACCTCCTGATGATGATATAAGAATAAAAAAAATGGTAGAACAGAAGGAATCCCTACTTAAAAAATATTACGAGATTATAAAAAAAAAATATGGATTAGAACCATCAGTTAGCATTGATCTAATTACTACAGATTTTGAACTTGGACCAGATAGTAAAACACTATTTTTGGTGGTTGGAGACAATCGTATTCAAATTACATCCAAAAGAGGTGGTGGATTTATAGACTTGAAAACTTTGGCGACTGAAATTAACAAAAGAACCGATCGTGGTGGGACAGATACAATTAGAAACTTACTGTGTTTGAAGGATTATAAATCTACAATTAAACCATTACCAGCAGAGGCCGTTGCAAAATTACAAAATGCAGAAAACAACATATCCAATGTTGATGGTATTGAAATGACCGATTTACCCCATGCAGCCGAAACTTCAGTGAAAGTAGTAGAACCAGTAGTTAACATAATAAAAGAACAAGGAATACAAACCGATATGACAAAGAGAGAAATGGACGGTATCCTTAAAGCTATGACTAGCGTAAAAGAAGAGACTGCAAATGAATTAGCAAAATTATCCGAAACAAATAAAGACTTGGCAAAAGAAAAAGAAAAATTAGAACAAGCCAAATCGGATAATGATGAATTTCAAATAGAGAGAATAAGTAGCAGAATAAGAGATTTAGAGCTTGAGAGAAGTTCAAGACTTGAAGTAATTGAAATTAATAGAGATAGATTACGTACTCAGATTAATAGAATCAAGGAAACTATACGTAAAATATTAAAAGAAGACACAACATTAGCCGAAAGAATTAAAACATTATTCAGAGAACAAGGAATTACAATTGTTAGTCTTTTAACTGCTTTTGGTATGGTTATTGGTGTTATTGTTGAAGCTGTTATTCCTACTACAGGTGGAGGTGGAACTACTCCTTCTCCCAATCCTAATTCAAGTGGTGTAAAAGAATGGATTAAAAAACAATTAGCTAATATAGGTAAACTATTAGCCAAGCTTGCAGGAAAAGCCGCAGAAGCATTACCTGGTATTATTGGTTCTATTGTATCTTGGATATTTTCAACAACTGGAAAGGTTGTTAATTGGTTTGGAGAACATTTATGGGCTTTAGTTGTTCTTGTTGTTGGACTGTTGTATGCAGCTGCTAGAGAATATATATCAAAATAAGACCTATCGCTATACTTCCTACTATTAATGCTGTTTTGTTTTCTTCGTGTTGTTTTGCTTCTTTCTTAATTTCAATGGATTTAGGTATAGATTTCTTCATTTCGGGTATAGATTTCTTCGTTTCCGGAAGAGATTTCTTCGTTTTAGTTCCCATAAGTTCTACATGATGTTTCGGGGGAATAGGTTGGTTATTCACACCATTATATATTCCAAGCACTTCATTATCGGTAGCTACCACAATGAGATTGTTATAGTCTTGAATTGTACCAATTCGTAATTCCATATCACTTGGAGACATGTACAATCCAATTCCATAAACATAGTCAACTTTACTACGTGCATATTTTAATGTGTTTTGATACCTTGAAATTTGACTCGGTAAATCCTTAGGACTATTAATAGCATCCTCAACATTTGCAAGGAATTGTTTTTGAGCATCAAAAGCTGTTCCTGTTCCAAGTATAGTTGTTCTTGTTTGGGACTGGGAACTTAGTATAGCCCAACAATAAGTTCTTATAGATTCATTAATCCGTTCAATACCTGCTCTCGTAAAACCGTTTGATGCATCAAGAATGAATGTTGTCCATAAATCTTTAACGGAATCCGATTGTTGAATATAATCAATATGAACTTTTTTAGGTGGAAGATATTCGCATGATGAAATACCACAACGTCTACCACCCGGCACTTCTGGTCCAAATGTCATTTTTGATAAATCTAGATCGGTTGCCGTACTACTAACAACGTGTTGGGACGAATGATCATGTCTAAAATCTGTTCGTTTCCAAGCGGAATGACTTGTTGTGTAAATAATTCCAAGACCATCATTTTGTCTCCAATCTGAATTAGGATCTACATCAAACTCTTTACATATTCTTTCATAAGCACCTCGATCATAACCACTACTAAATGCATTCCAACTTTTATCTTGCGGTAATGCAATAGATAATTCAAATAGTATTCGTCTTGTTTGGTAATAAACGTGAAACAAAAATAATGATCCTGTCAATCCACCATGTTTCAAATGGTTGTTCAAATCTATACCACAACCTGTAGTAGCACACCATATTGCAAAATTTAGTTGATTTTGCCAAAATGACAAGAGGTTTGTATTCCAACGTTCTACTATTTCATTTGATGCTACATGTGGTAAAATATATTTTTCGAATACATTTGGGAAATCTACGTTGAAACTTTTTCCGGATGATGAAATAATAATAGATTGTTTTATAATGTTGATTGATTTCTTGTTAAATACCCCGGCACCGGGATAAAGAGCTTCATCGTTATATTTAAATTCTTTTGGTGTCATTTTTTTATTTTTAAAAAATGTATCATACAATTTCCGATATTGATAAAACAGTAATCTTACAACAATATATAGATAACAAATGTGGTACCAAGAGAATTGGATTAAAAAGTTTTACTTATACCATAGGTTGGTATAATGTTTCTCGTGAAACTGTTGTGGTGGAAACTTCGGACGATTCAACCATTGAACATACTTTTAATAGTGGATTTTATAGTATGCAAGATATAATAGATGAATTTGAAAAATTAAAAATTGTTTTAACGGTTGAAATGAAAACTGGTATAGCAACTGTTTCCCATCGTAATAATCGAAAATTTATAATACCTTCTGGTCTTTCACAAATATTAGGTGGAACCGGTGAAAGACCTGTAGATTTTGCACCTTATAAACAACTATATGTTCATCTCGATCAGATAAATAGTGCTTATAATTTCTTTGATGGCGCTCCAAGTAATATTCTTGGTGTTATTCCTATTGAGAATAAATCGTTTGGTGATATTGTTTATACAAGTTTCAGTAATCCGGAATACAAACAATTAACACATGGTGATATTTCGGAATTAAGTATAAGCGTTTGTGATAAGAATGGTCAGAAAATAAACAACAATGGATTACCAATTAGTTGTGTGTTGGAAATTTTCCCTTGAAAATGAGTATATTTGGTGTTAAAAAGGTTGTAAAATCAACCATTACAATAAGTGCTGAATCAAAAGGTTCTTTATCTAATAATAAGGTATTTTCATTCGGAAATGGTGGTAAGGAAAAAGACGTTGGTTATGTTGTAATGGGACGTGGTTATATTACAGGTATTAGCTTATCGAGTGAAAGGTCAAGTGGTGAAGTGCGAGTTGGTATTTTGGTAAATGGTGAAGTTTTGAAAGGATGTGAGATTATTTTGAATACAACAACACCAAGAAAATATAATAATTTTGAACATCCATTTTTAGTTGAAGAGGGAAGTGTTATTAATTTTATTAGTCTGAAGGCTAATGGAAATACAGTTAATACTATTGCAGCGTTATTATTTGAATTCAAAAAATATCCTTAAAAATGAAGCAACCTACGGCCCCGAATTTATATCCAGAATTATCCGACTCTTCGAGTCGAGACGACGGACAAAATTATAGATTACGGAAAATATCAGAGATTGAGAAAACTTTAATTAATGAAAGAGATACACGCAAAGCATTATATAAGAAATATAAACGTGGAATTAATATTACTGATGGTGTTGATACTATTCTAATATCAATGTCTGTTATTTTGGCAGGTGTTGGTTTAGCAGTTCCAATTTTATTTCTGTTAGAAATTGCCGCTGTTGTATGTGGAAGTTTGGGTGCTTGTGTTAAAATTATTAGACGTAAATTATTTACAAAAACACAAAAACATTATAAGATTGAAACTATTGCTGAAAGTAAATTGAATAGTATAAAAGATTTGATTTCAAAAGCTTTAACAGATGGTACGATATCTGAAAATGAATTTAAACTTATATTGGACGAATTGGAAAAATATAATAATCTAAAAGATAACATACATTCAAATCAAACAGGATTGAGTGAGATAGATAGAAAAAAACTTATTGAGGAAGGCAAAGCTCAGGCTTTGTCCGAATTAAAAAAAAAATAGGAAATGCTTAATTTTATTCAATAAAATTACTATAGTAAACGACCCGCCACCGAAATATTAATCTATTCCCACATGTGGATATTTTCTTGATTGTGCCACTTAACACCCTCCATATTCTATTTAGTCAAACAAAAAATACACTTTCGTGGTAGTAGTAAGGTATTTGAGCGAGTCTGGGAGGATTTGAGCGAACGAAGTGAGTGAAAATCCGAACACCGCCAGGTGGCCTAGACTCGCTCAAATACCTTACTACTTGTGTCATGTGAAAACCAACCTTATGGCCTTAAACTTTGCAACCAGTGTAGGCCCAGATCACACACAACCAGCAAAATGTGATTAGGAACTACATTGTTCGCTTAGACGCTAAAAGACAAGGAGCAGTAGCCGAACAGTGTAGGTCCTGATCAGACCGCACGATTGCAGGTGAGCTGATCTGGGTCTACACGGTTTGCAAAGGCCAGAAGGTTGATTTTGCCATGACATGTCTCAATTATTAATCTAAAAACTAATTTTGTCTGGCTAATCAACTGTCATTTCTAATTATATTTAGATATTCACTTTATTAAGCAAAGTGGTCTAATCATAATTATAAATTGTAAGTTGGTTCCTTAATTCAGCAACATACTATTCCACAGAATCTGTTATGTCAGACACATGTATATCAATCAAAGTTTCTAATAAGGTTTCTGATAATTAATAAAATTTCTTATTCTTGTGTAACGTTTCCAAGTGAAAAAATAACTTGGATCCCGGGCAGGATACACCAGGATCCCAGTGGGATGAAAAAAAACCAGGTGCGATTTATAAGAAATGCCAGGACTACCAGGATCCAAGTTTGTGAAACTGGGATCCCAGATCTTGGATTTGAATTTACTACAGAATCGGATCCCAGACTATTAAATATTCAGACTGATTTAAATATATCTAGCTAAGAAAATTGATACTGAAAAATTCAGACTTTTAAATCAAGAAGAATTTAACATTTTTCCATGCAATTAACTATTTTTATGAGTAGAAATTTATTCACCTCACTTGGCCTTCACTCACTTGGTGCATGAATTTTCATGCCGACCAAATACTACATGTTCTACATCTGCCATGAAAATGTTTCCATCAAGATTTATTTGTAGTTTTAGTGTTCACATACATAGAATTTAGAACATATAACATATTGTCTTTGTCAAACAAAATTTTCGTGTAACTTAACAAGACTTGCAACCCTTTGCATTAACGTCAACTCTCATGAGTACTTTCAGTACTTTGATTTTCCGTATTGAGTTACTTCCCTTATGCACTTCTGCTATCACGTCCAGATCATTTTTTGAAATAGAAATCGTTACTTAATTCAAGAATTATGAAACGCCGGTTGAAAGGGAAGTTTATAATGGAACATATATGTGCAAAATTGAATTCTTTAACCGGAAGAAATCTCAGTTAGTTTGAAGAGACCACTGAAGCCGTTATTTCTACTGAAAACCACCCAGCAGAGACGGCTACAAGTGGGTGGGGTACTGGACGACGAATTATCGAGCTCAAGTTTCTTGCTGAATAATTGAAATCTCGTAAAAACTGCTGTAAGTTTATGCATTCACATAATATAACTAGAGAAGGGTGTTGGCTATGCCAGTATTTTATATATAACGTGTGAATGTGACTTTGTAAATATGGTCGAGTAACAGGTTTTTGTGGTATAACGATTTTTCGTGGTATTTTAAGTATGCCTCTTTCCGTGTGCGCATGCGAATTTTTTCAGAAAATTTGACCCAAGATCGTCTGATAGTTTTGTTAGTCTGCCGATTTTTGCCAATAATACGAAATGAACATTTTATTATAAACTAATTTTGTTATTTTTTTGAGAGCGTTCAGACACTTTAAAATGTTCTATGAATTCTCATTCTTAGGCAACGCTTTTCATTGTGTACTGAATATTCAGAAGATAGGAGGAGCTATCGACTGGTTCCTTGCTAGGTGACTGTTTCATGCATATCAAGATAAACAGGTGATAAAACCAAAAAGTCATTGAGTAATAGCAGTAAACTTGGGATAGTTTGAGGCGACCCACGAAAACGCCAGTCCAAACTTTTTAGGTCTACACCATTGACCTAGTTAACATAAAATGCTCAAATGAATGTATTGGAGGGAATTTTGTTTTAAAAAACATATGAGATTTTTGTAATAATGAATTTCTATGATGATCATTGGCAGAATGTCCTGAAATAGCGAAAACTTTGCATAAAATATGGCAATGTTTTTTTAATACCACGAAAACTTGTTACACCCCCCATACTGTAGCTACAGGATCTCACCGGCCAGAAAATATCTACATTTCATCACTGCTCGTGCAAAACTCGTATCTTTGATTTTTTGGAAAAACAACTTGATCAGAAGTTGTATCTTGATGATACCTAGGTCAAGTTTGAATATGGATTATGTCAGGTCAAAAGCTAGGTCTGTCCATCCTGAAATGTTCTATCGCGCACAGCACAATAGTTGCAGAGTTATTACCCTTGACTTAGTAAAAATTAGCATGTTTCAATTTGTTTCTTGTTTATCTCTAAAAGTATTTGAGCTTGAGTCATGAACTACAGGATTGCTGATCACCAAGTGTTGTTGTGTACGTGTGGTTTTGCTCTTGGATTCACACAGTAATTGCCCCTGATATAGTCAAAATTGCCATATTTATCTTTTATTGCATGTAGCTCCAAAGGTAGGGTAACTCCAAACATGGATTTTAAGCTTATCTGAGCAAGAGGCTTATGGTGAGCTTTTGTGACCTCTCAATGTCTGTTGTTCGTCTGTCAACAATTTCTAATGTATTATATAAAATCTTCCTCGAAACTACAGGGTAGATTTACACCTTACTTCGCTGGAATGATCCTTGGGCTCCCATTCAAAATTGTTCCAAAAATTGAAGTCCACACAGAACTCTATCTTTTTGAAAGTTTTTAATGATGTCATATAAATGGTTGGAAATGCTCAAGCAAGGTTTTGGCAGTTATTTATGAGATCATATAAATGGTTGGAAATGCTTTTTCCATATTTAGAGGCAGTTTTATGATGTCATCTCATTTACATATTTTGGCCGATTTCAATGCTTTTTAACTGCTAAATAACTGCATTTTAAATGCATTTTAACTGCTTTTTTAATGCTTTCTACAGAATCACATTTTTCAAGGAAATCTGCTGAACAAGTGGTAAAAACTGGCCAGAAAAACAATGCTAAATAACTGCAAGTTAAATGCCTTCCCTTTCCCTAAAGGTATTGATCATCATAACCATTAAACAAAATGTAAAAGATAATTGATGTGTAACAAAAGTCAAAGTCTTATAATGGATTTTGATCAGATGATAATTCATACTGATTATGATGAGATTGTGTAAAGCTTTTTTATGTGGATAAACTTCTTCCATTGTTTGGTTATAAATTGTAAAGTATTAATGTGAATGCAATTGATTATAGTATAATCCATGCAGACATTGATTTGACCTGTTACTTTGATTAAGGCTTGGTATGAGCTGAATTGTTATGTGAGGGTTGATATAAGTTATATAGTAATATAAGAGTTGATATAAGTTATATTGTTATATGAGGATTGATATAAATTATACTGAGATACAAGTGTTGATATAAGTTATATTGTTAGATAAGTGTTGATATAAGTTATATTGTGTTATATAAGTGTTTCTATAAAATATATTGTTATATAAGTGTTGATATAGGTTATATTATGTTATATAAGGGTTGATATAAGTTATATTGTTATATAATGTTGATATAAGTTATCTTGTGTTATATAAGAGTTTATATAAATTATATTGTTATATAAGTGTTGATATAAGTTATATTGTGTTATATAAGTGTTTATATGAATTATATTGTTATGTAAGTGTTGATATAAGTTATATTGTGTTATATAAGTGTTGATATTAGTTATATTGTGCTATATGAGGGTTGATATAAGTTATATTGTTATATGAGGGTTGATATAAATTATATTGTTATATGAGGGTTGATATAAGTTATATTGTTATATGAGTGTTGTGGGGGTTAGGGTTAGGTCACAAAAGATGCATTCATCTTTGATGATATTCTTAGTGATGGAAAACTTATGAACTATTACACTAGGTTTTCGATAGATACTTTTCTTACGATATTCAAATTCCTAGTTCCAAATAAACCTTTCTTACAATATTCAAATTCCTAGTTCCAAATAAACCGGAGTGTCCCATGGAATACTTAATGAAGAATTAATATGATTTAGATTGTTGAACTCAAGCTGTGCTTTTAAATAAATCTTTTAAATCATCATTTTTGACTTGTACAGTTGAATAAGTTTATCAAAGAACTCCACTAGGCTATTCTGTTTTTTTAGCTCACCTGAGCATATAGTTTATCATCACAGGCCTTTTTTCCTTCTATGATAGAGGCCGATATTCGATGACTTCCCAATTATAAAAAGCCTCTTTTCTTCCCAGTTTTTGAGAAATGCTGGTCAGTCGTTGTTTATTGATATATCTTGAAAGTCAGGCTATGTTTTTCCAATTTGGCTGAAAATTGCGCTTGAATTTCCCAAAATGAAAGGCTAAGGACCCTTCCCAATTTTCGGAAAAAATTCCCAGCATCAAATGTAGTGTGCTATAGGAATTATGATACGATACCCATGTTGTGTCACAGTCTCTTTACATGCACATGATATCCATGTGTTTTACTGGACAGAGCATTTATAAATATATAATCAATATATATTCCCCCATTAATATCAGGAAATGATAAAACAAACAGGCTTGTCACAATATAAGCTTCATTTTCCAAAAAAAAAACTCATTTAAATTTTACATTTTTTTCTGGTAAGTAGGGTCATTGGTAAAGTAGTTTCTGAGAACTTTTTATCACTTTCCTGTAATTGCCACATTTTCCAAACCATGATTTACGATTTAACTTCATGCTTATTTATGGGAACAGGCCATTCATTTATACATTTAGTCTTGTCTGGGTCACGTTATACCTTTAGCACTGATTTTATGTCCTAAAAACTCGACATTAGTTTGGAAAAAATTACATTTTTGTGGTTTAAATCTGAGATTAGCTTCCGTAAACCTTGACAGTACTAATTCTAGGGACATTTTTTACCAAGACAGCTTAGTTCTGAACGCATACTGTCCTCTACCAGGATGTCTAAAACTGGCTTTAGAGCATCAGATTTGTTTTTACAATCACTAGCCATATCTAATTAGGAGTAAAAATGACTACCAGCTAGATTATCTAATGTTTCATCAATTCTCAGCAATGGGTGTGCATCAAACACAGTTACAGAATTCAGAGCTGTTAAATCTACACAAAATCTTAACAGAATTAAGAGCCCATAACTTGTCACAAAATCTTAAGTTTCCATCCTTTTTCCTAGCTAAAAAAATAGCAGACACCAATGATGAATGGCATAGTTCAATGGTATTTTCTTCTTACATCTTATCAATTTCTTGGTCAACTTGACTTTGTACATAGGAATTCTCTTAGATTTACATTGTGTTGGGTCAACATCACCTGTATTAATAAAATGTTCAGCTATATTTATTTGGCCTAATTTCTTATCTTGGTCTATTAAGACATATAATTAAAAATTTAGTAATCTCTTATTTTAGATTTTTGGTTATCATTTATTTCTTGGGATGTAGTGGCTAATATTGATTGTAAATGGGGGTAAATTTGTGCTATCATTACCCTGATTTGTATCTTTTTTACAACTATCATTATCTCCCTTGAATGTACCAGTAACTGGGTATAATATATAAGTATTTTCCATAACAAAATCATTCTGGAGCTTGAATGGTTTATTGCTAACATTCATGACTGATAATGATAACTTATCATGATATACATCCACTAATGAACTTGCTGTTAACACACCTTTGTCTATGTATTTATTTGTAGGTTCTTGCATATTCAATTTTGATTTGCAATTACCATTGATATAAGCAGGAATTATCATTTCTGAATTTGGACGTATTATTACACTATCCTCTATTTGTATTTTAGCACAATTCAGGGTATTGTATTTGTGAAGTTTTACTTTTTCTAATTTACATTTACATGTGTTAAGGAATTTTTATACTGACATCAAAATACTCCATGAAGTCTATACCTTAACTTCCCATGCTCTCATCAATCTGAGCAACTATAAACATACACTGCATTGAGATATGTTCTATTGTGATATGAGAGTTCACATTGACCTCTGATGTAAAATTTTCACCATTTGCAGTGCATAATGGGATATTTAAGTGCTTTAATTAGGTATTTTGAGTCTATAACATTGACCTGACAATATAGTGACAGCACTACCTGTATCAACTAACAGGCCACCTTTTACAGTGTCTAAGTATACATAAGTACAGCCTGATTCTAATGGATCTTTGTAATCAGTATTTTGACAGGTTTCATATTAATTCATTGTTTGACTTAATATTATTGTCATAATTTGAAACTGTTTTATCCTATTTTTTAACCTTATTTTACATGTCATTTTCATTGTGCCTGTCATTATTTTTTGTATGACTAGATCTAGATCTTTTATTCTCTATTGGAGGTGATAATGTAATTACAGGTGTATTTTCATTATGATTCAATGTTGTATCGAGGTTACCTGACCTTGACCTATTATCTTCCTGAATAGTAATCATTTTTCTTCTGAGTTACATATTACTGTAGTATAACTATTTGATGGTATTGGCCTTTCATCCCATTTTGGATTCTACATTAGAAACTGAGGGTTCAGCCTCCAGAATTATTGTCCATAAATTTGATTTGATTTGAAGTCTCTAGATTCAATATGACCTGGTTTATCACAAAAACGACAGTGTATTACCTTTTTCCGTTGATTTTCAAAAGGGGTCATTATTTTTATCGTTATTGCATGATCTTCTGGGGCCACCAGTGCTTTGATTTCTGTTTTGATTATCATGTCCTCTGGTGTGCAATTTTGAATTAAAATCTGTTAAATTTTTATCAATGTTAAGCTGTAATATTTGCTCTAACACTGAAAATATCATTCACTGTAAATCCTCAATGCTACATTCTTATTTTGTTTGAAGGTCTAACTATATCATTGTTTGCATAGTGGGTTGTCCCCCTTCCTTCCTCAGAACCTGGCTTAACAATTTTATTTAATGAGTCATTCAATGCAAGGAATTATACTGTAGCACTAATTGCAACATCTAATGTTTGTGGATGAGTAAATTGGACATGTATTTTGTAAGTCAACATTACCAAGAACCTGGATATAATTGTCAATGATACATGCTTCTATTGCATAAAAAGGCAATAATGGAAATGCTATTTATCGGCTTACAAACGCATTGTCTGATTAACATACATTGCTGACAGTATACAGTCTGACAAACAGAAATATAGCCTGCCAAACACACTTGTAGTATGACAAACGCACTTATTGTCTGATAAACACAATTATAGTTTAAAAAACATACATGAAGTCTGATAACACACATAATAGTATGAAAAATACACATATAGTATGACAAACATACATATAGTATGACAAATACACATACAGTCTAACAAACATGTGTATAGTCTGACAAACAAACTTATAGTCTGTCAAACACACGTATAGACTGATAAACACACTTGTAGTATTATTAACATACATATAGCATGACAAACACTCATAGTCAGACAACACACATAGTATGACAAATATACATATAGTATGACAAACACACTTATAGTCTGATTAATACACATACAGTCTGACAAACACATATTGTCTGACAAACACACATATAGTCTGATAAACATACATATAGTATGACAAACATACATATAGTATGACAAACACACATATAGTCTCATTAACACACATATAGTCTGACAAACACACATACAGATTCACAAACACACATATAGTATGGCAAACATACATATAGTATGACAAATATACATATAGTATAATAAACACACTTATAGTCCGATTAGCACACATTCAGTCGAACAAACATACATATAGTCTGACAAAGACACTTATAGTCTGATAAACACCCTTATAGTATGACAATCATACATATAGTATGACAACACATATGTAGTCTGATAAACATGCAATATCTCACAGACACATATATTACCTGATTTACTAACATACTGTCTGATAAACACACATTGTCTGATAAACACACTTTGTCTGATAAACACACCTTTTTCATATAAACACATATGCCATCTGACAAACACACATATTGGCTGAGAAACACACATATTGGCTGATAAACACATACATGTTAGCTGATTAAAACCCATACACTTTGATTAACACACATACAGTCTGATAAACACATATATTGGCTGATAAACACACATGAGGGAAGTCTAGGAATCATATGCCATTGAGATACTTGCACATCCTATTAGATCATGATGCAACAGTGCAACTGTTCTGTCATACTTTTCAGTATTTTTTCTTATCATAGCTTGTCAACATGGAAATTTGATTCAATTCAGAACCAAATGTACAGGGCTACCATACATAAAGTAGGGTCATAACACTCAGTACAGGACCTCAATACAAACATCGGGGCCTCAACACTTAGTACATGGGTTCGTATCACCAAATGGGCCTCAACACATAGTACAGGTCTTCCATGCAAACAGTTGGCCCAAAAAATTAACGAAGGGGCTCAACACCTAGGACAGGGCATCTGTGCAATCAGTGGGACCTTTTTGCTCAGCACATTGCCTCCAAAAAAACAGTAACTTTCATATTAAAACAACCTGGGATCAAAATTGTTATAATTTTAATGTGGACTTGTTATCAAGTTGAAATATGGACTGAAAATGAAGTGGTCTTTACAACAAGGTAGTCTTCATAGAAGTTGTCTCCAACTGAAGTTTTTCTTTGTATACATTTATACCAATAAACGTTTTTTTAAACTAATTACTTGGACAATTTAATTAGGAATGAAACACATTAAATTGGTCTACTTGGTCTAGTTTTAATCAGTTATCATGTAACAGTTTGTTTGTTTGTATGTGACTTATGGTCACCAGGGTTTAATGCCATTTTTCAACAATTTTTCAGTTATATACAGTGAACGGTTCACTGATTCACAAGATAACGAAGCTTCTGACTTTTGAGAATTTATACAAAAAGAAATTTTGTTTACTCTTCAAATTATCATCAGCCTATGGTCAATTTTGACCCTCAGCTTTTGATGTCTAGTGAAAACCTGTGTAAATAATGATATATTAATGATAATTTAATTATGTTCATTTTGTTACTTTAAAATGGGTGTCCTAACTATATATTTGTATAATGGTATTAACTTTCAGTGTTTACAATGTCAATTTAAGTATCAAGCTTACAGGTATGTGTTGAAAGAAATCTTTGTTTTGACAAGAAAGTTGGTGACTGCATGGAAACACACCTTTTGTTTGAGACAAGACAGGATTCCGTGTGTTTTCTAAATTTGTAAAGCAGTTTTTTATTGGTCAATTGAATCTTGTTTTGTAGTTATTTGAATATAACCTGGTAATTCATTGGATAACACATAGAATATTGTCCTATCAGGTTCACTAAGAGCGGGAAAAATCAGAAGCTAACAGGCAAGCATGCTGGTCAGACATGGTTTTTGACAGAGAAGTTTTTGGAAGGATTTATGGAATGGCGTTTACAGGTAAGTGGACTTGTTACAATTAGCTTTTATGTGTCTGCTTATGTAAAGTTGTATTGAAAATATGGTTGTTCTATTTCTAGTACAAGTGAAAAGTTTTGTTTCCTTTTATTTTTGTAAAATGTGTAGTGATAGTAGGAATATAGGCCACTTTCAACAACCTAGTTGTCGGGTTAACTCTTCAGTGATGCGGTTGAGTGTAAGCCTACAGCGCTAGGGGTCCTGTGTTCAATCCCCAGTGGGGACCATAGCATTTTCAGCTGGGCTATTTAACAGAATAGGTAGGGCTATTTTACTCACCCAAGTGTTGGCATTGCATTTGGTTAAACCTTTTGTCTGCTGTAGTATAAATTATTATATCTTATTTCATTTTTGTCCAATCAATTTTAAAATTGTTTAGGTTTTTTGGGCCTTTTCAACTGAACTGTTTTGCACAAAAATATTTTTTGTTCAATAACGTTTGATGGATGAATATTTTTCAACCAAGTTTGTTACATAGATAGTTTGTATGAGGGTCTTGATGGGACAAACATTTGGCACTACTGGGGTTGATATCAAGGTCAAGGTCTTAGTAAGTAAAATTGAAATAGTTTTTGATCACTTATTTTGGTTTGTGTGTATAATATTTAATCATTTTTTCAACTTAGATAGTTTGTATGAATGTCTTAATGTGACAAATATTTGGGACCACTTGGGTTGATTTCAAGATCAAGGTCAATTTCAAGGTCAAGGTCAGTTTCAAGGTCAATGTCGTTGCTAGTAAAATTGAAAGTTTTTGATCAATTATTTTTATAGTGAAAATTTATGAACATGTCATGAATACATTATAACGTTTCATTGTTTCTGACAAGCACTTGATAGTCAAGCATGTTGTCCTCTGACAGCTATTGTTGCTCCTTATTTACTACAATAGTGTCAGAAGTGGGATTATAAAAGGAATTTTGAATTTGAACCATAACAAATTATCTCAAACCTGTCCTATATATCCGTGTGTTATATTTTATTCATTTTTACAGTTTAGTTCTATTTGTATGACAGAAAATAAAAATATTGGATTAATCCAGGGAGGTTAATCTAATCTGAGTGGTTGAGACATTTTAAGCTAACTTTAGTGCAGTTGAAGCAGGATCCATAGGAATATTGTTGTTATTTAAATCCAAACACTGATAGGAATATTGTTGTTATTTATATCAAAACACTGTTAGGAATAGTGTTCTTATTTAAATCAAAACACTGATAGGAATATTGTTGATATTTAAATCAAAACATTGATAGGAATATTGTTGTTATTTAAATCAAATACTGAGAGGACTGTTGTTATTTAAATCAAAACACTGATAGGAATATTGTTGTTATTTAAATCAAAACACTGAGAGGGCTGTTGTTATTTAAATCAAAACACTGATAGGAATATTGTTGTTATTTAAATCAAAACACTGAGGGGACTGTTGTTATTTAAATCAAAACACTGATAGGAATATTGTTGTTATTTAAATCAAAACACTGATAGGAATATTGTTGTTATTTAAATCAAAACACTGATAGGAATATTGTTGTTATTCAAATCAAAGCACTGAGACGGCTGTTGCTATTTAAATCAAAACACTGATAGGAATATTGTTGTTATTTGATTCAAAACACTGATAGGAATATTGTTGTTATTTGATTCAAAACACTGATAGGAATATTGTTGTTATTTAAATCAAAGCACTGAGACGGCTGTTGCTATTTAAATCAAAGCACTGATAGGAATATTGTTGTTATTTGATTCAAAACACTGATAGGAATATTGTTGTTATTTAAATCAAAACACTGAGATGGCTGTTGTTATTTAAATCAAAACACTGATAGGAATATTGTTGTTATTTGATTCAAAACACTGATAGGAATATTGTTGTTATTTAAATCAAAACACTGATAGGAATATTGTTGCTATTTAAATCAAAAGACTGATAGGAATATTGTTGTTATTTAAATCAAAGCACTGAGACGGCTGTTGCTATTTAAATCAAAACACTGATAGGAATATTGTTGTTATTTAAATAAAAACACTGATAGGAATATTGTTATTTAAATCAAAACACTGTTAGGAATAGTGTTGTTATTTAAATCAAAACACTGATAGGAATATTGTTGCTATTTAAATCAAAACAGTGATAGGAATATTGTTGTTATCTAATTCAAAGCACTGAGAGGACTGTGGTTGTTATTGAATCAAAGCACTGAGAGGACTATTGTTGTTATTAAATCAAAGCACTGAAAGGACTGTTGCTGTTGTTATTTAAATCAAAGCACTGAAAGGACTGTTGGTGTTATTTAAATCAAAGCACTGATAGTAATATTGTTGTTATTTCAATCAAAGCACTGAGAGGACTATTATTGTTATTTAAACCAAAGCACTGATAGGGATATTGTTGTTATTTAAGTCAAAGCACCAATAGGATTGTTGTTGTTATTTAAATCAAAGCACTGAGAGGACTGTTGTTGTTATTCAAATCAAAACACAGAGCTACCAATTCTACATTTTGTACAACCATTATTTGCTCATACTAGTATCTTGTTACAGGACATGGTAATAGCAGCAAGATCAAGTGTGTGCTCCCAGATCTGTTTTAATTAGAGAGCTTCATGACCAGACAACTACACAGACTGACCAATAATCTGAGAATAAAGCCTCCCTCTCAGGCAGAAGTCTAATTGCTTCTAGGTATACCACACAGTTTTGTAAGCATGGTTCATATTCTAAAATTGTACCTTAACTTGTTAAAGAATTTATTGGGTCTAGCCTTTATTTATGAAAAACACTAATATAGTAGAATCTCCATTATCTGAAATGGATACATGAAGGTCTGAAATATTTTGGATATTCTAGGGTTTCGGATGATCCATGATGTGGGAAAACAATACAGAGTTAAAATTATGTTTCCTTGGCATTTATTTAAATTGTAAATTTTGTCTATTTTTCCAATTTAGTCTTTTAATAATTGTAAATTTATGAACAACATAATCTGTTTTAGGTCTTCATGGTTAGTAGGTGAGTCAATCTTCTGCATAATGTTCTGAGGTGGTAGTAGAGACACTTGATGTAGCAGTGACACTTGGTGTCGTAAGGACGCTTGATGTAGTAAGGACACTTGATATAGTAAGGGCACTTGATATAGTAAGGAAACTTGTTGTAGTAAGGACACTTGATTAAAGCACACTGTATGTGGAATCTATTATGGATTATTTTTTACAGTAGGTTTATAGTCTGCTGATGTCTATTTATTCTGAGATTTGGTAGAATATACTTCTTAAAGAAACACTCGTACCTGTCACTTGTTACTTTTACATGATCTAAATGTGATTTAGTCACAACATAACAGAAAAAAACTTCTCAAGCTGCTTGTAAATTTTTACATTTTTTCTGATTACAGGTTGATATTGACTCCATGAGATTTTGGCTTTCAAGTAATCAATGATGGAAATAAAGTTCTGATGGCTGCTTTGTAATTAGATTATAGACTTGGAAAAAGAATTTAAAGCTTATATACAGTAGAAACTCGTTATATCGAAGTTCAAGGAACTTTGTAAAATTGTTCGGTATAAACAAACTTCAATTTATAAATAATCAGACAAATTTGTCATCTTTGTTTACTTCGATGTTGTAAAAATTATTTAATTGTGCTAATGAAAATCGAAAATAAAATTCAGGACTTTATAATTATATTGATATAAGCGGGAATTCAATATAAGCGAGTTAGATATCACAAGTTTCTATTGTATTTTATTCTTTTGTGAATCTATCACTGTTGTTTCTTTGTGGACGCAAGCAATCAATGGTGGAAATAAAGTTCTGATGGCTGCTCAGTAATTGGACCATAGACTTGGAAAAGGAATTTAAAGATTATATACAGAAAAAACTCGTTATATCAAAGCTCAAGGGACTTCGTAAAATTCGAACAAACTTTGATGTACAAACAATCAGACAAATTTGACAACTTGGTTGCTTCGGTGTGTTGTAATATGCAGAAATATAAGAGACCAACGAATTTGAAATAAGCGCATTTTTTAATACGTAAAAAAGGATCAAATTTGGGACTTAATAATTAATTCAATATAAGTGAGTTCGATAAAACGAGTTTGTACTGTACTTTATTTTTTTGGCTTTCGTTTTTTTTTTGTCGCTGATGGAGGATGTGTGTGAATCTATCACTGTTGTTTCGTGGATTGCGTTTTGAGACGTTGGATGCACAAACAGAAATACAACACTGTTCAAAAAACAAACCCACCAACATGACTTCTACTCACAGGCAGTAGTGACGGGCATGTCAAAGTAAGAACTGAAATCAAAGATGGCCTACTCATCACAAAAATGCTCTTCCATAGAAAACTTGTCTAAGAATACAAAAATAAACAATTATGAAGCACCAACAAAGGGAATGATGGTGCGCATTAACCAGTTCAAACACTGGGCTTGTATTCAAAGGCATTTTCCTATGAAGGGAATTTTGGGTCGAGTTGGGCGTCTTGATTCTTACTTTGACATGCCCGTCACTACTGCCTGTGAGTAGAAGTTATGTTGATGGGTTTGTTTTTTGTGCAGTGCTGTATTTCTGTATTGTTGTTTACTATGATGATCTAGATAATTAAAAATGTTGTCGTATATTGTGGAAATAAACAAATACCATGCTTTGTTAGTTGGCATTTTTAAATACATAAATGAAAATTAATTTAGGAGTGTCACTGGCTTATAAACACAATTTATTACAATCAAGTAATATACATTGTTAGTAAACTAGTGACTGACCTAAATCATAACTGATCAAATATTGTAGAAAGACAAGAAAATAAAATGAACAGATTTATTTACCTGAATATTTCAAATACACAATTACAGCACACAAGAAAAAACTACCAAGAAAATTCATACTAGTCAAAAAACAGAAAATGTATATAAGTACTTACAAACTTCATATTATAGTCAGAAAAGCACAAATGTATAAAAAACACAAGAACAACAGCAAACTGGTAAATATACTGAAAGACATGAAAAAAAAGCAGCAAGGAAATTTTGCATAAAAAAAAAAAGAAAAAATTCAAGGGAAAAAATTTTGCTAAGTCCATAATCTGTTCTGGACTTTTCACATGCCACAAAATGTGAAAAAATGGGTTCTCCAGTTTTACAGCTGTACCTTTTTACAATAGCCGTATTAAATACCCATATAATCTCAAATTCTACAATATTACAATAAATCTACAATTCTTAACACATGAAACAAGAATAAAAACACATCTGGGGTTACATGTACATTTTTAAAGATGCTGTAGCCTGTTTTCATAGACATAACACCAACAGCAAGATCTTTGAATCTAAAAACTGCCATCTTAGAAATGGTATGTCTTTGAAACACGCTACAGAGGGTGCCCATACAACGTGACTGTCATTCTAAGCCCAAAAGTGTGAACTACAAGCGCAATGTAATGTTTTTTTTCTGCCTGTAGACATTAATCAGTCTGAATCGTTAAAACATCTTCCAGAAAAAATGTACCGTTTTCAAAAATTCTATGAATTCTTTTAATTACAATCATTCCTTTTATTCTTTTTATTTTATTTTTGTATTTATTTGAAACAAATTTTCTAATTATATTTTTCAGTTATTTTTATCTATTAATGTAAAACACCATTGAGTATGTTCAACCTAGATACTAGGCATTTAATATATAACTATTTATTGTTTTTTTGATAAATGAACAGATTTAGCCCGAAAACAGGAAAACTATTTTGTCGAACAAAATTTGCAGAAAAAACATTTTTCCCATTTTCGGACAAAAACTATTCATCTATCAAAAAAGCATTGCACTTGTAGTTCACACTTTTGGCCTTGACTTCTGCTTTATTTGGTCATATCTGATAAAGTATTACATGAAATTGAAGATTTCAAATCAATCAGTTTGATAACTTTTTGAAAATGACGTCACAGTCATGTGGTATGGGCACACAGCTAAAACATGGTTTTGGTGCTGATCACGAATGAATGATTGTACTTTCACAAATATTGGATTTAAAAATTCTGTAGTGCCTGTAAGCATTTAAAGTTTATTTTGCAATAGTTTCATTGTTATTCATTTCAAAAAAATAAATCCTTCATAGGCTTATGTGTATTCATGTAAGTCTGATTTGGCCATATTTTGTAGAGCTATGAATTAACATCATGGAAAATGATTGTTTACAAAAGGTTACAGACGCTACACAAAAAGGTATAAAAATGAATTAAAAAATCTTAGATATACCATAGGATGGAAATAGTGTATATGAAAAATAATGCATGTTCATGAAAACTAAACTAAGTAGGGGAACTTTGTAATTAACTCAAAAAAATATGTTATCTAAAAAATCATTTCTTTGAGCAAGTGAGACTACTATCAGCACCAATACCGTGTTTTAGCCTACATGTAACCTTTATAATAACTATCTGAGATATGACATTCATTTTCGGTGGTTTGAGGGTCAAATAAAATAACACAAACACACAGATTTAAATTGTCTGAAATTCTCCGACCTAACAGCAACATAGCTGCTTTCATACTCATCTGGGTTATTCCTCCCTAAAAATATAGAACCTGAAATTACAGAAAAATTTACAAATAAAGTGCAGCATAAAATCAGCTTTAATTCATGGTAACATTTTTTAACAAGACATAGAAATTCCATGAAAACCAGCTTTCCCAATGCACTTGTTTATACTGATTCTGGCATGCCTACAAGTACACATACTTTGAGATTGTACTTGGTGTTTTAATAGCTTGTGCCACAAATTTTTACCAAATTCCAAGATGGTTGACCATCTGCCATTTTGAAGTCAAGCACAAGAACCCAACAATTAAAATATGATCAGAATATTAGAAGAAATAACAGAACAGTTTACTCCACAAACTGACTGACCAACAAACTGATCATTATATTGCTCCCACATTTTGAAAGCAGGGTCCTAATAAGTAATTTCTGACCACTAGTTACTTCTACCATCCATACAACAATACAAAGCAATAAGAAGAAGCAATGTTTCTCATACAAACAATGCACAATCATTCTACATAATTATCTGGTTTTAAGGGAAGTAACTCATGAGAGCATAATTGCACAACTGCAAGAACTGTCTCCATTGGATGAAACTTTGAAATAAACTTGTGTAACAGTGACCTTGACCTTTGACCTAGAACCATCAAATACAATCCAGGAGTAAGTTTTTATGTAAGCATGCTATAAAAAATTTGGTGAGAATCTGTCAATTAAAACAAAAGTTATCAAGCTTAAACCAATTGTTGATGCCCATTATGGATGACCAACTGCCTGCCGACATTCACTAATTTAATAACCACAGGGTTTTTCATGGGCCGTTATGACGACCTATATTCTGTCGTGTTTCAAATGACAAAAAGCATGTTTTTTTCCCAATTGCAAGGCAAAAATTCCAAATTAAAATGAGAAAAAAGCCCCAAAAAACAAAATTTAATTTATAGCAGTTAACTCATTCAAATAACAAAGTTATCAATATCTAAAAACAAAAATGAACAGAATATTTGTAATTGTTGAGTTTTATTTATTTTTATCTAATTTATACAGTCTGACTTTTTCTCAATTTGTCCAAAATGGTACGAAAAATTCCCAATTCTGGGGGTCGGGTCATGCTCAAAACCCTGAACCCAGATTTTTCCTTCCGAATTTATTTTTAAAATATTGAAATTTATGATTTAAACAAAAGTTTGTTGACCATATAGTTCTTACTTTTGTATTCAGAATGATTAAAATTGTATTTTACTTGTCCAAACAGTCAACATCACCAAGCAAACAGCCATCTTCAACAAGGCAGATGCTAATTCAGCAACACACTGGTCATCAAAATGGACGCCTGAAATTGACAAACCACAAAACAACATTAAAGTCTACTTAATAGAATATTAGAACAAAACATTGAAATCATTAAATATACATGAATCACAAATTGCTTTTCACATAAAATATCGGGCTAGTCTTCCATTAGCACAAACCTCAAAGAACTTGCAATTGGAATGCTACCTTGAGAATTTTGTCGTGACAAATCAAGAGGTCTACCTATAATATGTTGTCAGATCACACATTCCTATTTTGAATCAAAAGATGTTAAGCTACTGCCTGCCAATTGTCACCTTATCTTGATTATTATCTTAAAAAACAACTTGACTGAAAGAAACACATTCCAATGATTCCAACCAATGCCATCAGACTGAACTTGCAGTAAGTCTTTGAGGGTGTCAGACAAAAGAGCAGTGGAAATTAAATTACATGAGAGAACCCTTGACATGGTATCAGAATCTATATTATATACCAGACTTATATACCATCATCATCTATGTTATATACCAGACTTATATACCTTCATCATCTATGTTATATACCAGACTTATATACATTCATCATCTATGTTATATACCAGACTTATATATATCATCATTTATGTTATATACCAGACTTATATACCTTCATCATCTATGTTATATACCAGACTTATATACCTTCATCATCTATGTTATATACCAGACTTATATACCTTCATCATCTATGTTATAAACCAGACTCATATACCTTCATCATCTATGTTATATACCAGACTTATAGACCTTCATCATCAATGTTATATACCAGCCCTATATATCATCATCATCTATGTTATATACCAGACTTATATACCATCATCATCTATATTATATACCAGACTTATATACCTTCATCATCATGTTATATACCAGACTTATAGACCTTCATCATCTATGTTATATACCATCATCATCTATGTTATATAACAGACTTATATACCTTCATCATCTATGTTATATAACCAGACTTATATACCTTCATCATCTATGTTATATACCAGACTTATATACCTTCATCATCTATGTTATATACCAGACTTATATACCTTCATCATCTATGTTATATACCAGACTTATATACCTTCATCATCTATGTTATAAACCAGACTCATATACCTTCATCATCTATGTTATATACCAGACTTATATACCTTCATCATCAGTGTTATATACCAGACTTATATACCTTCATCATCTATGTTATATACCAGCCCTATATACCTTCATCAATGTTGTCTGCCAGGCAGACAATGAATTGTCATACGGGTAATCATGGAATTTATTACAAACCATTTAAGAGCTAAAACCTCCAGCTTGCGTGCACGGTAGTGCCGTTCACTTGCCCTTAAACCTAAGCTTGCATGTGACACTACATGTTCTTAACCATCATTGTCAACCTGATACAATACTACACAGAATCCATTATGACTAGTATTCACATTGAGAATGATTGGCTTGGAATAATTAGCAAAAGCCAAAACAGGAGGGGTTTTAAGTTTTTCTATCAAGGAGTTAAATGTGGCCTGTTGATCAGGACCCTGTGAGAATGTAATTTTTGACCTATTACATTTCTAGGGTTAACCAACCAACAGTTAATTGAGAGGTTTTAATATCTTGGCATAATCTTTAATTTACCAAATAAAGCAGCTAGCAAAACCTAAGAAAATTCTTAATACAAGTATGCACAGGGTTTAAGTCCTCAGAGCTAAAACCTTCTCAGGATCATTCTCCACACCCCTTGAACTGACAATATTGCCTAGATACTAAACTTTCAGTTTCAGTCTGTGCAATTCAAAACACTTAAAAACATACTCTAAATGTTGGAAATAGGTTGATTGTATCAGAAGAGATAATTATATCATCCAAATAAATCAAACACTCCTTCAGGGGAAGTTCTCCCATGCAACGCTCCATCAATTTTGTAACGTGGCTGGGGCATTAGTCAACCAGATGGCCATATGATTGTACTTGTAGAATGCGAGTGGACCTATGCTGTAGGCAGTCTTATACTTTATATCCTCTGTACCTGCCAGTATCCCAACCTGAAATCTAGTTTTGAGAACCACTCGGGTCCAACCAGTGAGTTTATTGTCTCGTCTATACAAGGGACAGCATATAATAGGCTTCCTTTATGCTGTGACCATTCAACTTCCAATAATCTATGCAAAATCGCAAAAACCCATCTTTTTCCTGGCCAATAGGGCATTGGAGGAAAACGGGCTGTTAGATACACAGAAAGTCTTTGTGTCAAGCATTTTTCTTATATGCTCTCTCACCTCCTCAAACACGCCAGGTGGGATACGGTGATACAGATCGTGCAAGTAGGATTAGACAAATTAATCTCATGCTCAATGAAATCAGTTGAGCCAAGATAAGTAAGACCAGTTGAGAATATATGTTTCCACTTAAAGAGAAAAGCACGAGCTTCACTCTGTCATTTGGAGACAATGTATAATAGGTATACTAACAACCAAATTCTCAAAGACTTACCACAGTTAATACTTTACTCAGACCAACCCTCAGATGGATCTAGGGTTCTGACCACAGAGATATCTTGTAAATCACATAAGGTCATCTTCTATAAACTTCATTGCATACATGAACTGGAACCCTACAAAATGAACTACCAGTTTTACTTTCACCAGCCTAGGACAAAGAGCAATATCTTCACAGGACACAACAACACCAAATGACAAATTATCATTACATTAAAACCTTGTTATCTCAAGGAGTTATCAAAACAGACTAAATACTCGAGATAAAAGTAATGCTCGTAATAATGAGGTATTTGTTTGTTAGTTGAAAATTATACACAACTCAGGATAAATATTGACGGGACTTTAAAATCTCCTCAAGTTAAGTCGGATGCTCGTAATATTGATGCTTGTAATAATGAGGTTTTACTGTATTTCTCAGCTTGTCTTCAATAGTTGTGGTCTTGTGACGTTTCACTATAACTCTGATGAAGGAGTTTTGCAAGCATAAAGTTATTAAATGGTAATGTTTCTAAAATACTAGAAACAGTAACTGGTAAATACTAAAGTTCATAATGTTTTAAGAAGTTTAAAACATTCAAACTAAAAATAAGGGGAACCAGCTGGGAAAAGTTGGTATACGGTACAACAAGTATTGGTACACAATAAGAACTACACATATTTTGACATTACAAAAATAAAATTAATGTCAACAATGGTGAACCCAAGATATGGAAACTTTGAGCCACTGACACTTGAGATATCAAGACTGAAGTCAGTGAGATGACTCAGGACTCAGAGAAAGGGTCTATTGATTTGAAAAATGACGATGCCACTGATGTAACCATTGACCCCGTGTCAATCAGCCCCCCCCATCTGTATGTGCTGGAGGTTGGTTGAAGATTAAAAGCCTTCAACTGCTTGACCTTTTTCTCAAGAGCTGAGAACCTTCTTCAACAGCCCTAAGATCCCTTCTCAATGAGTAAAATTCTGTAGCCTTTTTAAGTAGCCTTTTTAAGTAAATACCTCAAGGTATATTTAATATCAAGGTCTCTCAAGCCTGACCACAATCTGTTCTTTAACATGCTGTCTCTTGTGCTTTGGTCAGTTGGTCAGAACAACCAGGCACCTTTGACAGCAACCTCTCTGGCCATTGGCTGAAATCTGCCAATGACTCATTACCATTCAGAAAGTCACCATAGAGTTATGTATAAACAAAAGATGTAACAAAAAGTGTCAGTATCAGTTGTATGAGGTATACCAACAGAGCCCATGAACAACCTGATACAGTTTGCTGTAACTACGGCTACAAATAATGAACTACTGTGTACTGCTAAATAATGCAAATGGTAAAAGTCCAACCTGACTTATACAGTACACACAGTATGTATCTTTACAAATATATATCAAAATAGCAAATTATATATACACTCAAACCTCGTTATCTTGAGGGGTCATCAGAACAGACTTAATACTTGAGATAAACATGGTGTAATAATGAGGAATTTGTTTGTTGGTTGAAAATTATATACAACTAATAAACAAAAAACTTGACTGACTTTAAAAACTCCAAGATAAGTTGGGTGCTCGTGATATTGATGCTCTTAATAACGAAGTTTGACTGTACATATAAATACTATGTGATATATGTACTCTAGGCTGCAGCCGTGGTCAAGTGGTTAGTACACTGGACTTGTAAACCTAAGATCCGGGTTCGAATCCCGGTCACAGCAGGTCATACCCTTCTATAAAAAATTTGACAAAAATGTTGATTTTCCTCCATATTTGAGGAAGTTGCTAGCTCCTTGTGGAAGGGTAAATTAGTACTGGTTAGTATACAGTCCAGGAAAGCTAGTTAGGCGAACCGGTCGCCATATATAACTGAAAAATTGTACAAAAACAGTGTTAAACCCAGTGACAATATGTCACAAACTCTGGTGTATGATGTATGTCACCAGTTCTCAGAATAGACACTCAAAATAGGTGGAAAATTAACAAAATATTTTAATCACTTGGAACTGATTTTACATTATTATTTCAGATAACTTCACATTCAAAAATTGCAAAAATATCTCTACTTAAAATTAAACAAGAGGGCCATGATGGCCCTTTTTCGCTCGCACGAGTGAAGATTCCAACTTCTACAGTTTTCTTGTAATTTGACCTAGTGCCCTAGTTTTTGACCCATGTTCAAACCTGTTCAAAATATCATTCTGACAAAGTTTGGGGAAGATCTAAAACTGTTACTTCTTGAGTGTTAACAAGCTTTTCATTTGATTTGACCCCAGATGACCGATCTTCAAACTTGTCCAAGATATAATTAAGAGAAGCAGTCTGAGTTTGATGTAGATCCATCAAAACTGTGACTTTCAGAGTGTTAATAAGGTTTTCCAATGATTTGACCTCCTGATCTAGTTTGTGACACCAGATGATTCATGTTTGAAATTGTCCAAGATGTCATTAAGACAAACATTCTGATAAGGTTTGATAAAGATGCAATCCAAATTGTGACCTCTAAAGAGTTAACACATTTTCCAGTGTTTTGACCTGGTGACCTAGTTTTTGAATGGAGATGACCCATGTCCATCCTAGTTCAAAATATCATTATGAGCAACCTTCTGAGAAAGTTTGATGAAGATCTAATCAAAACTGTGACCTCTAGATTGTTATTGAGTTTGTTTACCCTTGCCTCCGGGGTATTCCCATATGGGTGCATGAGCGTAGTGTGTCGTAGCCTATCTTTATAGAAAACAATTTTAATATGGTCTTGAAAGGGTAGGCTATTTTAGTTGATTTTCTTACTTAGTTAAAATAACAAGACGGCCATGATGGCCCTTTTCTGTTCACCTGAGTAGAAATTGCAACATCAATGGTTTTCCTGTGATTTGACCTGGTGACCTAAGTTTTAAGCTGAGTTGACCCCTGTTCAAACCTGATCAAGATATCATAAATACAAACATTCTGACAAAGTTTGGGGAAGATCCAATCAAAACTGCGACTTCTAGAATGTTACCAAAGTTTTCAGGAGATTTGACCTTGTCACCAAGTTTGTGACCCCAGATGACACATGTTCGAACCTGTCCAAGACATCATTAATACAAACATTTGTCAATGTTTAACAAAGATCTCTAAAACTGTGACCTCTACAGTGTTAACTAAGTTTTCCAGTGATTTGACCAGGTGACCTAGATTTTTACCCCAGATGACCTTTTTGTACACACCTGTCAAAGATACCATTAAGACAACCATTTTGACAAGGTTTGGTGCAGATCCAATCAAATCTGTAATACCTAGAGTTTTAACAAGGTTTTCCAGTGATTTGATCTGGTGACCTAGTTTGTGACCCACAGATGACCCATATTCTAACTTGTCCAAGATATCATTAAGACAAGCATTCTGACAATGTTTGGTGAAGATTCAATCCAAATCGTGACCTCTAGAGTGTTTACAAGGTTTTCTAATGCATTGACCTAGTGACCTAGTTTTTACCAGGATGTGCCATATTCACACAATTACACAATATCATTAACTCTTTCAGGCCTATCAGTTTATCTATAGATAAGATCTAAGACTATCTAGGCTGTTGAAGTCAATAGCTTTATCAAATCAGCTGTTGACCTATTCTAATTCAATTGGATAGGGTAGTGCTAAATAAACACCTGTTACTTAATATATTTTCATCGAAACATTATACACCAAAATATATTGCTAAAGGGTATAAAATTTCTGACAAGTTGATGTAAAAATTACCACATTTTACTTTTTAAATGTTGACATTTTTCCATGCTAAACATTCGAAACAAAGGGAACCCATGCAAACTGTGGTGATTATGAACATCCTAACGCTTGATTTTCTTCCAGATTATTGTTTGTAATTCTACATAATATACACAAAATTAATTAAATTTAATCGATTTGGTCTTACATTGCCATTAAATTTGCTGAAATTAACAATACGTAATTTTGTCTTGTATTCCCCACCCACCTCCGCATTACTGTCGGCATGTCATGGTCTCGGAAAACTTTGTTTTTAATGAGGCAAGCAAATTGAATATCATCGTCGGAATCGTCAGTTTCAGTCAAATAAATATCCGACTTGTCCCCATGTTCCATATTTGCCAATTTAATATTGAAGTCTAAATCAGCAATGGACAAATAAAAACTCCATTTCGATATCTGACTCAGTTATGTCGACGATTGGTTGTATTTACTACAAAATCTGTGTTGACACAAATTTAAACCAATGACAGCTGTTTACTAAGCATGTTTATCATGCCTTGAGTCAGGATTCGACATACAATCGCTATTTGTAAACACGACTTCAGTCAGGACTCAACATTTGCTTATCAGATATAATCACACCTTCAGTCAGGATTAGGCATGAAATAGTTAATACAAACATTCTGACAAGGTTTTGATAAAATCCAGTCAAAACTAACCTCAAGAGTGTTAACAAAGTTTTCATTTAATTTGACCTGACGGCCCTTGCTATAGAAGGAAAAAAAGCCCTGCATTATATTTGTCGCATACCCATTTATGTCCTTACCACATGTGTTCTAGTTAGGTTATTGGATTAAAATATCTATTCATATAATGTAATTATGCCACATTTTATTATCTCGGAACTTTAGCTTGATGGTTAAGAACTTTTTAGCTATTAATTTTGGGAACATTTAATTGAATTTATTGTAAAACAGGCTTATGAGTATCCATACATGTGACTATGTATTTTGCCTGAATATTTATTTTGTTTCATTACATTTTCAGTTTTTTACCGATATATTTGTTGCATGAAAATTCATGAAAACATTAAAATGGTTAAACTAGCTGTAAGGATAGTATTGTTTTTATTCACCAGTTTCCAAGACAGCATAATGGTCAAAAGCATTTTCAGGCAACAAATGTCAATATAGTCAACAAGCATTAAACCCAGTTTAAATTATGAATCAGAATACCTATATATAGCTAATAAATAATGGCAACATAGATCACTCAAGTTATGTGACATGGTTTTGAACTCAAAACTGCAACAGTAATCATTATTTTGTGTATCAAAATGCTGTTGATTGTATAGTATAATATGTATTTTACAAAACTGGACAAATAATTATTCAGGCAAATGATGTATTCTCCTCAAATGATACTGGGTACTATCAGTGATTCTTTTGGAATTTTCAAAACTACCTGTGACTGTCTTATTGGGAAAATATAGTGAGATATATCAGAAACAAGAGGGCCAAAATAGCCCCTTTTCTCTCATAGACCCATCAATATAGCTCACTCTGAGCATTTTGTGCTCAAGTGAGCTAAAAAGGGGAAAATATGAAATACTATCACTTATCTATATAGTATTTTTGGGGCTAGGGGAAACAGCCTATCTTTGGCTGTAAAATATATAAACAAGAGGGCCAAGATGGCCCTTTTTCGCTCACCTGAGTAAAGATTGCAACTTCTAAGGTTTTCTTGTGATTTGACCAAGTGACATAGTTTTTAAACTGAGTTGACCCATGTTCAAGGCTGATCATGATATCATTAATACAAACATACAATTTGAGGATACTCCAATCCAAACTGTTGCCACTAGAGGGTTAACAAGGTATTCTAGTGATTTGACCTAGTGACCTAGTATCTGACCCCAGAAGACCCATGTTCAAACCTAAACAAGATATCATTATGACAACCTTTTTGACAAGGTTTGGTGAAGATCCAATCAAAACTGCAACCTCTAAAGGTTAACAACGTTTTCCAGTGATTTGACCTGGTGACCTAGTTTTTCACCCTAGATAACCCATGTTCATTCATGACCAAGATATCATAAAGACAAGCATTTTAACAGGGCTTGGTGAAGATCCAATCAAAACTGTAACCTCTAAAGTGTTAACAAGGTTTTCCAATGATTTCACCTGGTAACCTAGTTTTTGACCCCAAATGACCCATGTTCGAACTTGTCCAAGATATTATCAAAACAAATGTTCTGACAAGTTTGATGAAGATTCAATCAAAATTGCAACCTCTAGAGCATTAACAAGGTTTTCTGGTGCATTGACCTAGTGACCTAGTTTTTGACCAGACATGACCAATATTCGCCAAAAAAACAGGATCATTATTACAAACATTCTGACAAAGTTTCATGAAGATTCAATCAAATCTGTCGTTTTTATAGTGTTAACACAATTTCCATTCTATTTGACCTGGTGACCTAGTTTTTGACCTCAGTTGACCCATGTTCCAACTTGTCCAAGATATCATTGAGACGAATATTCTGACCAGGTCTTATGAAGAAAATGCTCACTAGAACATTAACAACCCCCAGGTGTGGACGACGGACGCTGGAGTAGACTGACTGATGACTATAGCTCATGGAGCACTATGTGCTCAGGTGAGCTAAAAAAATCACTGACTATAGCTGGTGACATGCATTTTTATCATTTTTAGCCATTTCTTACATTATTTTTAAATATATCTGATCATGTTGCTAATGATTTGAAGACTACATTGTAAAGTAAAATGGAAACATCGCTATGAACTTTGCATCGGCCACATGATATTTGTGCGTCTATTCTGAGTAGTGGTGAATTAATGATATGAATGTAACTTTAGAAAGTTAGTAAACTCACCAAAACCTGCAGTAGTTAGTGCCATGATGACCACTTCATTCCAACACCAGTGTGTGTAGAGTGAACCCAGACATCCAAATTTTCTACAATAGCAGAAAGTATAAATATAATAAAAAAATCAATATTAAACAAAAATAGACAAAATACAAGAGGGCCATGATGGCCCTGCATCCCTCACCAGAATAAATATTAATTAACTTGTTACTAAAAAGGTAATAAAGGCACGCTTGTGGGCAAATAATAGGGAACAATAATAAACTTGATAAAGGACCATCAAAGGATACTACAAAAGAATATTTGTGATGACTGAAGGATGCCACAGACCAAATTTGGTGATGATCCAACCACTAGTTCATGAAAAGAAGTCATGTTAAGGTATTTCTATACTACTCAAAATTTGATAAGGATAGCTTTTTCAATGCTACATATTTTGTAACATACGCAATGAAGTCCCTCAATTTTTGGTGTGTATATTTATTCGAGTGTTTACTACAAGGTACAGTTAGTTTTACTGCGGTTTCACGGCCCACGGCTTCCCGATTTGCACAGGGAAAAGGCTACCCATGAAAAGAGGCGTGGTGGCCACATGTACAATTGTACACACTTTCAAGTTATTCACTTGAATCTAACACATTCAGCTTAACACTTACTGAATACGTAACATATGGCGAATTTGCACGTATGGCATCGTTTAAGTAGGGAAGAAATGAATATGGGGGTCGGGATTCTTGCAGCAAGGCGTTCTCAGCCTCACGTGGCACGTGCACTCGGCGTGTCACAGAGTGTAGTTTCATGGATGTGGAACTGTTACCGAACTTATGGTGACGTTACCCACAGGCATTGGGGTGGTTGTCAAAGAGCAACAACACAGGCTGAAGACAGGTTTTTAGTTATACAAGCTCGACGTCACCGGTTTATGAACGCAACAACGCTACGTAATGACGTTGAAAATGCAACGGGAGTGCGGGTGTCGACTCAAACAGTACGAAACAGACTCCATTGTGTTGGTATGCGCGCTAGAAGACCCGCAATCCGCATTCCATTGATGCGGCAGCATTTGCAAACACGCCTTCAATGGGCCCAAGGTCACATCACATGGACGTTGAATGATTGGACCCCGGTACTGTTCACCGATGAGTCCAGATTTTGTGTGGACTTCACGGATAGACGGGCACGGGTGTGGAGAATGACCCATGAGCGTTTTGCACTGGTTTGCATTGCAAACCATGATCGCTATGGAGGAGGTTCCATCATGGTGTGGGTGGGGATCAGCATGCAGGGCAAGACTGACCTTCATATCGTGGATAACGGCAGTCTGACGGGCCAACGGTATGTTGATGAGATCCTGGACGTGTATGTCCGCCCGTACGCTGGCGCTATAGGCCCTGAATTCATTTTAATGGACGACAATGCAAGTCCACACAGGGCCATGGTGACCAACAGGTACCTCCAGGATGCCACCATTGTCCGAATGGACTGGCCAGCATGTTCCCCTGACCTCAATCCCATAGAACATGTATGGGACATGCTGCAGAGAGCCATTTCAGCCCGCCTTGTTAAGCCCACTGCAGTCCAGGAGCTAAGACAGGCCCTCTTGGAGGAGTGGGTTCGAATCCCACAAATCTCAATCCGGAGGCTTGTTAGCAGCATGTGCCGGCAATGTCAGGCGGTTATCAATGCAAATGGACATCACACTCGATACTGACCAAGAAATTAATTCAATTAATTCATTCGCAGCAAAATTTCACATTTGGCACATCCATACGAAAACGTCAATTTAGCACCCATTCAACTTTTGGCATCTGTCACGCTTCAATGAATACACCAAAAACTTATTTCTATCTTCAAACAAATAGACAAATGCATAAACTTTCAATTCAAATAATAAAAGTTTGGTAGACATTTATATCCAATCAAATATAAGCAATCTAAAAAGCTATCCTTATCAAATTTTGAGTAGTATATGTTTAGCTCTAGCAGCCCCTAATTGGGACCAACCATTTTTATTTCAGCCAATCTGATAGGACACTATCTAAAGATGCTTAAAACCAAGTTTGGTAACAATCCATAGGTAGAATCATGAGAAAAAGTCATTTTAAGGTATTTCTATTTTTAGCTCTAGTGGCCCCTAAAAGGGGCCAACCAAATTTATTTGAGTAAACTTGAGAGAATACCATATAATGATGCCACAGACCAAGTTTGGTGATGATCCATCCATTGGTTCATGAGAAGAAGACATATACATGTATTTCTTTTTTTAGCTCTAGAGACCCCTAAGAGGGGCCAACCATTTTTATTTGAGCAAATCTGATAGAACACTATCTAAAGATGCTAAAACTCAAGTTTGGTAATAATCCATCCATAGAAACATGAGAAACAGTCAATTTAAGGTATTCCTATTTTTAGCTCTAGCGGCCCCTAAAAGGGGCTGACCATATTTATTTGAGCAAACTTAGGAAGGACCATCTAAGGATGCTACAGACCAAATTTGGTGACCATCCATCCACTGGTTCATGGGATGAAGATGTTTAAAGGTATTTCTATTTTTAGCTCTAGCGCCCCCTAATAGGGGCCAACCATTTTTATTTGAGCAAATCTGATAAAAGGCCATATAAGGATGCTACAGACCAAGTTTGGTGACGATCAATCCATTGGTTCATGAGAAGGAGATGATTAAAGGTTTTTCTATTTTTAGCTCTTGTGACCCCTAAAACGGGTCAACTGGTATAATATGAGCAAATTGCAATTAGAACGTCACAAGGCTTCTGCACAGCAAATTTGAAGTAAATCCGACTGGTAATTTCCGAGGAGAAGACCATTGTTGACGCCAGACGATGGATGCCAGAGCATCCACCTACCCACCCTAACAGCTCACCCTGAACCTTCGGTTCTGGTGAGCTAAAAATTATGACATTGTCTAAAGTGAAGCTGAAGCATAAATTACGCACTATTGACTAGAACAACTGTCAAGAAAAAATTACAGTATAACACTATCAATCACTACTAATTAGATAATTAATCCCACACTAATTAGATAGTCTGCAAGTACAAAGTTAACATGCTATTTCAAACATTTGAAAATATTTTTTTTCAACCCAACCAATCACATTATTCAGTTGCATCCATTGATTCCATTTGTACAGACAAAAATGAAGATTAGTATATTAAGCTCATTGACATGAAACATTCCCACATACCATGCAAGCATCTGTAAGTTAGTAAAAGATGTAAGCCAGCTCAGCAGGCAAGGGTTGCAAAGCCTGTCAGTCTTCAAGTAATCTTGTCTATAATGTTAGAATTTTTATATTACAGAATTATAAAGAAAAATCAAAGCAGATAAATTTGATAATTAATGCAATGAATTGTTAATACAAGAAAACTGCCATAGCCATTACAACAGAAAAATATTCTATTTGCTCTTCAAACTAATTTTTCTCTGACTTTTCAGGATTTTCATTTTTCAAGGACCAATTTTCAAAATTCCCTGACAATTCCTTGACCTTGAAAAAATATCAGATTTCCCTGACTTTTCAACTGTCTGCTTGCAACCTTGATGATACAGTGATTGAAATTAAATAGTACAGTGGAAACTAAGTAACTGAACCCCCTTGGGACCAGAGGAAGTTTGGTTTCCGGGGATGTCTTTAAAATTCTTCAGAATAATATGATGGTATATGGACTCTCCTCTTGAAGTGTTACAGTGAAACCTTTGTTAGCAGCAACCTCTGAATAAAGACCACCTTGTGAATAATGGCCATTCTTTGAAAATCCATCACTGATTATTTAGAACAAACTGACTTTTGAGTAAAGGCCACCTGTCAATAAAGGCTATATTTTGTCTTTCCAAAGGGTGGCCTTTGTTTGCAGGTTTGACAGTATACTGGACAAAGAATAATAAAAAATGAATTTGCAGATCTTATCCTACAAGTAAATAATTAATTTTATAATTTACTCAAACTTATTTAACATCAAATGCTAACTTCAGTGTACAATGGTGCTCTTTCAAATTACAAATAATAATTGTTCCTCTTGCCAAGCGTTTTTTCCCAAAATATTGCTATTTTTGTAATTTGAACTATGTAAACATTTTAAATTGTTTAATGTGTTATAATTATATCATTCACTACTGGACCTTGAATAAATATTGTGACTTAACTATAACAAGCTTGGTACTTATTACAGCCTACATAGCGGTCTCAAATAGAATGCCCAGTGCTGACTGCTTCTATCTATCTATTCTACGTGTGACTGACAACCTGTCATAAAAGTCATATAAAACCACAAGTAGGTCAGAAAATTCCTGCACTAAATCTGGTGTGTGACAGGAGTTGAAAGAAGAATTAAAAAACAAAGGGCTATAAATCTGCCAAAAATGATAAAATCACATGAAACATGAAGTATAATTTTGGTACAGGCCAATATGCATTTAGGCTATTTCGGTATTGGGCTGTTTTGGAAGTGGGTCATTTTGACCCACATTTTATTATCATCAGCCCCATATCATAAACATATTTTTAAGAATTTAAAACCATTATTTGATTAGAACATAGTCACTTAGGTGAAAAGGTGATTATGTAAAATTCAACTACAATGTTCTTCATAAATGATTTCATAGTGATGTAGTCTTAGCTTACATTATGTATAAGATTTGTTTTGTCCCAGAACTAAAAGTGCAAAATTTTGGAGTATTTACAGAATGATCAACACCTTGTAAACAAAAAAGAGAACTAAAGTTATATAATAAATATTCAGACGGAAAATAGCTAAAGTTTTATAATGAATATTCAGACAGAAAATAGCTGAAGTCTTATAATGAATATTCAGACAGAAAATAGCTAAAGTTTTATATTGAATATTCAGACAGAAAATAGGTAAAGTTTTACAATAAATATTCAGACGGAAAATAGCTAAAGTTTTAAAAAGAATATTCAGGCAGAAAATAGCTAAAGTTTTATAATGAATATTCAGGCAGAAAAAGCTAAAGTTTTATAATGAATATTCCGGCAGAAAATAGCTAAAGTTTAATAATAAATATTCAGGCAGAAAATAGCTAAAGTTTTAGGATGACTATTCAGACAGAAAATAAGTTTTATAATGAATATTGAGATGGAAAATGGCTGAGGTTTTATAATGAATATTCAGACAGAAAAGAGCTGAAGTTTTATAATAAATATTTAAAGTTTATAATGATTATTTCAGATAAAAAAGAGCTAAAGTTTTATAATGAATATTTTATAATGAATATTTCAGATGGAAGTATAAGACTTGATAATCATTATTTTCACACTTTTTTATATAAATAAAGCATTTAGAGTATTTTGAAAGTTGAAAACCAGGCCCTGATTACAAGAAAATGTCATTTGAGTATTAAGTATATCTTGGCAACATTTCTGTAAAACCAATCATTTCACTCATCAATGGTTTAAACGTTTTTCTATTTTTAGCTATGGTGACCCTAAAAGAGGTCAACTGGTATAATATGAACAAATTGCAGTTAGAATGTCAAAAGGATTCTACACAGCAAATATGAAGAAAATCTAACTTGTAGTTTTAGAGGTGAACACCATAGTTGAAGCCGTAGTATACCCCAACCCATACTAACAGCCCACGGTGAACCTTCAGTTCAGGTCGAGGTCATGTCATGTCAATTAAGCAGCCAGTTTTTGTCAGTTTTAAATGAGCGAATATAAGAACATTAATCATTTTCAATATTTGTGTTTCCAGTGAATTGTTTGTATCAGTTTTATAACTGTGATCATGAAAACTGACATGTTTACAAAGCAGTCAATAATTAAATACTGATTTCCAATCATATGTGTTTAGTGGCAAAAAGGAGTGAAAATTTCTTTTGTTAGTCAGCGACATAATCAGTTCAACATAGATGGTCACTTTATAGTTGAAAATCTTTTCTACATCAATCAAGTCTTAAGTCAATATAAACTCACCAAAATTCAGATTATAAAACATATGATTTACTTACCACCAAAATCATAATATTTTCTTGATTCTGCTAAATAGTTTTCTTGGTTTATCTGAAATATAAATAAAAATAAAGAGACATTAAATAAAAAATAAACAGGAAGATGGTTCTGTTTTGAACATATGAAATTCACACTGAAGTTGTGATGATAAATCTGGAATATTAGAAAACTAGTAAACAAACTCTAGTCCCTCATTGATTGTTTCTGTGCAGTCTTCTTAGTGTAGTAATGTGGCACACAAAGACTGGTTCCCAAATCTTAGCTCTATCAAAGACGGGATCCTAAACCTTAGTTGTATCAAAGACTGGTTCCGAAACCTTAGTTGTATCAAAGACTGGTTCCTAAACCTTAAATGTATCAAAGACTGGTTCCTAAATCTCAGCAGAATCAGAATCAGAATCGATATTAATTTATTGTCTGTATATATACAAGAGTAAACATAAGCTATGTATAGCTTTTGGCCGACATTAACTTAACAAATAATAAACATTACGTAACACACAAGTTGTAATAAGAGACAAATAATGACAATTATTTAATTCTGAAAGACAAATTCAAAATTGTTATTGCATATTAATTATGAAAACCAACGGTAATAATGCAACTAACATGTGTAAGTAATAAAGCATTCTAGCAAGTGATAAGGGTTTGTAAGTCCAAATCCGTTCAAGGGGGGGGGGGAGCATAAAAAATACAAATTACACCATGGATAATATTAGAGTATTCAACTGATTCAAACTGACTGCCCAAAATATTCATTATGATTTTTTAGTACCAGTATTGAGATGACATTAATTTGCAAATATCCTAACAATGAAATCAGCAGATGAGAATTCACCTTTCAACAATAATTCAACAATATAGTTATAATGAAGAGATAAAAAATAAATTGAAAATATCCAGAGCAAAGTGCAAAGTCCTATTTTAGAGAAGAATACATAATAAAACTGTAAAAGCTAACATACCTTGGTCTACAATACAATTTCATTACTTGGATATAAAATGACTAAAACTGTGAAAAGAGGTAAAATATCTACCTGCCATGTGCCAATGAGTTAACAACCTGCTGGAAAAACTGGTTCTCCTCAACTACTTGTGTTCACTTTTTCAAAAAACATGAGAATTTCATGGTAAAAGCCTATTGACGAATGGGACAGGAAAGCATTCAACCGTTCTAAACTGAACACAAAAATATTGTGTAGACAAAAGGATTAATAGTAAAAATACCTAATAACCCTTGTACAATAAATTGACCAGTGTAAAGTTTGATGTGTACATGACAGAGGATAATGAGTATGTTTAACTAAATGTACATAACAAGTACCAAATAACAAAAAATAATACAATGCCTTTTTTCACCTCTTGGGTAAAGGTGGTGGTCCCTTAGTGAAGGTAAAATAGTATGACGAGAAATTAGTACGGTAAGTGAGAAAATAGTGTGGTAAGTGAGAAAATAGTGTGGTAAGTGAGAAAATAGTGTGGTGAGTGAGAAAATAGTGTGGTAAGTGAGATGATAGTGATGTAAGTGAGAAAATAATGATGTAAATGAGAAGACAGTGTAGTAAGTGAGAAAATAATGTGGTAAGTGAGAAAATAATGTGGTAAGTGAGAAAATAGTGAGGTAAGTGAGAAAATAGTGTGGTAAGTGAGATGATAGTGAGGTAAGTGAGAAAATAATGAGGTAAGTGAGAAGATAGTGTAGTAAGTGAGAAGATAATGAGGTAAGTGAGAAAATAATGTGGTAAGTGAGAAAATAGTGAGGTAAGTGAGAAAATAATGTGGTAAGTGAGAAGATAGTGAGGTAAGTGAGAAAATAATGTAGTAAGTGAGAAAATAATGTGGTAAGTGAGAAAATAATGTGGTAAGTGAGAAGATAGTGCAGTAAAAGAGAAGATAGTGAAAAAGATAGTGGTAAGTGAAAAATTAGTGTTGTAGGTAAGAAAATAGTATGTTAAGAAAAAAATGTGACAAAGCATAAATACCCCTCAACATACAATTATCAAGAGTTTTTTTTGGTCAATTTCAATGATTTTTTACCAGTTGTAAAATTCAACTGGACAGGAATGTTCATGTAGCTATAATTATATCCTATTGATAAATAGTGTTGTGGTACATAAATACAGCTTATGATAACAGTGGTACATTAAGACAGCTTATGATAACAGTTGAATATATACATAGCTTATAATGATATCAGTAGCAGCAGTGGATCAAACATTTCCTACACAAAATTCATTGTTTCTGTGTAATAGTTAAGTAATTCTACAACATGTACACATGTCAAACCTAAAATTTATACAGTTCAACCATTGACTTGATAAGAAATAGGGTCTTTATGCACACATGTTTTTATATACAGAATAACACCTCAAAACTGGACTCCCTGAAAACCAGAATTCTCTAAAAGTCAGACAATTTTCAAGTCCCATTTTCATTCTCTTCTGTCATTGATATTACTCTGAAATTCAGAATTCTCAGAAAACTGGATTTTTGACTCAGTCCTGAAGAGGTTCAGCTTTTTGAGGTCATACTGAATTTCATTTAAATCTGATTTTCATAACTTCCAAGATATTCTCTACATGTAGATACATATTGTATGATACACTTGTAACTGAACTAAGGTGCAACATCAAACAATTTGTGAACAATTAATGAGTTAAAATTGTGCACAAAGTAACATAAGACTAAAATCAGTCTCAATCATACATTGAAATAATCAACAGTCTCATCCTTAACCAACCAAGCACTCCCAGAAGACTCAGTACACACATGAACTAGATGCCCAAATTCAACATCAAGCCCAATAATGACCTTGACCTATGGGGTACAGACATCGTTCTAGAACACTCAAAACTGTCTGATCATGGAAAAATTTTTGAACAATTTTGTTTACAAAAAACTAATAAATGACGGAGATATGATGAGGTAAAAAATATAAAATCTAAAAAAATCCAATCAAACATTTGTCACCTCAGTGCAACAAGTTAGTGTCTGCATTTGTCAAAATTACTTAGGAAAAGCAAAGCCAAAATAAGCATAACAGGAGCGTGGCTAAAATAAATCGGGGTTAAAGCAGTGTAAGAACATAGTAAGATCGGCCATAGACGCATCGTGGGAGGATCGTGGCAAGATCTTCATAATCGTAATAACATCGTAGTACAATCAGCAAATAATTGAAATACGATTATACCAGGCGGTGGTCATGGAGAAATCGTAGTACAAGCGTAGATCAGGCGATCTACGGACAATACTCATCGATTTTCAAGATTTTGATGCCGTTCTCACCCCTATTGGGGCCTAACAAGATTATTATGGTACTAATACCAAAGAAACTATTAGATTCAAACTGTGTAAGAAAATAAAAGTTACTATCTCTTTTATTTGACCTTATTTATTTGAGATTTATCATAAATACCATAAATTCTCAAGAATATGTCCTTGTTTCACTATTTGACACAAACTATGAAATAGGCAACTTGTAACATAAAATGAATTTATAATGTTCCATGACATAAACATATACTGTAGGATAATTAAATATATTCAACATGTAAAACATGAAATTTACAAAAGTTACACTGTACACCTTCTCTGAATCACTTAATATGGAAAATATTGGCCATAGCACGAAGTATTTAATGCATTCATGGTATGCATCATTTAGTTACGATTGTAAAATGATTTAGAATATTTTAGATTCATTATTACTTGCGTGTTCTTTGGTTTAAACAATATGTAAGATTAAGTAACATTAAAACAATATCAATATCAAGTTTATTGGCATAACTAGCAATAATAAATTGCCTTTGGCCATTTACAATGGTTTGGAAAATTTTATAGTAAAGACATAAAGTTGAACTGAACATAAAGGCATGAAATAATATGAAAAGGTTTCAAACAGTTATACAACATAAGATTCACAATCATGATAAAAATAGCTGAAAAAATCATTGAAAATAAATAGAGCATAAAATATGCATACAATTTAAAGGAACATGTATTGAATATTCAGGGTATTGTTTCTTAGAAGCATAGCTTGATATATAAATTTGGCAATTCGAAGAATTCTTTTTCTATTTGTTGATGACATAAATGAGACAACTGTAAGGAAATGCCTAAGTTAATGCCTCTGCTTCACTGATTAAATCAAAGATTTGATAAGTTGTAGTAAAATGCAAATGCAAATCAATTATTTTGAAGAAATACCACATCATATTAAAACATTCATTCAGTTTTACTTCTAAGACGGAAGATTTACAATATACTTTCATCTTAATGCATCTGTTACAGTAATTATTATTGACACAAAAATTATATCAGTTATAGCATCATGCATTTAATGCATTCTTTGTATAGATCATTTATATGTCGGTCGTAAAATGATATAAAATATTACAGATTTATTATTACTTGTAAATTGTTTGGTTTAAACAAAAAGTT